>JAWWTY010000022.1:20670683-20683326 GCA_035222235.1 Margarornis squamiger | reverse complement strand
GGCTCCGGGGCTGGGCAGCTCCCTCCCGGCAGGCGGGGGTTAACACAAACACGCGTTCCCCGCCGCCCCCCGGCCCCGGCCCCGGCCCCGGCCCCGCTCGGGGTGCCCCGCTCGGCTCCGCCTGCCCCGCTGTCCCCGCTCCGCGCTCGGGGCTGACGCAAGGCCGGGCCCGCCGGGGAGGCCGCGCCGGGCTGTCACCAGGGGGCACCGCCGCGATCGCCGAGCGCCGGGAATCACCACCATCCTGGAGGGACAACAACAACAACAACAACAGAGAGCCCCGGCCCGCGGCGCCGGCGGGCGGCGGGACCCGGCCATGGCCCCCGGCTCCGGGCAGCGCTTCCCCGTGCTCCGGCACCGCTCGCCTGCCCCGCAGCAGCCCTAAACGCACCGCCGCCGCTTGGGGTTGTTTTTTTTTTTAGCTTTTTTTTTTTTCTTCTTCTTTTATTCTTGCTATTATTATTATTATTCCGCATTCCGCCCCCCGCCGCCGTGTCCCCGCATCCCCCCGCGGGCTGCCCGGCCCGCCGTGCCCGCGGCTCTCCCCGCGCTCCGCTCGGCCGGAGCGGATCCGGAGCGGCGCGAACATGGCGACGGTGCCCGTCTATTGCATCTGCCGCCTGCCCTACGACGTGACCCGCTTCATGATCGAGTGCGACGCCTGCAAGGACTGGTTCCACGGCAGGTACCGCACCGCGCCCCGCGCCCCGCACCGCGGCCCCGCCGCCCCGCGCCGCTCCCGCCGCGTCCCTCCCGCAGGCCTTTCCCGGCGCGCCGAAGGAGGAGCCGCGGCTGCCCCGGCGCCGCTCCCGCGCTGCCCGAGACATGGGTTTTGTCTTCGGGGTTCTGTGGGTTCGGGGCCGCGCTCCCCGCACAAAGCTGCCCGCTGACACCCGAGACCCCCCCCGCCCCGGGGGTGGCGGGGCCATTGTGCGCGCCCCGGGCAGGGCATGGGGATGGGGCCGCTCCGGGCAGGGCATGGGGATGGGGCCGCTCCGGGCAGGGGATGGGGATAGGGCCGCTCCAGACAGGGGATGGGGATGGGGCCGCTCCGGGCAGGGCATGGGGATGGGGCCGCTCCGGGGAGGGGATGGGGATGGGGCCGCTCCGAGCAGGGGATGGGAATGGGGCCGCTCCGGGCAGGGGATGGGAATGGGGATGGGGATAGGGATGGGGATGGGGATGGGGCCGCCCCGCTCCGCGTCCCTGCCGGGGAGCCGGGCCCGGGGCGGGGGCCGCGCTCGGCCGCGCTGTCAGCGGGCTCGGCCCCTCCGCCTCGGCCTCCCCTTCCGCGGGGGGCTCGGGCCCCGCGGGTGTTCCGCGGTGACAGGGCGGCCATGGCCGGGGCGGGCCGGGGGCTGCGGGAGCGCCAGGGCGCGGTGCGGGGCGGTGCGGGGCCGGGCGGGGCGGCGAGCGCTGTGCCCGGGGAGGGGGCCCGGGCAGACCCCGGTGGCGCAGCGCCCACCGCGGGGTGCGCCCCCGACACCCCCGCGGAGCCCGGGGCTGCCGTGCTGGGGCCGCGGGCAGGGCAGCGGCGGGGGGAGGCCGGGCCGGGCCGGGCCGGGCCGGGCGGGGCGGGGGACTCGGCGTTTCGGCTCGTTTCTCCCCAAAGCGCCTCCCGGCGCGCAGACAATGGGCGGCCGCGGCGGAGTTGGGGCGGGCGGCGGAACTTCGGCGGTGCCTGGGTGTGATGGGGGTGGGGGGAGGCGGCGGCGGGCGACACAGAGCCGCGACACAGCCGCGACACAGAGCCGCGACAGCCGTGACAGAGAGCCGCGACAGTCGCGACAGCCGCGGCGGGGAAGGGGGCCAGCAGGTGGAGGGGGGCGGGCGCCGGGGCAGCTCCCCGGCTGGACCCCTCGCTCCCTCCGGGTGTGACGGAGGAGGAGGATGGAGCGTCAGAGCCGCTCCGCAGCGATTCCCCGGGAGCGGTAAAAGTGTAAAAAGTGCGTTCAAAGCCAGGTAAAATGACCTGGGTGAGCGCTTTGTGCGGCGGGGGCTCGGTCAGGCTGGGCTGGCCCGTCTCTGGTGGGGAGCAGCTGCAGGGGTAGCCGAGAGGCGCTGCCCGGGGCTCCCGTGCGAGGAAAACACCGCCCCAAAAACTTTGCCGTGGCGTTAGGGATGATGTCCTGCCATTTGTTTGGAGAGCCGTGTAGGAACAGGCAGGGGGACGCAGGAACAGCCAGCCGTGGTGGCAGTGCTGGCAGAAGGGTGCTGTGTGCCTGTGGTGCGGGGCAGGAGGCTGGGAAGGACCCGGCACACAGGGAGAGGCGAGGCGGGAGAGAGAAGCCCCGAGCGTGTGTGCTTGAAACTTAGAAAGTTTGAGAACATGAAGAAAAGGAGGATTTTCAAGCAAAGCGGTGACAGGGTGGATTCCCGAAGAGGTAAACAGCAAAAGCAGCTGAGCTGCCCGCACACGGCGGCGAATTTTGATTGAAAGCGATGGAAAGAGATTAGTTGTAAGTGATCAAGCAAGTGATCTTTTTTGTGGGCAGCTCGGGGTCGATAGCAGGAGGAAAGGTGTTTCATTGGGTGGCATAAAGGGGCAGAATTGATTTGTAGCACTGTTGGGTGGGTGTGGGGGGGTGGTACCCATTTTCTTTCGCTCGTGGTGGTGTCCAGAGATTGGTTTTAAAGAAAAAAACCTGAAGAGGGGTTCTCTTCTCACTGTGTCAAAACCTGAGATAATTGTGTCGAGAGGCTCATGGAGTATTTACCAGCAAACAACTTATCTATGGCCCTCTTTGCTTTTCTCGGCATTATGCAAACAAATAAATAGTCAACAAAGAAAATAAAAACCACGATTTAGTTGTATAAACTCTCGTCTCTTTCTTGGACATTCAAAACACTCCTGGTGTTAATGTTTATATGGAACTGCCGCAAAAAAATTACAATGTTATATAACATTGCAAACGAAAAATACAATGTTATATAGGTGCTGCCACCAAAGAGGAGCAAGCGTGCCGAGCTGTGTAGAGCTCAGGAGGCTTGCTCAGGGTTTTCATCATTTAATCATACTTCTATCTCTTGTTAACATCATGTACAGTGTGCATTTCAGGGAAAAAAAAAGGTGTCACTTCTGATTTGCTTTTGTAGAAGCAATTTGGGTGTTTTCGTGTTTCCCTTCTGATGGGAGTTCCCAAATATTTAAAGAAATGTTTTCCGTGGGTTTGTCCCCGCAGCAGTCACAGTGTCCCCCACACCTGAGGCTGGGTAGCATCTCTGCAGCCACATTGGTGGTTCTGAGGGCAAATTGGTACTTTCAAAATATGAAAAGTGTGTTAAATGTATGTACTGCAGCTTAGAAGTTGCAGACTGGGCAGTGGGGTCCTTGCCATGTGTGGGATGAGACCACCACGGACTCCTTGGCAGTTTGCTGACAGGACACTGGTAAAGTTTGGGACTCGCTGCTCCATGTCACTTCCCATTGTCTGTGCCAGAGGGATGGGTTTGTGCTTCTCCGGGGGTTTTAGGTATCACCAGTGGCCTTTATTGTCTTTTCCAGGGAGTTTTTGTCCTGTGAATTGATGTTAGATCTTTCTGCAGAGACCCCTCCTTAATCCCGAGGAATGTCAGGGTGGTCCCTCAGGTGGCTCCAGTCTCCTGTGTGACAGGGAGGGTGGCACCTTGGAGTGGGCACTGCCATCGGTGTGGTGCTGGGCCTGCATGTGGTGCCTGAATTGATATGGACACCTGGCAGGTTTCTTCTGATGAAAATTGTCTGTGTTGCTGTGTGGGTCAGCAGCATGTGGCTGCCAGTCCAGAGTGGTGGTGTTGATCTGTAGGATGAAAGAGCAGAGAGCTTTCAGTGTTTCAGTGAGTGCTGTGCCTTCCTCAGAAAGTTTTTGGGCCTCTCTGTTACGATCCCAACACTGGACACCCTTGGACACCATTGTGTGCTGAGCCAGGAGCTGCTGGTGTGTTCGTAGAACAGTTTGTGACTCCTCCTGAAACTGAGCTTGGATCATTCCTGTATTCTCTGTTTGCCTGAGCTGCTCCAGACAAGCAGCTTCCAGCTGTCAGGAAAAGATGGGGATGATCTTAGGGAAAAATGACAATAATGCCAAAGCCGGTATGGGGCTGTTTGACTCCTCTTTTTGTGCAGGTCGTGTGTTCCTTGATGTGGCTGTTTGGGCTAATGAAATCCCACACACCTCAGTCCTGAACAGCCACCCTTGGTGCCCTGTGGTTTCCTGGCCCCTCCTGCACCTCTGCTGGGTCCTCACCTTTCCCATCCCAGGGAGGAGTCCCGTGTTGTTCTGCCTGTTACCCAGCAGGCAGCAGTGACACCGGGGTATGGGGACTGATCGGGGTGGGAGGTGGCTCTTTGGACTTTGGAGAAGGCCAGGAGAGGAGGAGAAGGAGCTGCAGGAGGAGGGAGTGGCCTTGACGTATGAAGAAGCTGAGACTCAGCAGTGCCCAGAGTCACTCTGCCATCTCCAGGGTCGGCCTGGCTGGGCAAATACCTTGGTGCCAGCTGTGCTGTGGGAGAGCTTGGTGATGTGGGACAAGGTGGTTCTTCACCTTGGTGGAACAGCCTGTACAGCTGTGTGATGTGAGGAGATCTGCCTTCTCCTCGGCTTCCATGTGATGCTGCTGCTGGCTGGCTGTGAGTGGTAGCAATGTGTGTGGGGTGGGAGCTGTGAGTGGGGTGGGAGCCCCCTCAGGGACACCCTCCATCCCTCTGTGCCTCCCCAGCAGCTGGGAGCAGAAGGGATGGGTTTGCTGACAAGTTGCTGAGGGCTGGAAGAAGTTGTACATAAGGACAAGTCTCTGAGTGTCTCATCTGCAGTGGGAACATTACAGAACCCCTTATCCAAGGCAGTGCAAGTCCTTTTGTATGAGTTTGTTCAGCTAGAAATCTGTACAGGGTTACTCGTTACAGCCGTAGGTGAGGGGAGGTAAATTATTTATTTTCTCCACAGTATTTTGTTACCTGTTCTTATAACACACACCTGGTGCTGTTAAATGAAATTACAAGTATTTTTGTATTTATTTTGTTATCCTATGCATATTTGAACTTTGAACTTTCTTATCCCAGGCCTGACAGAGGTCAACAACTTAGGAAAAGGTTTAGTTACCTAAAAGCAGCTCATGCAGTTACCAGAGCAGCCTAAAATGATGGTTGGGGTGACTCAGGATGCCCCTGTGCACAGACTGAACCACAGCCAGGTTGAGGGAAGCACAGTGTGCAAATCTGCGAAGCTAAACCCTGTGCGTGGGGAGATTTGATGCTTGTGATGGAATGTTCAGCATTGTCCCTTTCAAAAACAGGTCTGGTTTTCCCTGGCAGCATCTAGTTCCTCCCTTTTACCCAGGCGTGTCACTAGCTGTGGGCAAGTTTGGAAATTTGGGTAAAAATTGAATATGAAGATAATCCTAGAACTACAGTGGTGTTTGCCTTGGTATTATCACAGCAGAGGGAGTCCCTGAGGTTAATTGTGCCGTGCACAGAAAGATTTCCTTTCGTGTGCTGAGTTCAGATAGGACCAGGGTGTGTGGGTTTTTCAAAGAATTAAAAATTTCAGATTATTTCAAGATTTCCTCAAGAGTTAGTCAACATGACAGGGGCCGTTACCCTGGGAGCAGCTACTGTGGATAAGCCATGCTAATTCCTATACCAGAACCCTTTCTCTTGTCCTCTGTGCCCAGCAAAAAAAGCAAGCCAGGTTGATTAGGAATCACTTCCCAGAGCCTGGTAATTACTATGGATAAAGTGTCTGCACTGACACTTTATTGGGCATTGGTTGCTTTAGAAGGAAAACATCCCAAACAAAGGAAAACACATACTTTTGTACTAAAAATCTGAGTTTGGGCATGGAATGGGAAGAAGATTGGAACTTAAAACTGTTTAAAACTTTCTTGTTTTCAGGTTGAAATTGCTGTCACTTTGACTTTCCTTTCAGTACCACAGCATTATTTATTCTGTTGGAAGCTGTCCAGAGAACTTAAGAAGCTTTTTTTTATTTCAAATCTATTTTATATCTTTACTTAAATTCTTATTAAATGTCCAGGGCTGCACAGAGGTAGGAACAAGTGGCACACTTGTCCCAATACTGACGGTGAGTTTGTTGCCTTGTAATTTTTGCCCCACCCCTGGAAGTGTTCAAGGCCAGGTTGGATGGGGCTTGGAGCAACCTGGGCTAGTGAAAGGTGTTCCTGCCTAAGGTCTGTGGGGTTGGAACTAGGTGGCCTTTAAGGTCCCTGCCAAGCCAAACCATTCTGGGGTTCTGTAATACCCTTGTGTGGTCCCACAGGGATGACTATCACCACCTTCCAGGGCACCAGAGTCGGTTTTGTGTGTTGCCAGTGCTGTGTTCTTGGTCCTTTGGCATGGCTGAATAAGCTTCTTGTCTTACCATTTCCCATCCATTTGTTCTCTGAGGAAGAGCCTGAGGTTCAGAATGGAAAATAAGTCCGAGTTTTTAACTTGCCATTAAAGATTTCAGCTGAGCTCAGAGAGTCTCTCAGGTCATTGCAGTACCAATGGCAGCTGCAGAAACACTTTGCAAGTATTTGTTGGAAGCAGAGTCTCAATTTGTGTAGTAGATTTCCAAATATAAAATTTTGTCAGAGAATCACAGAATGGTTTGGGCTGGAAGGGACCTTAAATCTCCTCTCACTTCACCTCCCAGCCATGGGCTGGGACACCTTCCATTAGACCAGGTTGTTCCAAGTCCTGTCCAACCTGGCCTTGAGTTTCTCTGTGGTTTTATCTTGCAGAGAAAACACATTGGGAGGTTGAAAACCTGCGCTTGGTGTAAATGAAAAAGATTGAATTCTTACTCAAAAAACCAAGTTTGCATGGAAATTGGTGTTCACACTTAACATTTCCATAGTGGAATCGTAATGCTGACATTCCCAGGAGCAGTGCTTGGCACAGCACTCCACTGCTGAACAATAGGAAAGGCTCTGTGTTTAGCTACTCATGCAAGAAGTGCATCATCTTCTCATTTCTGAGCCTTCTCTGCTCTTCTGGACCTCTGCCTGGGTAGTGGGTGGGTTTCAGGGGGTGTCTGTGCAACACCTTGGCCTACAAAGCTGGCTGTGAAGAAGAGCAGGTGCCTCTCCTTCGGTCTGTGCTTTACCATAGAAATGAACATCAACATTAGACACCTTCAGGCTCACAGAGCCTGAGCTTCTTGGATCTAATCTTGATTGCTTCAGTTTGAAAAAGTATGAACTGAGACATGGGGTTTAGTTGTGAGAAGAACTGCCGCCTCCAGTTTATGCAAAGATATTTAGGTACCATTCATGCTTAGCTGGCCTGGACATTGAGGTTTTGGTGTGGTAGCTCAGAAATCGTGGCATTATTCTCTTAATTAAGGGATGCCTTAGAAAATCCAAGTCTAAGTAATACCATGAGTGGACAGTAGTGTTGGAAATTGTGGCCTACATGACCATTATCTGGTCCTCTGGTACCTGAGAGTGAGTAGAAATCACAGAAGGTTCTTGTATATAACAATTTAATTTCAGAGGGTTTTACCCAGATTTCACCTCTGAAATGATAAAATGTAATGATTATTAAACACAATTAATGTTTCATTAAAAACATAAAAATGAAGAAGAGTATGGATTAAGGAGTGCTCTCCAGCAGCCCCAGCCTTTATGTTCTCTGTGTTGGGAGTCCTGTGGGCACCTGGGTACCTCTTGAGCTGAGCAGTAGTGAGATGGCAGCAGCCTCTTAATCAGAGAAGTTAAAGCCACGTCACAACGAAGAAATGAGTTCTGCAAGCAGAGGGGGACTTTTTCCTTAGTGCTGAGTAGCTCCATAATGAAGGAAATGGGTTAAGATGTCTTGAAAAAAAAATTATCAAAGCAGTGTGTGGGGAAACTGGCAAAGAGAATAAGTGTTATACAATCACTCTGAAGCTTTCTAAAACCCTAACCCCACCAGCTTTACCCTCATATATTTTCTTCTTTCTGACCAATATGCATTTTATAGTAGCAGTGCAAAGTATCTGCCCTGAAAACTGAGTGTGTTTGCCTGCCTGGATGGCCCTCTCCTGCATGACAGCCTGTAGGTTTATAGTTTTCCAAACACTTTATTAAAACATGGTTTGTGACATTAAAATACTGTAGCAGTGCTGGAGGCTTGTTTGTGATACGGGTGATGAGTTCACCTGGGTTTTTCAGTGACCATGTTATGCATCTTATCAGTGGCTGATAACACTGTAACGTGGGTGTACTTTAGCAAATCTTACACTGGCTGACTGATATGAATAGTAATTCCTTTATAGAGTTTTATCTGGAAACAATGAGCCTGTGCACAGTCTATTTTAGGCCTCTATGCACATCTATTTTTGGATGTTATCTCGCTGTTTGTTGCATCCAAATACCCCCTGTGTACAGTATATTTGCAATAACAAGGTGGTTAGCAAATCTCACCAATGGACATGAGAACAAATCTCTCATGGAGACCTTTTCCTGGGGGGTTTTGTCCCCCACTCCACCAGATGACCAAGTAGCTCAGCCCCCTCAGAAGAGCATTCTCTGGGGGTGTCCTGGGGGCCATGGTCTCTGGGAGTGTGATGTGATCAGGCTGCAGCATCTCGAGGCAAATGGGAGGGGAGGTTTAGATTGGATATTAAGGAAAACACCTTCACCAAAGGGGTTGTCCAGCCCTGGCACAGCTGCCCAGGGCACTGGTGGAGTCCCCAACCCTGGAGAGATGTAAAAGCTGTGTAGATGTGGCACTTGGGGACGTGGGTTAGTGGTGGCCTTGGCAGTGCTGGTGAACAGTTGGACTCGATGCTTTTAAGAGTCTTTTCCAACCTGAACAATTCCATGATTCTGGGGCATTCTGCAGTGCTGGGATCCCAGCCCGAGGTGCACTCAGGGTGCCAAGGGAGGATTTTTTCTGGTCTTGGAGAGTGCAAATTCCTCCGTGTTGCCCTCTCCTGGCCTTTGGGTAGAGGTGTTGGAAGAGGCTGACAACATGTGCAGGGACCCCAGCCAGGAGCCCTTGGAGGAGCTCCCCTCTTCTCTTCCATCTGGGCATATCCCACAGAAGTGACAGATTCTGCTTCTCCAGGTGAGGCCAGGGCTCAGTCCTGATCTTCCAGGCAGGACAGATGTGAGGACATCAAGTTTCACCCTGTGTGTGCTTATACCAACCAGTGTAGGCCTCTAATGGGATATTCAGCAATTTTTAGTGCTTTATCCATTAATTTTAGCAAGTAGTTGAGTCAAGCAGAAAGTTAAGCAATAGTATATTTTGACAGGGAAAAAATAAACCCGAATTGCAGAAACAAAGATATTTTTACATTTCCTGTTTGCAGTTGTTAACCTGATCTGGAACTCTGTGAGGGCCACTGGAGTTATGGTGCCTTGTGGTTTTTATGAAGTTGCTCATGGATTTCATTGCATTTTCCTCTCTTAGCAAAATGCGTGGTACATTTACTCTCAGAAACACCATTTCTCCTGGAAGTTTTCATCTGGCAGACCTGAGGGATGTAACAAGTGAAAAAAACCCCCATGAGATATTTCTTCTGGAAGTCAGTAGTTGTGATTTTTTGCTAAACCTCCATTTTTGCTGGTAACATCTCAGTGGAAGGGGACAGAAATGTGCAAATTGGCTGCAACACTCTTCCTGTGCCGTATGTGTCGTGTCCCATGTGTCAGGAGCACATGGAACAGCCAGGGATCATTGTTCAGGAGCACAGTCCCCATAGCCATGTTCTAAGGGATAGTTAATCCCCTTATTGAGCATCTCAGCAAAGGCTCTGGGCAGGGGCAGGCAGGGGAAGTGGAAGGGCTCAGAGTGTTGCTGCTGACTGGCCTGTATCTGAACAGGGAGAGTGTCTCCTGGATCACCCTGCTCTCCCTTTGGAATTTCCCCTCTCTTCATGATCCTAAATACCTTTAAATGCAATTGCAGCAGTTGCTAAGGAATGCCAGACTGGAGTGTATCTACTGTGCTGTTAATTTATTTAGCCAGACTGAGGAGTTTATTGGCTGGAATTAGCTGGGAGCAGCATCACTGGAACCCCTGGCTCCTCACAGGCTGCCATGGGTATAACATATACACCCTTTCCTATGCCAGAAATATTCCTTGGGGAATTAAAGAGTACTGTCGTGGTGAGGAGACCTGCTGGATACCTGGATGAAGAGTCATTGAGCAAAGAATGGTAAACATGTCACTCTTTTCTTCCATGGTCACTTCAGAAATCCATGTCACAGAAGTGCCATCAGAAGCCACAAAACTTCCCGGGTTCCCAAAGTGGCCTAAGGCTTCTCTCCTGCTGGTGAGGGCAGTCTTGTCAGTCTCCTCTCTCTCATCCCTGCTCGTCCTGTACAAAACACTCAAGCTGCTACTCTGCAGCTGGTTGCTGATGAGGGATTAATCATTCCAAAGACTTGACTAATTCCTGGTCTGGAGACAAGGCCTCTCAGTGACCATCAAAAGACACGAAGATGGTAGAGTGTGTTCAAGAGGGCTGGAAAGGCTGAGGATGCTGTTTCCTTACAGAGGAACATGGGACTTGTTCTAAAAGGGGTGGGTTTGTTCTTGCTGACATGGCTGGGGAGGCCTGAAAATACTCGGACGTGTTCTGAGAAGATCCTACGAATTCGCAGTTTTTAATACCAAAGTGGTTCTTGGCAGTATTCAGGACTCTTACCCATCACCCCTTTTGCATCAGGACAAACATATCAGCCAAATGAAAGCACAGCTGGCCTTGAGGGAAAGTCAACAAATCCACTAAGCAGTTGTCCCAATGGTTTGTTGGTTTGTTATTGGAAAAAATCACGTGTATTTCCAATCCAAGTTTTTTGATTTTCAGTTTCTAGGTGCTGTATTATTACATTAGTGAAGAGCCTCTCTCTCAGCCAGGTGTTTCTGTTGATGCTTTGATGTGCTTCTGCTCATCAAGTCATCTTCTTTAATCGTGAGACAATAAAATTGTTTGTCTGAGTCAGGCTGAGAGAGTGGTTGAACATTTCTTTTACAGTCCAAGTTTTAGTTTCTGACCATGTGTTAGTGAATGTTTTTCACATCTCTTCCACTCCACGTCCACGTTTCCCTTTTACTTTTTCTCTATGTGTGGTAATTTATCAGAGAAGTGTTGGTTATCTGCATTAAACTTACAAGGGAGCCAGATATGGCTTTACTAATTATTTTTTGAGCATCCTGGTTCTGAAATTTGGTTCCTACCCTTTGCATTGGCTCATGAATGACAGCAGAAGGCTCAGCCTTGCTTGGAGCTTCAGCAAGAAAAAACCCTCTCCATTATGATGAACTGGCACTGATAGTGTGAGTATTTAAGAGAAGTGAAATCACTTGATGGTGTGGGCATGTGTTGGATTTAGTCACAACTGTGGTGGTGCAGCAGAGCTGCAACCCAGCAGCTCCCAGGGGTTGTTGGCTGTGGGAACAATCCACTGCCAGTCCTGCAGGACAGCCTGGTATTCCTCAGTGGGGCTGAGCAGGAATCACCACTCCAGAGCCAACCCCAGCTGCCTGCCTTTTCCAGGAGTAAATATTGGAGTGGTTGGGGAAAATTATCCTGGTTCTCTGGTCAGTTTGGCGTGATGTTGAAGGGAGGGTAAAACTTGATGATCAAACTGGAAAATCCAGCAGGGATTAACAGTGCTGTGGGTGAATGGACCTGCAGGGTCCTGGGAGCTCAGGGGTGGGATGTCTCTGCAACCCTTGCTCAGTTTGTAACGTGCTGTGCAACTCTCTGTTTGTCCAAAGGATGGAGGGAAGTACTGTGTCCAACTCCTGGAGGTCCCTGTGCATCCATTGCAGGCGGAGTGTCCTGGCACACACAGCCACGGCACTGACTTTCCCCTCCACTTCACTCTTTACAAGCAGTATCAGAAGGAGTAGCAGGTTTTCACCCACAGCTGGGATAATTGCTCACAGTCCCCTGCAGGTTTCCTCCCACAACCTTCCAGCCATCCCTGATTCCTGAGGACATCTCTGCATCCATCGGAACGCACCTTTTCCCTCCACAGCACCCAGAGCTGTCGGTGGTGATGGCAAAGCACTGGAGGCTGAGCAGTGCTGGGTGAGAGGTGCTGGCAAAGCTAGGACTCAGGGTCAGTGAATAACGTGGTGCTGCCCTTGGGGTGAGCGTGGGACCCAATCCTGTGCTGGAGGGAGCTGTGCTGAGGAGCAGGGATCCCTCAGTGCATTGCTGTGATTCCACCAGGCTGGATTTGTAAGGGTAACTCCTGCCCAATGCAAGAGACTAGAAATTTATTTGTTTCTTTCTGCTTTCCTTGGTCCTTCAGCATTTCTGTCTGTGGCTGCAGCACTGCTGGTGCCCAGGTTGGGGTGCACAGCTCTGATTTGCTGCACTGATCCCTCTGTGGTTTGTAGAACTGTGGGGAGTAAAAACCCACTGGATTTAAAGTTGCTGTGTAAGTTGATAAAGTCACAATTCTGTGTTAAATACTTGACATTTGTGTGTAATTTTAGTGAAGGGGCACCAAGGGAACTGGACACAGATTTTGACAAGGGCATGAAGTGACAGGACAAGGGGAAGTGGTTTTAAACTGATGGAAGGCATGATTAGATGGGATACTAGGAAGAAATTCTTCCCTGTGAGGGTGGGCAAGCCCTGGCACAGGTTGCCCAGAGAAGCTGTGGCTGCCCCATCCCTGGAAGTGTCCAAGGCTGGATGGGACTTGCAGC
>JAWWTY010000022.1:20648203-20659001 GCA_035222235.1 Margarornis squamiger | reverse complement strand
GAGCTCCAGGAGGGTTTGGATGATGCTCTGGGGCACAGGGGGTGACTCTTGGGGATGTCCCTGTGCAGGGCTGAGGGTTGGACTGGATGATCCCTGTGGGTCCCTTCCAACCCAGCAGATCCTGTGATTCTGTCCTTGCTCTCAGGATGTGATCTGGCCACCGCTCACCATTTATCATTGCTCTTGGAGGAGCAGAATCCCAGCTCTGGGCTTGCCCAAGGCCAGCAGAGCTGATCCTGGCCCACAGGCAGTGCCAGGGCTGGGCTCCTGTGGTCACAGAGCCTGTCTGTGCTGCAGCTGCAGGAGCTCCAGGTGCAGCTTCACCAAAGAGATCCACAGGCTGTGGTTTCCCCTGTTCTCCCACCCATGCTCCATGGTGCAGTGCCAGCCACCTGGCTGTTCCCCCTCCCCAGGGGTTCCCTCCTGGGTATGACACTGCCCTGGCACGGTGGGTCTGGTGGGAGAGGTTGTGTGGCCTGGGCAGAGCTTGTTCTGGTACAGGAATGAGGTGCATGGCCCGTGTGAACAGAGCCAGGAGAGTTGTTTGGGTCCAGCCTCTGCAGAGAAGCATCAGTTGAAGCTCTTGCCTTGTGTCCCAGTGTGTGCAGATGTCAGGAGCAGCTCCTGCACTTGGTCTTGTTAAACTACAAGCTTGTCCAGGTCCCTCTGGATGGCAAGATGGAAAAAGCCAGTTACTCTTTTCTGTGCTTTGTAATGTGTTGAGATGACAGAAACCACTAAGGACAGCAGGGAGTGGGTCAGTTCTAATGCCTCCAAAAACCAGGGAGCCTTTTCCATCCTGACTGACCTGCTCACAAAATAGCAGGGGAGGGAGGGATCATTCCTAGTTTCAGTGTAGTAGGGACAAAACTATTACACCTGAGGGAAGTAGATCCTGTGATAACGGCCCCACTTGCTAAATATGATTTGTTTCTGGTGTTTTTAAACTTCTTGTATGACTCAGGCTTGAAGAATCTGGCTCTTGTTGGTGACTTAAGATCTGTAGTTCTCTGAATGCAGTTTCAGTTCCCAATGGCTGCGTTCTCTTTCTGTGCTTAGTTTTATTTTAGGTTTCCTCACAGTTTGGGATGCTCCTTCTGAAAAGTCTCCAGCCCATGTTTTTAAACCTCTGCCTGTGGGTTTTGCTCTCTGGTGAGCTCAGTGCAGGTTGCCCCTTGTAATAGGAGCAGTAAGCCCGTGTCCCGAGCTTTCATTTTCATTTCCCTGGGTGGGGAATTTCTGTTGTGGTTTGGGATTTCTGTGGAGCCCTTGGCAGATGTGGGTCTGTGATAGGGGTGGTCCATACACCTGAGGGCCTGTGCACTGCAGAGCTGGGGCTTCACACCAGCAAGGGGGCAGATTATTCTCTTCAACACAGAGGTGCCAAGCACCTGCACTGGCCAGTAACCTCCCTGAGGTCCCTTGGCCCTTTGCAATTAAAAAGTTATCATACAGCTGCCTTAGCTGGCTGTAATGTTTGTTTTGCACTGAGGTCCTGAGTTCACTCACTTTTGCAAATAGTTTTATAGAGGTCAAGTAATTCCTGTTTTCTCCCAAAGGGAGTGCTCTGCTGCATACCACGAGTTTGGAAAAAACCCTGCAAAATGTGGTTCAGTGAGCCAGGGAGCTGAGTCTGTCCAGGACAGCAGCTCTGGAGCACTGGGATAAAAAGGCAGGGAGGAATTGAATTCCATTGGCATCTTTCAACCACGCTGGAACGATCAGAATTACTCTTTTCCACTTTCCAAAGGAAAAGGGCATCTGCTCTGTAATGAGTGATTACCTTCCAGCACAAACCTCAGAGAGAGCACCATCCCCATGCCCCAAAGAATTCCCCAAGAATGACCCTGGTGGCCATGCAACCCACCCTGTGCCCCTGGGACAGCACAGCCCTCTCTCTGGGTGCTGGAAGGGGTGCTGTGACCAGGCTGTTCACATTCAAGGAGGGATGTCCTGGAAGATTGAGGAGAACCTTGAAGTGCTCCCTGAGTTCATCCCTGTTTGTGCCCTTTTCCTCATTGCAGTTTGGATATGGGTCTTGGCAAAGGCTGGGGGGCTGCTCTGGGGTGCTGGTCAGGGTTGATGTTTCCCAATGCTCTCCTGAACCTCGGGGCTGGATTGCACCCTGTGCACCTCCTTTGTACAGCACATGGCCAGGGGGAAGCTGCAGGATGGATAGTGCTATGCCTGTTCGGAATCATGGAACGACAGAAACCCAAATGTAAATTTTAGCTCAAAAAAGTAACTGAGAATGCAAGGAGTTGGATACCCAGAAAAGGTTGATGTCATCAGGAAAACATCTATTTGTAAACACCTCTAGGAGAATTTGCAGGCAGACAAACTGTGTCGAGGGAGGATTAGGTTGGATATCAGAGAAAAGTTCTTCCCCCAGAGGGTGGTGGGCACTGAACAGGCTCTCCAGGGCAGTGGGCATGACTTCAAGGCTGGCAGAGCTCCAGGAGTGTTTGGACAACACTCTCAGGGACATGAAATCCTGGCTGTTCAGTACAGCTTGGGTTGTCTCTCATTTGGGCCCTAATTAAACAGGAACCATGCAGGGAACCCTCGCCCGTGTGCCCACACCAGCACACTGATACCTTCTGCCATCCTTGGTCTTGGGTCTCCTCCAGAAGTGATGTTGACACGTGTCTCTCTGTTCTCCCAAATGACACCTGAGCTCGCTGCTTTGCTTTAACGCCAGCTGACAGCAGGCTTCAGCTCTCCAAAATCTCTGTTTTGTGAAAACATGTGACTGATTAGATGAGACAAATCCTTCTGCTTAAGAAAAGGCTTGTCTGTTTGCTCTGGAGACACTGGAGAGCACACGGGGAGAGCTCTGGTCAGAGTTCACCCTGTAACAACCTCCAGGAAAACAGCCCAGGAGGAGTGAACCCATGGAACAGCTCATTTCCTTGCTCTCTTCCTTCTTTCCTTTCCTGTCTTTTCTTAACATCTCCTGTGCCCACAGTGGTGGTTGATGCATTTCTGGAAGCTGGGATATGGACACAAGAAATTGCTGTCACTTAACGTTGGCCTGGCATCAAACAGTGAAACATGAGCTTCTCCACTGCTGGGAAGTCCTGTTTTTCCTGCAGTACCTCTGGCTTTGTTCTGGTGGTGGAGGCTCCTGGAACTGGACTGGTGTCTTCTGTGCAAATGACACCTTGTTGTTAAGGAAGAGAATTAATTGTGCAACACACGATGGATTACAGCCCAAGGAATGATACCAGTCTTTAAAGGATAGGGAGGAGATCAGGTCAATCACTAATTGTGGCCTTTATCATCTATAAAAATGCTGTGATTTTTTCTGCACTGGAGAAGAGAAGAGAGGAGAGGAGAGGAAGAGGAAGAGGAAGAGGAAGAGGAAGAGGAAGAGGGAAGAAGAGTGAAATCTGTCACCACTTTCCAAGGCTTAACACAATGCTGGTATACCAGCTTGCATCTGGAAATAGAAGTAATTTGCAATTGGACTTATTTAAGGAGAGGAGAAGCAAAAGTGGTTGTGTGAAATCAGAGTTGAGGTGTCATTTTTAGTGGTGTTAAAATGTCCTGAGCTTTCAACATGCCTCTGGTAAAGGGGTAAAGGTTGAAAGCAGGATTCAAGTTTAACACACAGAATGTACCCACTAGTCCAGGGATGTAGTTGTGAAGGGGTGAGGGTCCCCTTTCCTTCCCACTGGAGGTTGCAGAATCATGGAGTCACTTGGAATGGAAAAGCCCTTTAAGATCTTTGAGTCCTTCTCCCAAATCCCATTGTCTGTTTGGACAATCCGTGTTTCACCCGTGTTTGGAGTGGTCCTCAGGATCAGATAAAGTGGGTGGCTTTGGTTCATTTCAGGAGCTGGGGTATCAGCTTATTTTTCCTTCTGTGCTATATCTGTATCCATAGATTTGATTTTCTTTCCCATCAAAGAGCTTTTTGCTTGTTTATGTTATTTTTTCATGGTTTTCTATACTTCTGGTTGATAATGGAGATGACATGGTTTTGATAGAACAATTAATTAATTTTTCTTCTAAAACTACATAAAATGTCACCTCCCTGCAGAAGACAAATCAAGGTCCCCAGGAACATTCATGCCATAAAACCAGTTTAATTTATGCACCTTTTGTTACTGTTGTCTGCATAAGAAAAATCATTGTTAACTTTGTCAGAATACTGAAACTTGAACATCTCTTCACTGCAAACACAGGAGCAATTTTATTTTAAAGTGGCAAAGGGCAGAGTTTCTAATAAAAAATGTAATTTGTTGCCTCTGACTGCAGAAGCTTCTAATGTGCTAATTCTCCTTTAAGTCCCCATAACATGGGTGAGATATCAGCTTAAGCAGCTGCAATATCAAAGCCTTTACTTGTCATTATTATTATTTTTTTTCCCCTACAACAGTTTCTGTAAAATTTGAATACATTGGTAATAATGTTTCCCTTTTATCTCGTTATCAAATTAGTGTTACGCTGCCTCAACCTGAGTTAAATCAACTTCACAACCGTCTCAAAATCAACCATTAGGTTGGTTTAAATGGTTCCAACAATTCCTGCATGCATGGTAATTCATCTCTTAGGCCATCTTTGCTGTGTTTGGACAGAAGGGTTTCTGGAGCTGTGAGTGGTGGTAGTGGCTGCTGCTCCTGCATCCCAAATCCCTGCCCATCCAGCTGCATCCCCAGTTCCCAGCTGGCCCTGCATGGCTGCAGCCCCTTGGGCATTGACGCTGATGGGACAGCGACTGTGGGGCTTTGAAAGGTGTCTGGGAAGGGCTTTCTAGGGGAATTTTCCCCACAAAAGAATTGTCCAGCCCTGGCACACGCTGCTCAGGTCACTGGTGGAGTCATCATCCCTGGAGGGATTTAAAAGCTGTGTGGATGTGGCACTTGGGGACATGGGTTAGTGGTGGCCTTGGCAGCACTGGGGAATGGTTGGACTCAATGACCTTTTGGCTTTTCCAGCCTAAAGATTTCCATGACTCTGTGATTCTGTCCTTCACCAAGGAAAAATTTTCTCCTTCTAATCCACTTTGGGAACGTGGTGCTTTCCCCAGGGACATATTTGGTCCTGCCAGATGCCCTCACTGTCACACAGGTAAAGAGCAGCATCAGGAGATAATTCAGTCAGAGACGTCCATCCCTGAATATGGTGCTGGGGGACTCCTGGACTGTGCTTTGCAATGGTGCCTGTGCTGTGCAACCAGCAGGCTGAGTTTCCCACCTCCTTCATAGACTGCCAGCTGTAAGTGTGGCTCTCCTCAATTTGGGAGCTCCTGCAGCAGAGCAGGGTCCTGCTGGGATGTCAGCATGCAGGTTTGGGGTGTCTGGGCCTTTGGAAATGGATCCTTGGACTTCTGGTAGAAATTAAGTAGGCCAGTCTGCTCCTGCTGTTGCTCCCAAGGTTACTCCAGCTTTGTCTCCTGCTCTATGTCCCCCACTCCCTACACGTCCCTGGCCAGCTCTGCCTCAAAGTTCCTTTGCTGAACCTGGTACCTCTGGTTTCCTCTCACTGGAAGATCTGAGTAATCACCCAACTGTGCTACTGGGAGTGTTTCCCAGCTCTTCCCTGGCACAGGTAACACACCCAGGGCTCACACTGACACTGCTGTGGGGCCACTGTGGGATCCTGCTCCTGAGCAGGCCACTGTTGATCCTGAGCACACCACATGGATCCTGAGCACACCACCTGGATCCTGAGCACACTCCCTGAATCCCAAGCACACTGCCTGGATCCCAAGCACACCACCTGGATCCTGAGCACGCTGCCCTATCCCAGACACACCACCTACTATTCCACACTGGCTGTGATTCCATTCCAGCTGTGATCCCATTCCAGCTGTGATCCCATGTCAGCTGTCTCTGGACCCCTCTGACTGTTGTAGGGAGTCAAAGGCTTGGTTGGAGTCTTTTTGATGTTCGTGTTTCTCTAGGACTGAGAAAGAAAACTTGGAGGGACCAAAGCAAAGTGTTCTCATGGAAAAAAGCAATAGATGCAAACCACAGAGCTCCATTTGTGCTGGAATTCTGGGGCTGAGGGGCAGGGCACCACTGTAGATGACTTGGGGTTTTGCAACTGGAGAAATGCTTTGATTCTATTCTATTGGTAATTAACCACTCTGAGAAAAAAAACACATTAGTAAATTGAGAAAAAGATGCTCCAGAACTGGGTTGTGACTTCTACCAAGGTTGGCAGTCCCTTTATGTTTCTTAGTCTCAGGTGGGAATGCTCAGATCAACCCAGGGACTGGTCAGGGCCCCCTGTCACCCAAATCTTGCCACATAAACCCAATACAGGCAGCAAGAATTCCTTGTTCCTCTCCTGGCAGGAACGGCCTCGAGGGGCTGTCTGGCAGTCTGGTTTTAGCTATGGGAATGCAGTTTCCTGTGCCTATATCCATGTGGAAGCCACCAATGGTCCTGCTGGTGGCAGCACCTGGTGAGCCAAGCTCTGCTGGTTGAGAAGAGGGGCACGGACTGGAATGGGTCCATATTTTGGTTACAGATCCCCGAGGCAGGTCAGCTGGGGGATCCCTTGGACAGTTCACACTCTCAGTTTCCCACACAGTGAGGGCAAGCAGCTGCAAGTGGCCAGACCTTGTTCCAAAGCTGTGTTGCAGTTGGAAAAGTTGACTGTGTGTTCTGGGGGCCCGCTGGAGTTTGAGGTCACTTATTTTTACTTCTCTGCCTTGTTCTCGTTAGACGTTTCACTCGCTCTCAGAACAATGGCTCCCACCACACCACAGCCATTGCCCTGTGCCATAGCTGGTCAAACCTCCTGCCATCCAGTGCCCAAGGGTCTCATCTCCTTACTTTAGCTAAATATAGGCTTTTCAAGCCCTTGTAGGGAGCCTAATCCATACCTTTACTGGGCTTAGCAAGCTGAATTCAGTGGCATAAGCAGCTGATGCAGCTTTGTGGGTAGAGGAATCCTCTACATTCTCTTACTCTGGCTCTAATCTGCCAGGGTTGGTTTAAATTTTCTACTGATTAATCTGGTACTTTTATGCTATTTTTTTTTTTTTTGTATTTTCTACTAACCTGATCTTTTTCTTTCTGTGTGGACTGGACTCAGAGAACTGGACTGTTGTGATGATGATTTTTCCTGTGTGCACACTTCAGTTTTCTGTGCTGCCTGCCCAGGGACACACAACAATTTTGTATTTTTTTGAGTAACTGTTTAATGAAAACAAAATCAGCCAAATCTGCAGTTGCATTGACACGATTCTGAAATAATGATTCGTGTTTCCAGGCTGGGCTCGCATTGATGAGAGAGTCTCTGGCTTTGGTTGCAGGGCTTCTCTCACCTTGGGCTCTTTGTTTTGGCTCCCACACTGGCAGCTGCAACACAGCATACCCGACCAAGGTTTCTGGCAGGGTCTTACTTCGACAAAACATTTACAATGGTAGTAAAAAAGATGTGTTTCTGTATCTTAGCTGGGTTGGTCTTCCCAGCTTGGTTGCAGCCTTGGTTTTATTGATGCCTTTTCTATAACAACAGGTGTGTCTGTGGTTTGTGACAGTGACGTGCACTGTCACACATCCCCGTGTGCCTCGGGGTCAGCAGGGCTTGGGAATGGGGGTCACGGTGCATTTGTGCACATGCTGCTTCATGTGCACCTGCACACCCTGCCAGGGGCACCAAAGAGCCCTGAGCTCCACAGAGCTGGGCAGGGGGTTCACAGGGACTCGTGTGGAAGAGCTGAGAGCATGATGATGTGTTATCCCTCCTTTACCCCTGCACCCTCCTGTCTGCCAGCACCCAGGAGGGCACAGCCTCCCTGCAGCTGGACCATCACCACATGCTGCTGGTGTGTCTACCCTGTATGAATCTCTCCAGTGTTGAACTCGGTTTTTGGGCACATTGGTGTTGTCCTGCAGAGCTTGAACAGAGTGAGAGTGTTTTCAGAGGTTCTGTAAGGCACTTGATAGAACTGACACACCCTGTTGCCTGACCTGGGGGAGAGGAGCAACCTCCCTCTGCTCTGCTTCCAACGGGGCAGAAACAGCAGGAAAAACCTCTGAATTCCTGCACTCATCTTCTCTTGGCGCTGGAGGAGGGATGCTGGGAGGCAAAACACACCCTTGTGCATGGAGATGGCATTGCAGGACCCGTGCCCGAGCCCTTTCCCTGGCAGAAGAGCTGTGTCAGTGTTCTCTGCTGGCTGAGGAGCACTGAGAGGTGCTCTGTGCTCACTGCAGAGCACCTGAGGAGGCATTTCAGGTGGTGAAGCAGAGAAACCCCAGGAGAGCTCTTGGTGCCACCCAGCCTCGCTCATGTGATCCGTGTGCTGGGGCTTAAGGTGCCTTTGGTGTGTCTTGTGGGTGCTCTTGCCTAGCTAAGCTCCCACAGAGCCGTGGCCAAGGGCTGGATCTTTGGCTGCCATCCCCTTGGCAGGCGGGAGAGCTGAGCTGTGTGTCTTCTTTCCCTCCTCATCCTCTTACATGGGAATGGAGGTGGAACCTATGGAAGCTGTGCACCTTGCCAAGATCACTCTGGTACCTCATGGCTGCCCACACGTGCTTGGTGAAGAAGATGTGATTTGTTCATCAGGTTGATGTGGGATGGTGTTGGGAGAGCTCTGTGTAGGTCTTCCTTGGAAAGAAGTGTTCTGTGGGACTGTGCCATGTTTTCATGGAGGTCCACAGTGGGCTGGCTGGTGGTGGGCTCCTGGCTGACAGCTTTTGTGGCACCACACCAGGAGTGTAGGCTGCCAACCCCTGTCTGTACCAGTGTACACCCAGACCTGGTTTGGATGGAGCAGTCAGTGTGGCTGCATGGCAAGGGCACAGGGTTTTCATTATTAATTGCATGCTTGAAGATGGACTCAAGCTAATGTCATATTTACCTTCTTGTATTCCAGTTGTGTCGGTGTGGAAGAGGAAGAGGCACCAGATATTGACATCTACCATTGCCCAAATTGTGAGAAAACCCATGGAAAGTCAACCTGTGAGTACCCATGTGTGGCCAGGCCCTGACACACAGCAGGGGCTGTGTGTTTGAACAAAAGGAGCTTTTTATTTCTCTCATCACAAAAGGGCCTAAGTGTCACGTGCCATAAATATTGGAATTCAAACCAGGAGGTGAAAAAAAATGTTAGTGGGAGGATACCGTGGGTTGGATCTTGGAGCTTTGGCTGCAGCTCCTGCCTGGCCTCAGGCACGTGTGTGAGCTCAGGAAAGGCACTTACTTGGAGAGCTGCAGTCCCTGGTCCCACAAGAAAAATGAGCATCCTTCCGTGCATGAATTATGCCCCCACTCAGGAATGTGGGCTAGAAAATCCCTGCGGAGGCAGCCAGTGCTAATACAGGGAGTTTGGGAAGCTGCACGGTGTTTTCCATCTGCAGATGAGAAGAGTAAGAAACAGTTTGTTGTGCTTGGCCTGGATATAGAACTGCAGCGATTTCCATGGCAGTCAAAATTGTAGGATGCACTGAGGGTGCCAATTCTTGCAGTTCTTTCACAGGAAAAAGGTTCTCCCGAGTAAAAGTGACAGTTGATCTCAGTGGGAGTTTTGTCTGGGAAAGAACCGTGGGATGTGTTTGCTTTGGTCAGATTAATTCACAATTTCTTTCTATTATACAATGGGGGGGAAAAAAAAAAAAGAAAAAGAAAAGAAACCAGTCCCTGTGAAAGATGAAATGCTTCACTTGAAAACCAGTTATTGTAAATAAGCAACAGTGGTGGGGAGGATCTTGCTGCTCTGCAACCTCAGGGCATCCTGCAGAGGACAAACAGGGTGCTCATCTGCAGGAGCTGAAGGGATCCTAATGGTCCTTTTTTAGTGTGAAATAGGGAATGGCTGAAAAGTGACTCCTTTTGTGTTAAAATTCAGAATTTTTAACCCAAGCAATTATTTCTGCATTGCCTTGCTTGCTAAAGTTTAAAAAACTTCTAGCGGGAAAGGGGAGGAGCCTGAAATGTTTGTTTTGTTGGCAAAAATGGGAATTGTTTTTCCACTATGATTTTTTTAAAAGTCAAGTGTGAACTGGAAACCTGCATGACCTGCAGCTGTTCCTGCCTCCCAGAGGGTCTGGCAGCAACTGGAGCCTGAACAGGGCACCCACAAAATGAGAAGCTGGCGAAATTCCCCTTGGGAGGCAAAATCCCCCTTGGGAGGCTGGTTCTGAAAGACTTAACAAAATCAATATGTCCCTACAAAATGCTCTGGTTTAAAAGAATCAGCCTTTCTAGTGTTTTGTTGGAACATTTCTGGAAATTGGTCACAGAAATAACCACAAATCGTATTGAAGTGAATAATTTGGGGTTGGAAAGGGTTGTGCTGGAAAGGGGAGGGTGACTGCATACACTCCCAGACTGTTCCTGACCTGGGCTGGAAGCAGCAGCAGAGAATCTCCAGCCTCTCTTAGTTCTGTATAACATTGAGATGAGTCTGATACTCTGATTTCCTTCACTTCATTTTGAATTATGAAGGATGAAAGGCACCTCTTTTCAGTGAGAGGCAAAAAAACCCAGACAGAAGCAGCAAAAGTCTATAATCAGGAATTGAATATCAATTCTATAAACTGGGGTGCATCATCCTAGAATTCAAGAAATGGCAGTTTTGATAAAAAGATTGCAAGTTTAATGTAGCAGCTGAGATGAGAAGACTTGAATGGACAACAATATCTTGATGCTTTTAAAAAGGTTTCTGTCTATCCAGTTCTTTTATCCAAATAACAGTCCACTGGTACATCCCTGAGCCTTCATCATGCAGCCCAGCAGGAAGTGCTGCTGGAGCACAGTCCCACCCCCTGCCATGGGCAGGGACACCTTCCACCAGCCCAGGTTGCTCCAAGCCCCATCCAACCTGGCCTTG
>JAWWTY010000022.1:20596606-20641892 GCA_035222235.1 Margarornis squamiger | reverse complement strand
TCCCTGGAAGTGTCCAAGGCCAGGTTGGATGGGGCTTGGAGCAACCTGGGCTAGTGGAAGGTGTCCCTGCCCATGGGCAGAGACTGGACTGGAACAGGATGGGCTTGAAGGTCCCTTCCAACCCAAAATATCCCGTGATTTCATGGGCAGGTCCAGGGTTGGGGGGTCCCCACCGTATGTGGTGAGGTCAGAGGAGGATCCCCACTGAGGGTGAGGGGGGCTGTGCTGCAGGTTGGTGTCATGGGGTGGGAAGGTGGTGAAGTCAAGCATGGCAGCTGCCACGGTGGCACAGGCAGCCTCTTCCTCTCTCCTGCCCATTCTGGTGCCATGTGAAGGTGTGAACTGGAGAGCAGGACTGCTGCAGGAGAGGACACTCACTCATGGCCCTACCCATCTGGGGAGGAAGGGCTTTTTGGGAAGAACCCTGACAGCAGTCAGCTGCTCCCAGCTGACACACAGCACATGGTGACAGGGCACATTTGGGAATGATGGTCACAGGGCACATTTGAGAATGATGGTCCTTCATAAACAGTCACTTCTCATGGCTGAAAAGACCAAGAAACCAGACTTGAATTTCCCTTGGCAGCTGCTGGTGCCAATAGCTGGTGCTCCAATGAAACTGCCCTTTCCTCAGTCCCCCTGGAGCCCTCCCAGCCCCTTCAAAATGATCTGCAGAATATTTCCTAAGCAATTTTTTCAACTTCTTTAAAATCATTTGCAAAGTATTTCCAGGGCAATGTATTTGAGATTAGGGATTTTTAAGATTTTTAATCTTACCTTCTTTAAAGTGGAACATTTAACATGAATTCCTCTAACATTGATCACCAGTAGCTCGACAGATCCTACAGCTGAGAAGAACAGTCTTTAGTCATAAGCTGTTGTTTCTGGAGTTCCCAGTAGCTGGAATATGATGCTCAAACAACTGATTCTGGATGATTTTATTGTCCCCTTCATGCCTTGCAATAAATTGCTTCTTGGCTTTTGGCTTATGGACCTAATTTATACATAATTTATTATCCACAGTGTCTTCCTTTCAGTAGTGAAACCCAGAACACCCCAAACTGAGCGTGGCAGCCCCTCACCATTGAATGTGTGTTTGCTTTCCCAGTGCTGAAGATATCGTGGTGAAGGTGCCAGGCAGCCAACTGACACCAGAGTATTTGGAAGAGAACGGCTTTGCAGAGCCCATCCTGGTGCCCAAGAAGGATGGGCTGGGTCTGTCTGTGCCTGCACCCACCTTCTACGTCAGCGACGTCGAGAACTACGTCGGTGGGTACCTGGAGAGCAGCTGGCATTGGACTGCTTGGAGCTCAGCTGCTTCTTAAAAAAACATACATTAATTGTATGAAAAATTGTAAAATAGATTGTCTATGCCATGAGCTGTGGTGGCTGCAGGGTTTGTGTAGTGGGAGCTTGTAGTTAGCAATTAACTCCCCCCTGTTTTGTGGACCAGCTTGGCAGGGAGGCTGAGCCAGGCTGCACTGCTCTCCATAGCTCTGCACCAAAAGTTAACAGCCCCAGCAGGATCAAGAAATGGTTTCTGGAGGCCAGGACTTCATTGATTGCTTTCAGCTCACTTGATGTTGAAAGGATGACTACACTGCAGCTGCCTCTGCCCAGGCAGCCCATGTTTCAGCAGGAGGGTCAGTGAGAGCTGTTTTCAGTGCTGCTGGTCATTTGGATTCACGTGGCATCCTCCTGTCTCTGCCCTGAGCAGGGTGCTGTGCTGCATCTTCTCACAAGTCGTCAGCTCATCCCACCCTGGAAGACAGACCTTGGCCAGAAGCCATGGAAGGGCTCTGAAGTCACTTGTCTCTGCATCCTTTTTCCTTTAGTGTCTGTGTCTTGTCCTCTTGTGCTGTCCTTCTTCCATGTGTCTCTCCTTCCCATCTTCTGGCAAGGCAGCATCTCTTTGGAGCCATGACTTCAGCTCCACTGGATCCATCTGTGTTTCATGGTCCCTTTATCTCCCTCCATAGTTTGCTAACCACCCTCTCCTGCACTCCCTCCCCTAAATATTGACCCATTTCCCAGACTGGAAGGTGCCATCAACAGCCACTGCTGCTCTTGGCTGTAGCTTTTGGATCTGCAGTGAGATAACTGAATAAAAGAGAACTACAGAATCACAGTATCATTACAGTTCAAAAAGACCTCTATGTCCATCGAGTCCAACCATTCCCCTAGCACTGCCAAAGCCACCACTAACCCACGTCCCCAGGTGCCACATCTACACAGCTTTTAAATCCCTCCTGGCCCTGGGCAGCCTGTTCAATGCCTGGAATACAGGACCCCAGATTTTATTGTTACCTCTATTCCCTTGTTTTACAGGAAACATATGTAGTGTGCCCACCTGCCACGCTCAGCAGATGCTCTCCTATGCCCGAGGTGCTCCTTGGGCATCTGCTGGGGTTCTCTCAGCCTCCAGCTGAAATCATCCACCCCACCAGCAGGACTGTTAGTGTAAAGCTGGAGGGAACAACATGGGTTGTTTAATGGGAGCTGGCACCAGATTTGAGTGAAGGGCACAAATCTGTGCTGGTCCAACCTCTGTGGGGTCTGTTCACTGAAGCAGCATTTCCCAGGCAGGGATTTATCTCACTGGGTTGTAGTTTATTACCTTGGACCTGGAATGCCTTTTAGAAAGAGCCTGGAGCAGCAGAGGAAAACCAACTACAAACGAGACCGCCAAAGACATTGTTACATTCTGGCATTTTGTGAAAAAGAAATTGATTTTTTTTCTTTTCTTAATGTGGAAAAAGCTCTGAATGTCTTTATAAAGCTCTGCCTTTCTCTCTGTGTCCTCTCTTTGCCCAGTGTAAAATTCCACTAGTTGACTGCTGCTGTTAACACCAGAGATTTGTATCCAGCAAGGTCTGTCAGAGGAAATGTGTAAGGACCAGCAGACCATCCCTGCACTCTGATGTACAGGGGATGGGTTTTTGATAGGTGTCATTTTGGGTAAAATAACAAAAAGTCAATTTTTTAGCAGCGTCCCTGAAATATCATGGTAAAAAAAGGGGACTCCTCCTTGACTATAGAATTTGTAAGTGAAAATATAAAATAGAGCATTAGAGAACTTAGAATTAAATCAGTTGGAGAAGATATTGCACTTGTACAGTATTGTGATAGTAATACTTGAAGTAGCACAGTGTTACACCCTGCCTGCAGTCACAGCACCTTTATAGCGTGGTGGGTAGGGCTTGCTCCAGGGATACACAGGTATTTGCATTTAATTTTCACTCAGCAAATAAAATCCATAATGAAATAATGTTAATCCTTTAAAGATAAAAGCCACAGAAGTAATTATGTCAGGGACATGACTACAAAACCCTTTTATGGGTATTTTATGTATATTTTATGTATGTGCATGTCTTTCATGCACCTATGTCTGTGTGGGTGCATACACAAACAACAGGGAGGATCTGAGGGGTGAAAGATCAGAAAATGAGGAGACTGAGATGTTTGTGGATGTATGAACTGACCCCCAAACACAGAAAATGGGGCAAGGCAGGCTGCCCATCAACCTCTCTCTGTCCTTGGGTTCACGTGCAGGCCCGGAGCGGAGCGTGGATGTCACTGATGTCACCAAGCAGAAGGACTGCAAGATGAAGCTCAAGGAATTTGTGGATTACTACTATAGCACAAACAGGAAAAGGGTCCTCAATGTCACCAACCTGGAGTTCTCTGACACCAGGTAAGGGTCCAGCCTGCCTGTAGTTACTAGAGATTTATTTATAAATTGTATCCAATTTATTATTTTATATTTATATATAAAATACATATATATTTGTATAACACGTTTCTATATAATAATATGGTTGTCTATGATATTTTGTGTCTCTTTTATAGTTATATTATTATTACTTATAAAGAATTGTATATCAATTATAATTTAAAATTCCTGGTTCCCATACTCTCTCTGGGATACATGGCAGGGTTCAGCAGGAGAAGTTTGATCAGTGGCCCCAGTGCTTCCCTCTTTAGGGAATGCTCCTTAACCTTGGGGTAACAGCTTCTGGTTGCTCCAGCTCTGCCCTGCATCATCCACACACAGCCAGCTGAGGCACAGCACAGAAGGAAGGGGCTCTTTGCTCTGTGAGGAGAACAGCACAGAGCACCAGTGGTGGCAGCTCAGCCCCGTGTCACCAGCACTGGTGTGCCATCAGCAGCCAGGTCTCACAACAGGACATTTGGGCACCTTCCAGTTTTGTTTCAGCTCCAGTTCATCCAGTGCAGCTCTTTGCTCAGGCATAACTTGATGCTCCAGGAGGGAATTCTCTGCCTTGTCCAGGTGGGGAAGGATAACATCCTGTGTTCCAAGGACCCTCTTAGGGACTTGGGTACGACACAGTAAACACCATTAAGACCAAAGCAAGGAGGACAGGGTGACCACAGAGCTGTGATAACACTCTCTGTAGGAGAATAAGGACACGAGGGGCCTTAATTTTTTATATTCTATTAAATATTCTGGTTTTCTGGTGAGATGGGAACCCTGATGGATGTAAGAAAACACCAGCCCTTCTTCCAGTTTAAGGTGATCTTGATCCCTTGGCACATTCTTCTTCCAAGTGTGCCATGCAGCAGCGAGCATCCCACTGGGTGTGGGTACATCATGCAGTGCTTACTAAAATGTCCCATGCAGAGTAGCAGAGAGTGAGTGAGTAGATGAAGTGTGGCTTTAGGTGTAGTGTAACATGTCCCTGGGTGTCCCTTAAGGAGAATAACTTTGAAATTCTGTTTATTTATGTATTCCTACAGCATGTGTTATAGTTCTGGTTTCAGTGCTTTTGCCAGATGACCTGTGATGTGTCTGACAGCAGCTCAGAGGCAGTGATGCTGATTTCCAGAGGGCAGGTTGGGGCTGATGGTGCAGAGCAGTAAATTAGATATTGGGAAGAAATTCCATCCTGTGAGGGTGGTGAGGCCCTGGCACAGGTTTCCCAGTAAAGCTGTGGCTGCCTCAACCCCCCAAGGCCAGGTTGGACAGGGCTTGGAGCAACCTGGGCTAGTGAAAAGTGTCCCTGCCCATGGACTAGATGGGAATGAGATGTTCTTTAAAGTTCCTTCCAACCCAAACCAGTCCAGGATTCTGTAGTTCTGTGATCATTAGCTGGTGTCAGTGCCTAAGAACTGAGGTCACTGCTCAGGGCTCTCCATCCCTGTGCTCATCACCTTCATCCCAGGAGGGGGCAGGTGCATCTCTAACACGTTGGACATCAAACAGCTGGGCAGGTCCTTTCTCTAGGTCCTTTAGTCTTCTGGGGTAGCTGATGCTTCCAGAAGGGAGCACCAGAGAAGGGAAAGATCCCTTTCCACACAAACACACTGCACAGAGGCTGAGGAATGTCAGCAGAGGAATGAAGAGTGGTTGTTTAGGGGGGAGCATTCTGTTTCAGCGAGAAGACTTGAAAAAGCAGGCTGGTGGATAATGACAAGCTCATTTTTCCCAGCCATTCCCCTGAGCCCTGTAGTTGGGATTTAGTGGTGCACACCCATGGCTGCAGAGAGCAGCTCCACTCATTACAGGCTTCAGAGATCACCAGGATCTTCAGCAGAGATTTTTTTTTGCAGCTTTCTGCCATTATCTTTTGTCCTGAAGGACTGCTGGAGCTGTCGCTCATACCCTGCTAATTTAGACATTAATAGCAAATATTTTATTTCTTAGCACAGACAGTGACAGTTTAATTGAATGCACTGCTCCATCTTCCCTGCCATGGAAATGGAGTTACTGTCATCAGGGTTTGACACTGAGCACAAATGACACGTGGGAGTATTTAATTCGGGTTTGAAGTGCAGATACTCTTACTGACATTGTATTTTAGAGTGTCCAGCACTGAATCTTCACCTCCCACAACTATTAGCCCACATTTTGGACTATTTAAATCTAAAATATAGCACATTCTGGGATGAAACACTTAATACCTGGTCATTGTGCCACTGCATTGTCTGAGCTGTGATTATAGTGTATGTTACATATTTGATAAACACATAAGATATGGATTATATAAATAAATGCAATATGAACATATGTTCAATGTAAATGAAGAGAATAATTTGTATAAATTTTAGGTACATATACGAGTATATGGTTAATGTAAATAAATAGATTCATTTGTAGAAATTATAGAAATATGTATATTTTAAATATATTCACATTATCCACTCAAATTAGACTCTCTCCTTCTTCTGAGGTTTTAATGTAATTTAGACAATCTAAATAAGGTCACTGCTTTTCAGCATCAGATCAAGACTTATTTATCCATAAGCAGCAATGTTACTGTTTTTTGGATTATTAACATTAAGCTTAAATTGCAAGTTTTTCAGGTTTACCAGATGCTTGATGTCAAAGTGCACACATTTCTCTTCTGAAAGGGGCTGGAAAGGTGACTGTGATAACAGATCTGGTGATACCTGAGCCTGCGTAGCAAGAGGCAGGGGCTGGAAAAATGCAAACAGCATGTATTTGATCAGAGATGATGCGTCTGAAAGAAGGCAAAGGATTGTTGCTAAGTCATCATACTTAAAAACCCCCTTAAATCTCTGTCTGTAAACAGTTTTCCCAAATTTTCTGAATGAAGAGCAGTTCCACTGCCACGAGAGGAGCTGCTTCAGTTTGCCATGCAAGTATTGTCACACTCACTTCTTGTCGTGCCGGGCTCCTTGTGCTGTGTTTTAAAAAGCTGCCTGTCTGTTCTCCGTTCTCTCTGTAAGGATGTCCAGTTTTGTAGAGCCTCCTGAGATCGTGAAGAAGCTCTCCTGGGTGGAAAACTATTGGCCTGATGATGCTCTGCTGGCTAAACCCAAAGTGACCAAGTACTGCCTGATCTGTGTCAAGGACAGTTACACCGACTTCCACATAGACTCTGGTGGAGCCTCTGCCTGGTACCACGTGCTCAAGGTGAGGCCTCCTGGGCTTTGGGGGTATCTTGTACCAAACTAAATTTTATTCACAAAGAACCAGTGTAAAATTGTCTCAATTCAGCGCCCAGGTTTTTGTCTCCATGGGTCTGTTGTATCTGAGCCTTATCTGCTGTAAGTGGGTTCTGTCCCAGCAGGGCTGGGTCTCTCTCGAGAGGAAGTACTTGGAGCATGGAAATCCTCTGTGTATTTTCACTCTATTAGAATTTTAATATTTGTTTAGTGCCCTCTGTACACACATCACCCAAGGCCTTAAAGGCACCATGACCTGCTTTTGCAGGGTGGTGGAACCTGGCACTGTAAACCTTCTGCATCGTCACTCCCACAAATCTGAGCAGATGTGGTCAGCTGGTGCTTTAATGATTTCAGCCCTTCTGGGCAAAGCTGCTCAGTTTATTTGATTTAAATACAGCTAAAATACACAATGTTATATGTATATTTAGGTAAATATGGGGAGGTGGGGGGTAATGTGTGTGTTTGTGCCAGTGCGGTGTTGTTTGGTTTGGCTGCTCATTGCTAATTTTATATTTTCCAATTCAGGGAGAAAAGATATTTTATCTCATCAAACCAGCCTCTGCAAATATTTCTCTGTATGAACGCTGGCAGTCAGCAGCGAACCACAGTGAGATGTTTTTTGCAGACCAAGTGGACAAATGTTACAAATGCACCGTTAAACAAGGCCAGACACTCTTCATCCCATCAGGTGAGCGGGGTTGGGCAGGGGGGCTTCCCTCCTCCTTTCAGGGTAGCATGTCCAAACTTTCACTGAAAACTCTGAAGTCTAATTCTTAGCAGAAGTTTGATTTCATGGGCTTACAAGGAAAACGAGCCCCAAAAAAACCACAACCAGACCTTTTACTGTTTTCTGTTAATATTTTAGCAGCCTTTTGAAAATACGACTAGTAGGTAGAGTGTTCCACTCATGGTCTAGCTGGGTTGCAGTAACTCCTGAGTTCTCTCTCTGTCTCCACCATGACATGGGTGCTTTCTGGCATCTGACTGAGAATTTATATTGGATGAATGTAGATTCTGTCCATGACACCCCAAAAAATCCTTTCACAGGCATTAATCCCCCGAGACACTCAGGAACTGCAGGTGCCTGCATGAGTGTGAATGTGCACTTATGGTTGCACATGAGGCCAAAGAGCTTGATGTCACAGGTTTTTATGGGTTACTTGATAGACTCAGGCTTTCACTGGATATTAGGGATGGTGGATTTTGGTTTTTTGTGGTTCCTGGGAAGATCTCCATAAGGACAGGGAGTTGATGAGAAAATAGTGCAGGGTTTGAAGTGAACACAGTTCGGCTCCAGCCCTTCTCCCTCACCTTCCTCTCACCAGGAACAATAAGTTTTGCATTGCTGTTTCCAGCCCTCCCTGTCACCTGTTGAACCTTTAATCTCTTTGGGACAGTGATCTTCTCTCCCTCTATGCATTTAAATGCCCCTCCAGCCATAATTTGAGTGCAGGCAGTGACAGTGCTCAGGAGGCAGCAGCCAGTAGGGGCATTCTCCTGTGTGTGAGTATATTCTTGCACAGAATGTTTACACACTTGAATTTTACCTCGAGTGTAAGAAGTGGAAAGTGGGTGTTTCTCTCATCACCATCTGTGGAGCAGATGGTGGAACAAACACAGAGCAATTTACAGAGAGTCACTAACTTGAGGAGATTCTTGTATGAAAATACATGTTTGGAAAACACCTGGTTCTGACACTGTGATAAAGTACATGTTGGGAGCTGTCACAGGTTTTCATGGAGATGGGAAAGGAGCTGCCATTATGTACAAAACAAACAGGGGGCCACTTGTTCAAAGTGGGGGTGGTTTTGGGGCCGGACTGAAGAGCTGTGTTGGTACCCAGGGGGTAAGTTGCTCAGTAAAGTATAAACATCATGTTGTGATTAAAATCTCTGCTACTGCCATTCCAGTTTTTACCCTGAGGACTCTCCTCTTTCTCTCTTAGGTTGGATTTATGCAACTCTAACACCTGTAGACTGCCTGGCCTTCGCAGGACATTTTCTACACAGTCTAAGTGTTGAAATGCAGATGAGGTAATCTGTCATTAAAACCTCAAGTTGTGCAGAGGCTCAGGTTTTAATCAATCAGTAATAATACACCATTGGCAGTGAGGCTGGTGTAGCTCTGTTGGACAGTTTTGGGTAGTGTACCCACCTTTGTCCCCTCTGAGCATGTTCTCTCACGCTGAGTTATCCTCAGCTGTCCTGACACCTGTTGCACAATGCACAGGAGGATATGTGAGGTGCCTGGGCTGATGTGGCCACGTCCTGAAGGAAGAACTGTTACAAACTACCAGGGGTTTTACCCTGGCACCTGCCATTCACTGCTGGATAAGCCCCCACCTGCTCAGCTGGGCTCTTTGCCCAGTGTAAGACAATGCAAGTAGTTCTTTATTGATTCTGGGCAAATAATGCAATAAAACTTTCCTCCATGTGTATCCCAGTTTGTTCCTGGTGCTGTTGTTATGTTTTGCTTTTGGCCTGATGCCAGACTACGTGGCAGCAGCACAAAGAGGCTGCCAAATGACCCCAGAGCTTTTGTGACATACTCGTGCCCTGTGATGCTCTAAGTTCCTGTGGCTTTGTCTTGCAGGGCATATGAAGTAGAAAGACGATTGAAAATCGTCAGTCTGACCCAGTTTCCAAACTTTGAAACGGCGTGTTGGTACATGGGGAAGCATCTACTAGAGAAATTCAAAGGTAAAACTGCTTTTCCTGGCCTGCCTCCAGGGCTCAGCTTTGGGGTCTGAGAACAGTTACCCTTAATTTAATTTACCCACATAAAGGGTGAACAAGTGGCCAAAACTGGCCTTGTTAATGTTTGAAAGCTACTTTGAGCACACCAGCAGAACGTGCTGCTCTGGTCCAGCTCACCCCTGGACATCCTGCCCTCACCTCTGAGCTGTCCCTCTTACCTGTGCCTGTGGGGAGCTTTAATCTGCTGTATAAAATAATGCTGTAATTTCAGTGTAGTTTGGAGTTGCCTGTGAGTCTGGATTCATGCCCTGTTTTAACTGAATGAGCTATGGGCTCTGCCAGCCCAAGGCACGGGCAGTCCTGCCTTCCCCCTTCATCCCACTGATCCTGGTCGAAGAATGTGGGCAGGTCTCACGGACACAGGGCCACAGGAGCATCAGGCATGTGGCCAGCAGGAGCACTGGGAATTAATGCTGAGTTTTCTGTGAAGTTTAAACTCTTCCAAATCAGATTCCTGCAGAGCTGATCCAAACATTCATGTGTAAATGTTCCTTACAGATTCAGGCTCGCTTCGCTCTTTGCCTCTATTTCTCCTACTATAGAAAGTGTGCAGAGAGATCCATCAGATCCTTCTATAAGGAGAAAAATGTGTCTAATTAAGCCACGAGGTGCTTTTTTCAGAATTCAAGGGGCCACTGATGGTACCTTTTTATTCTCACTATGTGAATGAATGCCCATGGAAGTTAGGGATGGGATTGGGACCCAGAGAGGAGCCAAGGATTGCCCGTGCGGACAGAACTGACAGTGTAGGAAGGCTGAGTTGGGTTTGTGACACAGTAAATACACTCCTTATCACCACCAAGTTATAGTAGGGGTTCATTTGTTGGGACCAACTCTCCAAGAGTTGACTTTAACTTTCCCAGTTGAACTTTTCCAAATTAAAGGCTTCCTGTAAACAACTGGCTGTCAGTGGTTGAATAACACTGGGTTTTTTCTCTGCTTAGGTTTGCATAAAGCTGGGCAACAACCTCCTGCTCATTTACTCCAAGGAGCAAAGATTCTGAACGGTGCTTTCAGGTCATGGACTAAAAAACAGGTAGGAGATGCAGCCTGGGTTAGTGTTGGGTGTTTGTCTGCTGCTGGAGAGGAGAGGAAATGCTAAAATGAGTAACATCTCCAGAACAAAACATCCAATTCCGAGATGGCAAGAGAAGGAACTGTGAGAATAGGAAGGCAGGGCAGTAGCTGGGATGTCACAGTGACACGTGAGGAGTGAGCAGGGAAGAAGGTACCACCTGAATTGAAAAAAAGTCAGTGCCACACACAGCCAAAGGACACTGGATGAATGTTCTCCTTGACTCTGAGCACCCCTGTGAGCCACAGCAGCTCAGCAGTGGCTTCAGCCCAGCCAGGGCTGGAACAACACCTCCATTTCTGTGGGCACGAGGTGCCCAATTCCTGCCAATCCAACACCTTAATCCATCCAGGAAATACACATTGCTTGGAGACAAGGCTTAAAGGGGTTTGAAGCCTCAATTTCCTGCAGCAGCTCTTTCAGAAGTGTTATTTTTGTGTGTGTGACTCCTAAATTTTGGGGGAATCAGCTGCAGGAGCCAGCCTATTCCATCACTAAACAGGAAGAGGGGAATTGGGTGAAGCTGAGCTTGGACTGTGGTAACACACATGTGAGTGCAGATGTTGTCAGTGCTCCCAGAGCTCCCAGAACCCTCAGACGTGCCTGTTGTACTCACTGAGGCCACCAACCTGAGGCAGTGTGCCTTGGTGAGTGTAGAAAGGAATTTCTCTCAGAGCCTCATGTAAGGGGGTGAGCAAAGTGATGCTGCAGCTGTAAAAATGCAATAATATCTGAAAAAAGATGATTGACTTTGTTGTTCTCTCAGAACGACTAGTTACAATAATATCCAGAAGGGGAAAAAAAAGCATATTTTCTCCTTATTTGAATGTCTAATGCACTAAGCATTGATTTCAGTACATAGGAAAAGTATGGACAAGCCACTTCTAGAGGGTTCTTTTTCTATTTTTGCAAAAACATGCACAGAAACAGCAGTTTGTCTTTGTTGTGTTTTAGGCTTTAGCAGAGCATGAAGATGAACTACCAGAAAACTTCAAACCAGCACAACTTATCAAGGACCTTGCCAAAGAAATAAGATTAAGTGAGGTTTGTGCTGTTTTTGTAACATTAACTATAATGGGGATCTAGGCTGAAAAAAGGGATGCACTGAAATAAATGAATCTCTTCTTCCCACTCTCTCCATTAAAAGAACTCTGCTCAGGACTCTTGTCTGTGGCTGACTCGCCATTCTCTGCTCTCCTGTTTGTTTTTCCTCACTTTTAAGCTCTGTCTGCCTCTCCTGCTTCCTTTTTCCTCCCCCTTGTCCTGGCTGCACTGGCCACACTCCCCTCTGCAGCCTCTCTTTCTCTTTCACTTTAGCTACTTGCCCCCTCAAAACAGGAGAGAACTCCAAGATTGCTGGTGCCATCTTCATGGCCACGCTCCCCGTGTGGCATCTCCTTGTCCTTATGCTTGTCACTCTCGTCCATGATGCTGGCTGAACCTGGAACTATGATCCTGGACCCTTGTCCCAATGGGAAGCCTTGCTCATGGCTGGCTTCAGGGCAGAGTAACTATAGCAAAGGAGATGATAATTATAACACCAGCTAAAACACCCAACAAACCCCAAAAAATCCCCCAAAAAGATGATATCAACCATTGAGGGTGTTACCATATCCCACAAGTGGCTGGTTCAGTTCCTTTAAGAAGACATCATGTTCCATTCCACCCTCTTTCAAGCAACATCCAAAGACCTCAGAGCTGAAATCTATCTTGTCCTTTGATCCTCTTTGATGTAGTATTTAAGTTTTCTGATTGTCACAACGACGAGTTAAGCGGAAAATAATTTGTTTTTAATTAGTCAGTGTTAATTTTAATTGGGCAGCTATTTTACTGCTGATTTTTCCCGGGGGCATGGAATGTGATTCTGCTAAGTTTATCACATCAGATTTTAATGGAGAGGGTTCGTGCTCAAGCTGATCAGCATTTTAAGCAGGAGACTGTTCGTTTCATCCATCTGTCCGTGTGGACAGTCCATTTAACAGTCCCACCTGATGGCCAACCCAATGAGAATTACATTCCTTTCCTCTGGAGTTCTCCAGGCCAGACTTGTGCTTGAGAGACATGGGGATGGGAACTGGAGAGCCAAGCCTTACTGTGGCCTCTGATGGGACATTCATTCCCCAGCCAACTGACTTGTGATGCAGATCCCCCTCCACCAAATCTTTGGGGATCTTTGGGGTTTGTTTCCCCATGGAATGGAGGGTGCAGGTGAATATCAACCATGAGACAGGTGGGTCTGAATGCCTTCTGTTTTGTGTCAATCTGCAGAATGCTTCAAAAGCCAGCAAAGCAGACATGAGTGCCAACACCACCACCGCCGAGGAGACCTGTCCTGTGGAGAAGGAGGAGGCACCTTCACCCGTCCAAGTGACTCCTCCACCCCCACCCGTGGAAAAGCTCCCTAAAAAAAAGACTCCCAAAACTGTGAAAACCCCCAAACAACTCAAGCCATCCAAACCCCCAAAACCTCCCAAGCCCCCCAAGCCCCCCAAGCCTCCCAAAACACCGAAAGTGAAGGGAGAAGGCAAAAAGAAAGGGAAGAAGGCAAAGGAGAGTCCCCCACCAGCCATCCCCAACCTCGACTTGCTGGAGGCACACACCAAGGAGGCTCTCACCAAGATCGAGACGCCAAAGAAGGGGAAGGTGGGTCCTGTTTTAACCTCTCCCTCTTCTCCTGCCATCATAGGGATAAAATCACTCCTCAGGTCTCATGCAAAAAGTAAAATGTGCAACACAGTGTGAATCCCTGGCTCTGCTGACATGAAGGAAAGGTTTGTAGCTGCTGGTTCACCTCCCTTCTTTTACCCAACTGTTGGATTTGATCTTTTTTTTTGGTTAGTCATTGATGTGGAGCCTCCCAGAAGCCTATTGATATCAGAAGGTATCAGTGATCATGGAATTTGTTTCTAAAGCATCAAGTTTGCTTGAGATTTTGCTCTAGAATGGCTGACTGAAGACAGAGCAATAGTTTTGTTCCACTTCTGCCCATGCAGGACAAGTTTCTTTGTGAAGTCCCTGTAATTCTGAAGCCCTTTAATTCAGCATGAATTTTGCTGCTGACTTCAGGAGGGGCCAGGATCCACTGAGGCACTGACAGAAGAATGTCAGAGATGCTGTTTGTGAAGAAATACCCATAAATCTTTCCCAAAATGCTGCTGAACTTGTAGCAGTTTGTGTGCAGCTTGTGGCACCTGTCATGGAGCGATAGGCAGGGAGACGAGCGTGTTGGTGTGTCAAGAAGAGCAGCTTGTCTTCTGCAGGGCTCTGAAACAGCAATATGTGACTGAGTCTCAGTCTGGGGTTCCAAAAGAATAAATAGGAGTTTTCAAAATTATATCACGTTATCTTCCAAATAAAGCCTGTGTTTCTGACATGCCAGCATTCCATCCTCATTAAGAGGACTTTTTCCTGACTTTTTCCTCCAGGCTGCGAAGAACGTTCTGAGCGTTCCCAATAAGGAATCGGCGAGCAAGCAGAATGAGGTGGAGAAATTTGAAGTCCGAGAGCAAAATAAAAGCAAAACAGAAGCCAAATGGAAATATAAGGTAATGCCTCCTTTTAAATTCTTTAAATTCTGCTGGTTCTGCCACAGAGTGACAAGCTGAGGGTGGAGTATTGTCCTTGGCTCTACCTAAGCAGAGAGGATGAGGCACCAGTTTGGAGTTCCCAAAGAAAAAAGAATTAAGCAGAAAATAATCAATCACTGATAAAGGAAGGGGGGGTGTATGGATGAATTCTTCAAAAGCATGTGCTGAATTGTCCATCTGATCCATGGTGACATCAAACTGTTAACAGTGAGATGGTTCAGTGCTGATCCCTTTGGTGATCCTCAAAAAAAATCAATAACTAATATACAATAGCTAATTTTAATGGCATAAAATTAGTTGTAATGAAAATCTGAATTATGATGTAATGAAATGTGAGTTATGGCACATGGATTAAAAGCTTGCTCTCCTGGAGGGCTAATGGAGGGCGAGTGAAGCTCACCCATAGAGCAGTACATCTTGTCTGCAGGTACAATGAGATAAGGAAGATGTCCCTGCCCATGGAAAGGGGTGAAACGAGATGAGTTTTAAGGTCCTTCCAGCCCAAATGAGTTTGGGATTTTATGATTTTACAATTCCCTTTTTCTCTGCCTGTAGATGAAGAGATTCTCTGATTCCCAAGAACCTAAAACAGAAGTGACCCATTTAACTGATTTAATTCTCTTGTTTTGGGTCTTTTGTCTTTCAGAACAGTAAACCCGATTCACTTCTAAAAATGGAGGAGGAACACAAATCGGAAAAGACGCCTTTATCAGGAAATAAGGACAACAAATTTACATTCTCTTTCTCTAATAAGAAGTTGCTTGGGTAAGTAAAAATATGACAACACAGATCAACTACAAAAGCAGATTGAAGTCATTATTTCATTTTTTTATACAAGAAGATGAAAATCTGCCTTTCTGGTCAATGCAGAAAATAACCTATCACGAAAAGTTCTTCTAGTGCTGTAGTCAGCATCCAGTTTTGAGATAGAAATTGTAGGTTCAGAAATGTGTTTGTAAAATTATTCTCATTGCTTTGGCACCCCTGAAAGCATTCAAGATGACTGAGAGTTCTGCAGAGAGATACTCGCTGTCTTCCTCTTGGTCAAGTCACAAGCTGTTTTATACTCAGTGTTGTTACAGATTTGTCATTATTTTCTCTTTTCAGTTCAAAGGGAGTGAAAACCCAGCTGAATACCAGCGTGTTTGGGTCACTGCAGAATTTTAAAGAAGACAAAGCCAAACCTGTACGGGATGAATATGAATACGTGTCAGACGACGGTGAACTAAAAATTGATGAGTTTCCAATCAGGAGGAAGAAAAACACTGCAAAAAGAGAACTGCCCTGTAAGAACATTTCCTGGTTTGTCTTTATCTGCTCAACAAAGTCTTTGATGTTCATTGTCCAGGACAATCAACATGTGATTTATAATAAAGAAAGCCACGTCTTACCTGTCAGTGGAACGTAAGTGGAATAGGAGGGCTGGTTTTTGAAGGGAAAAGAACCATGACTCTGTGTTTCTTTTTTATTTATTCAGTTTTATCAGATAAAAAAGACACCCTGCAGCACACTCCTGTTAAGAAGCCAAAGGTGGAGTCGGTACCATACAAGGTATGATGTTATTGTTCCTCCACAAGGACTCACTAGAACGAGATGATCTTTAAGGTCCCTTCCAACCCAAGCCATTCTTTGATTCTAGACCTGTGGTGCAGCAGTTAAAGTGTTTATTTGCTGTCACTTGGCAGACATTTAGACCACTCCTGAGCCACTGTGAGCCTGGACCCTTGTCCCTGCCCTGGGGCAGGCTCAGTGTCCCTGTGGCTTAGCTCCCCTGGAACAGCCGTGGGGTGAGTTTGCTCTGTGTCAGCACTGAAGCTCAAAGCTGGAAATCAAATGACATTGAAATTCAATGTTTTGCCCAGCTGTGGTTAATAAAAGTTCATACTATAATATCTGAGTAAGTCAGAAAAAGCAAAATATTTGTTGAGACAGAAGCAAAGTTGACCCAAATGTTTTGCCCTACGTACTAAGGAATTCTTTTCCCCTGGGTTTGCCTCTGGGATATGCAGGAGGAAGTGCAGAGCTCCTTGCCTGAGTCAGCAGCTGATGTCTGGAGACTGGTGGTAATTCCCTGTGCAGGAGCTTAAGGAGGGAGTTCCTGGAGAGAACAGGCTGGCACTCCAAGCACTAAGAGCTGGCACCTCAGTGGTCTCAAAGCAGGGAAGGGAGGAGATAAAAATAGTTTTAGCAGACTGTAGAATGCAGTGCATAGAAATTCCAGCCCCAGAGAGGTGGTCAGGTGTAGGCATCTCCCTTCCATGGCCTCACATGACACTGTTCCTATGGATCTGTCCCATTCCATTGCCTGATCTTCCCTATTTCCTGCAGTGGGCTGGCAGAAGTGGGTCTGTCCCCATGTCTGGATGGTCAGTGTTGACAGGCCCTGCTGCATGTCTGGGCTCACAGAGCTGTGGCCACACAACCCCTTCCTTTCCTAGAAGGGACATGGTCTAAAGAACAGGAGCAGGGGTTGGGAAGGCAGCCCAGCACCTGGAAACACCCCTGTTAGAGTGGTCTGACCCCATGAGCAGGATCAGGTCGCAAAGCTTTGAAAGGGGTAGGAAAAACCTGCCTTGCCTGCACACTGCAAGGAAATGGATTTTTACCATGGACCTGGTTTTGTTCTTGTCTTTAATGAAAGCAAATTTCCTGTGTCCTTGGAGGAGCAACAGGCTGCAGGAATGGCTGTGCTGTTCTTCTTGAATAACTCGCGGAGTTTCCACCTTTTTTGAGCCTTTCCCTTGTTTTCGCAGAGCGAGGACTCGTCAGATGAAGATTTGCTTCACATTGACACAGAGGCAAAGCCGGGACGCAATTCCAAAGTAAAGAAAGAGAGTGGAAGTTCAGCAGGAATTCTTGACCTTTTGCAGGCAAGCAAGGAAGTTGGGGGTTTAGAGTATAACACCAACAGGTACGCACCAAGGGAGGCTTTTCCCTCTTACCTGGGAACAAAACTGCTCTTTTGGGGTCGTGTGTGAGGGGGAATGAATTGTGCTGCTTGGTAACTGCTTTTTCTCCTGTAAGCAAATTCTTCCTTTATCCTGTGATGTGAAGGGAGAGGTGGGAAAGATTTTGGGGGTGTAATTTAAGCAAACAGAGGATTTCGCATCTGTGAATGCTGAACATCACTTTTAGCAATAATACTGGAATATCATATCATATTATTATCATATTATATCATATTATATTTGGATTATCATTCAAATGGAGGAGAAGATTCAATGACTGCAGCTTGAGGGCATGAATTATGGTTTTTAGTGTAGTGAGATTGTGATAAAGTAATCTAAATGACCAGCATTCCTTCCATAAGGCATTGTAAGGTGCCATGAATGTCAAGTGTCTGGAAGAAGAAAATAGGAAACTACCCATCCTCCCTCCCATCCCTGGTCATCATTCTTCTCCCCACCAAAAAATATAACTTGGGGAAAAAGGCAAACTCTTTCATGGATACTTCTATTCCTGAAATAGAAATGTTTGCCTGGGCTTAGCTGTGTCTTCTGTGGGACCTCTTTATGTAGGTGAACATGGGAACTGATGCTTGATGTTTTGGGATATGGTCAATAAGGTACAGCTCTAGATCTTTCACTAATCCAGACAGTGAGTGATGAAAAGAAGTGGAAAACATAGTTCCTGGGCTCAAATCCTGCATTTAGGACTGTCTGGAGAAAGGGGTCTGGGGTCACTGCCTCCATCCTTCACAGCCCAGCTCTGATCTCAAACCATCAACAGAGAATGAGGTAACAGAACATGCATTTGGAGAGAAGTTGGTGGGACTGTTCACTTATGGAAGTGTCTTGCTTAGCTCAAACCTTGGGAACAAACTCCCAGCAAGGGGTTTTGGGAGCACCAGCTGAGTTATGGCTTCCATGCACAGACCTGTTCCTCAAGCAGGAACTGCTGTGTCCTGTGCCCAGTGCTCCCTCATGGTCTTCTCCTCTTTGCTGCTGCAGCCTGAAGGGAATGGTTTGCCCCCCATCTGTAGAAAAGCAGAGGTTTTCACCCAGGCACTTCCCACTGTTCCTCAGGAACTACAGCCTTGGCACTTTTGTAAGCTGTGGGCTGTTGGTGAGCTGCTGGCTCAGCAATTTAGAATCTTTCTAGATTCTAAATTTGTGCAAACAAAGGAATAATCCTCTGAAGGGTGAGGGTTAACAAATCTGGTGTGGGAAATGATATGAAACATGTGGAAGGCTATTCTTGACTGGCTTTTTAATGAGCCAGTTCCATCTTCACTCTGAAAACCACCCATGCCAGGCAGGCAGGATGCATTGGGTTTCCATGCTCTCTGCTGGAACCAACAGCATCATTTTCCTCCCTGCTTTCTCTAGGTCTGCTATAGAAAGGACAGAAGCTGTGGAGGAGGTAGAAGTAGCTGTAGGAGTGACCTGAGAGTCGAGAAGAGACTGGACAGAGAGCCTGGTGCTGCCTTTCACCCTTGCTGTGTGTTGGGGAGTGTGACCCAGGAAAGTGCAGCCTGCAAACTGGAAAGGACCTGTTCAAGTGGAATGAGGAGGTCCCTTCAAAGAGGAAGATATTGTCTAAGCCTGGGAAAGACTGAAAGTTAAAAGTCATAACTGAGTCTTCCAAAAGCTATGCCTCGTGGTCAAAGGGGAGCACATCGAATAAGTTACCAAGGGAAAGTTACCATAGGAAAAAAGGAAAAAAACCCACTTTTTTGATGTTAAGAGAGAAGGTGGGATTTGTTAAGGTTCCACTGTGGTGACAAAGCTGCAGAGAATTCTAAAGGAGGGAGCATTGCTGAACTAGAATCATCTTCTGGTTCAACCTTCTCACCTTATTAGAGAATTGTGTCTCAGGTGGTTGCAAGAGGTTAAAAGATATGATAAGGCCTGTCTTCCTGCACTGGCTGTGCAGAACCAGGCAGCTCTCTAGAGACACTCTGGCCTTTGGGCACCACCATTTAGGGTTCATTATTGGTTGCAGAGCAGGGACAGGGATCCCCATCCCTGTGCTGGACAGAGCTGGGCACACAGAGTCTCCTCTGAGTTCTCTTTTCATCTCTAATGGGGGTGAGAAAGGCTTGATTTTAAAACAAAGTCACACAGTCACTGCATCTCCTTAGAAGGCCTGTCTTGACAAGGCTGTTATTTCTAGGGATGAGATCTGATTTCCATTTAGTCCTGGTTTTCCTCTGTTGCTGCCCTTTCCCTAGCCAAGAGGGGCTGACCAAACATCCAGCCATGGAGGGCATGGGGAGAGGTGTCCAGTCTCTGCATCTCCCAAAAAATTGAGCAGTTCTTGTTGGTGAACTCAGCTGGGCCAGTGGTTCTGGATTTTCCTGCTCTCTTCAGATTTGCCCCCAGCTCTGCTCCTGCACTTCAAAAGAAAGAACCACATCAACACCTGTCTGTTTGACTGTTCCTGTGAATTCCTTTTCCATTCTGCGTTATGGTTCATAATGCGACGAGTGTTTATGTTGAATCTCCAGTTACATTTTGGCAGGTCATTACACATGTCCACAGGCAGTTAGGTGTGTCGAACTCTGTGAATAAAGTTGCCAGGCTGATAAGACTCCCATGCTGGAAGTCTGGTATGAAAAAAGAGAATTGATGAACTATTATAAGAATTCAAAGAAATCTTCCTTCTAGCCATTCTGTTGATAACACAGCTCACTGCCTGCTTAGGAAATCATCCTCCAAGACTCTCTGCCTTGCTTGGCGTGTCTTTTGCTGCCTGTAAGGGGTTAAACTACCAGAATAGAGCAGGACTCAGGCCTTTGCTTTCTTGCCCTCAGCCTGGGCACTGTACCCAGGGTATTTGTAGACTTTGTGGTTTCTGGAATCAAAGCCCCAAGCACGGTCACGTCACTGGACTTGGCCGAGTTGCTGCACAGTGTGGGGTGGTTCAGTGGGAGTGTGTCATATCACTGCTGGCCCTGGCATAAACACTGCCTTTTGGCAGCATGTGCTGCATCTTGATTGAAAAAAGGCCCTGATAAATGTAATTACTGTGTTTCCCTTCATAATTACGCTCGGCTTTTTAAATGGCCATAACATGCTTTTTTAAAACTAAAATGGGAGAAACATGATATGCAAACGTACTGAGTCGCAACATGATGCCAGTGTGGTCAAGTCTGACTCTCAGGAACAATTCCCATCTTTCTCTATTTGTAAGGCAGATTAGGGGTAGGGATATGTATTTATGGATATACATACATATACGTATACATATACATTCTGGATAACCAAGTAGTGGTTCGTGCAAGTGGGTCACTGCGGAGTTTCTTCTCACGCATCAAGCACTCTGTGCCTGGATCCCTGTCAGACCAGTGCTAATGCTGCTGGATCCCAGCAATGGCTTGGGAAGCAGCTCAGGGCTTTTTGTGCTAGTGGCTTTATTGGAATTGTGGGAAGTCTATTCTGTGGAATGCTGGGCTGTCATTTGCAGCTGCCCACCCCAAATGCCCCGATGGCATCACCTCGATTGCAGCTCAACTCGGTGTGCCAGTGGGGAGAGGGAACGGCAGAGCTCCTGCAGAAAGGCTGCTGTGAACGTGGGAACAGGCTGGAAGAACTGAAATGGAATATGGTAAAAGCTTGGAGGGCTGATTGTCACCTGATCTTGGTGTCCAGGTCTGATTGAAACAGGGAAGGAAACACTGGGTTTGTACTTGAAGTAATTGGAGTTGCATAGTTTTATACAACCGTGACTTCTCCGGAGTCACCCCTCAATCAGTAATTTTCTGCTGGGATATTATAAATTCATTTTCTAAAGAAGAGGATGCAGGTGGAAGGCTTGGTAATTGCTGATGAAAGGAAGGAGATGATGGGCCTAGAGAGGTTGAACTCTGGGAGAGAGATGACAGTGGTAGAATTGGTTGTGAAGAGCGAGATACTGGCTCCCTGCATGATCCCCTGCATGGTCCCCTGCATGGTCCCAGGTGCTGGGGTCAGTCCCTAGCCTCACTAAGGAGGAAGAGCCTGGGGTTGTCTGTGCTGACTTGGTGTGTTCCTGTCCCCATCACCTGCTCTGGCACCCGCTGTCAGGGACAGGACGCTCTTGTCAAACCTGGGTTGGTACCACGGTCCTCCTGAGCCTCCTTTTCTCCAGGCTGAGCCCCCCCAGCTCCCTCAGCTGCTCCTGCTGCTCCAGCCCCTTCCCCAGCCCCATTCCCTTCTCTGGGCATGCTCCAGAACCTCCAGGTCTTTCTTGTCATGAAGGGCCCAAAACTGAGCCCAGGATTTGAGGTGGTGGCTCACCAGTGCCTAGCACAGGGGACAGTCACTGCCCTGGTCCTGCTGCCACACCAGCACAAGCCAGATAAAGGCACAAACTGCTGCCAGTAGGTTTGTTAAAGTGTCCTTTTCTCTGTGCATCCACAGCAGCATTTGCCAGCCTGGGGACAGGAACACAAGGCTGCTGGGATTGAGGCAGGTCGGTGTGTTTGGAGGTGGCTGCAGGGGTGGGAGCTGGGGCAGGGACACTCTGGCTGCTTTGTTCCTGCTCCCATGCTCTTTTTAAATCCTTTTTAAAGCATTGTAACTCACTGATAGTTTACTTTCATAAATGTGGTTTTTTAAAATCATTGCTCAAGCTACAGAAAGGGGATACAGCTCTTCCAGAGCTTCAAAATAGCTTCCTGAGTCTTCTTGAAATCTTTTTTGGCATAGAAAGCTGAAATACTCCTGATGGAAGCACACCAGGCACATGCCCTAATGAGAAACACTCTGCCCCGTGTGCAGCTTCATCTCTGAGATGTTTCAGCCATTTCAGGCTGGAGTTTGACCACTGGTTTTGATCATATCCCAACATTCATTTGTTGAAGTTTGTGTTGCTTAAGGCAGTTCCTCTCTGATTTGCCCATTTAGTGGTCAGTGTTTGATGGTCTGTTTGCAGTGTTTTGAGAGTCCAGTGTTTGGAAAAACAGTTTAGGGAAAAAGACTGAAAGAAAATAAGTTAATTCATTATAGATGGTGCAAAGTATGCCTTTGCCAGGGAGAAGGCAAAGGAGAAGGCATGATATTAGAGGGATTTAAATGGCTCTTTCCTAAATAAGTTTTTTGGTGTTCTCTTTGTTGAGTTGTGAACACCAGCCTTAACTCATTTTCAGGATTATTTATAAATGCCATTGGTGCCCAGAAACTTCCATTAAATCTTGTATGTTACTCTATCCTGAGCCCAAACTAAGCTCAAGTAGGAGAGAGCTACATGGTCCTGCTGATTCTCTTGGGAAGGGCTGTATGTTTGTGGCTTCTGTTGCATAGTTGTGACAAATATCCTTGCCACAGCAAAGTTTTTTAGCATTTCACTACTTGCCCAAACTACAGAGTTCTGAAAATACTGGATGATGTGTTCTGCCTGTTGCAGAATTAATGTCTGGCTTTCCCTGGTGAGATTATCACTCTGCTGTGTAGGGTGGAGGGCACTTTCCCACCTCACTAAGTGTGAGTGCCAGTCAGAATTTACACCTCGTTTGACCTCAGCCTGCTCTAGGGATGCAGTAGATGTGCTGTACCTGCTGACACCAGGCAACAAAACACCAAAAATCAAGTTCAAGGAAATCTGTACCTCTCCAGCATCCCCTGTAATCCATCCATCCCACACCCACGCCAGAAAACCCTCCCAAATACACTGCAAAACCCTCTCAGGTTGCTTGTGTCCCACCGTGTTGCTCTTCCAACATCCTGGAGTGGTGACAGCCCCTGGGGTGAAGTGGGGCCTGTGACCACAAAATTCCTTCTAGATATTCATGTTCTTTTTCACTTGTATGGAGCTGAGCCCCCATGACATCCCCTCTCAGTGCTGATGTACAAGCTCTCCTTTCACAGGAACTGGTAGTATAGATTATAAATAATATTATTAAAATACAATTATGATGAGGAGGAGGATTTGGTAGTATAGATAAATAACATCATTAAATATATATATATATATATATAAAAAAATAATATTATTAAAATATGATGATGATGATGGTGATGATGATGATGATAGTTGGTAGTAAAGACACTGCCCTGCTGGGAATGCTGCTGTGAGCTTTATAAAGTTCCCTGAGCCTGTCCAGAGCAATGACAGCCCCCAAGGACCTGCCTACCTGTGCCCAGCCAAGAGTCTGTGCCCAGCTAAGTGGCTTTTGGGGCATCACCCCCATGTCTGAGGTGCTGTCTGCGATGCTGCTGCTCCATAAAATCGCCCTCTGTCCCTGCCGGTGTGTCCAGGAGTCGGGGAATCTCTTTTTAGCCCAAATGTGTTGTGAAAGGAATGGGCTGTCTGTGAGGGGTTGGTGCTTTCAGGATCACTGATGGCTCCTGTGCTTCTCCCTGTGTCCCCACAGCCAGCCCCCTGCTTCTCCCAGCACACAGGAGGCCATCCAGGGCATGCTCTCCATGGCAAACCTCCAGGCCTCGGAGTCCTGCCTCCAGACATCATGGGGCACCAACCAGGCGAAGAATAACTCCATCTCCACCCAAAACTCCAAGAAAGCGGGCGGTGGCGGCAACAAAACCGCCGGGAAGCGGTTCCTGAAGAAAAGCACAAAGAACAGCATCGACGTGGAGGATTACGACGAGGATCAGGACCACTTGGACGCCTGCTTTAAGGACTCGGATTACGGTGAGTGGGGAGGAAGCAGAGGGGCTGCATGGCCACCCGTGCATGGCTGCAAGAGCCCATTGCTCATGGCCGCTTTCTCCTGCTGCGCCGCGGGGCCGTCGGCCGGCGTTGGGTGAGGAGGAGTGTTCCTAACCCAGGGGCTGCCCCACAAGGTCAGCAAAGAGCCTGTGACAGCCTCTGCCTGCAGAGCCCGTGGTGACCCAGGCAGGTCGGGTTGGAGGCTTGGAATAGTGAGAAACCCTCAAGAAACATGAAAAGCCCCTGAAAGTGTGGCTGTTGGTCCAGAAACAGGAGACTTGTGACAGAAATGTCCCTGTCTGCACAATGGCAATGAAAGCTCCAGCTGAGAGGAGTGAAAAGGTGAATTTGTACGTGGGAAAGGGATCCAGTGCTATTTTGAGTGCTGGCAGAGAAGGCCAAGCACCTGCAGCAGAAATGTTCACAAAGCCAGTTTGCACCAGTTGCATCAGTTCTGCCATAGTTATCATGGAATGGTTTGGGTTGGAAAGGACCTTTACGGTAGGGACACCTCCCGCTAGCCCAGGTTGCTCCAAGCACTGTCCAACCTGACCTTGGACACTCCCAAGGATGGGGCAGCCACAGCTTCTCTGGGCAACCTGTGCCAGGGCCTGCCCACCCTCACAGGGAAGAATTTCTTCCCAATATTCCATCTAACCCTGCCCTCTGGCAGTGGGAAGCCATTCCCCACTGTCCTGTCCCTCCAGGCCCTTGTCCAAAGTCCCTCTCCAGCTCTCTTGGAGCCCTTTTGGGCAATGGAAGGGGCTCCAAGGTCTTCCTGGAGTCTTGTCCAGACTGAAGAATAATCTGTGGTTGCATTTTTGAGTATAAGTGAGGAAATGGAGACAAGCAATAAAGTGAAGGCTGATAGGGACTGGGAAACTTGAAGTGCCCAAGACAGCAAGAAAATTAGTTTATGCTGCACAGCAGGAGAGTCTCTGTGTGTAGTCAAGTCTCCCTGGCAAGCATGACCATCAGAAATCATTTGTTACAGTTGGAAAAGCAAAGTGTGTCTTTTCAGATCGTGAATAAAGCTGCCAAGGAGAAACAGGGCTGCTGTGACAGCTTTCAGGAGGCTGCCCAGCCACTGGAGCATACTGCCTGCACTGGGATGCACTGGGACTGCTGGACATGCTTTAGGAAAGGGTGGCACAGGACTGTCATTGGCAGATGCCACGTGTGAACAAGGCCCTGCTCTCCTGAGGGGCAGATTTGTTCCCTGTGTCTGTGCTGCCAGTGAATGGAAAGTGGTTGTGAGCAGGATGGGTCTGCAGAGGCTCTGCCAGTGCATCCTCTGATCCACAAACTTTTGGTGTCAGTGGCCACGTGCCCCAGTAATGCCAGGGATGGAACAAATGGCAACTGGCAAGAAGATGAAATGCATGTAAAAAAAACCAACAGAAACTTCTTAGAACAGGCTGGGGAAAAGTTTGGTGTTTATCTCAGAGGGCTGTGAAGGGTCCTTTGGTAGAATGGCTCAGCTTCATCTAGAGGAGACTGAGGTCAGAGCTCATCAGGGTCTGCAGCTCCTCCCAAGGGGCAGTGGAGGGGCAGCTCCAATCTCTGCTCTCTGTGACCAGGGGCAGCACCCAGGGAGTGGCTGGAGCTGTGTCAGGGCAGGGTTAGGGTGGGTATTAGGACAAGGCTCTTCCCCCAGAGTGTGGTTGGGCACTGAACAGGCTCCTCAGGGCAGTGGGCACGGTCCCAAGGCTGGCAGAGCCCCAGGAGTGTTTGGACAACACTCTCAGGGGCAGGGTGAGATTGTTGGGCTGTCTGTGCAGGGACAGGAGTTGGAGTCCATGATCCTTGTGGGTCCCTTCCAGCTCAGGAGATTCTGTGATTATAGAGTACCCTAAAAGTGCCCAGTCACAGTTTAATGAGAGCAGTGTGGATGAGAGCAGAGGGAAGTCCCCTGAGTGTCACAGCCATGTCACCCCTCAGTGGCACTTCTGGGAACCATCCAGATGTGGTGCCTGTGGTCACTGCACCTGGACAGAGCAAGGAGGCCTCTCTGCAGGACAGAGCTGTTTCCTACACTGAAACTATTGCCTTTGTTTCCTACTGTAGTTTACCCTTCTCTCGAATCAGATGAAGATAATCCAGTTTTCAAATCCCGATCAAAGAAAAGGAAAAGTTCAGATGATGCCCCTTACAGTCCAACGGGTAAGTCCACGTGGTCTGTGCTGCCCAGACTCAGGCTAAGTCATGCAGGTCCCTAAAAACCCGCCATTATTCCAGGAGGGTGAAAACTGAAACACCACAACTAGTGATTTCTTTATCACATGAAGGATTAACCCTTTCCAGAGCAGTAGGAGGTGATCCATGCACTGGGATTCCTGCAGGACAGTGTTAGCCTTCCTTCCTCCATCAGCTGTCAGGAGCAAGTCACTTCTTGGTTGGTTTATTTTTCCTCACACTCTTGGTGGGGGATCAATTGGTGGCCACCTTAGCAGCAGTGTAATAGTGAATCCCCAGACACCTGAGTGGCCATGGATTTTGGGTCTTGACTGTGGGAATAGGGAGAGAGAGTGGGAATAGTCTCCTCCAGGCTCAGCCAAAGCTGGGTGAGCTTGTTTGGGCTCACCAAAAGCAGTGACAGGCAAGAGGGTCCTTAGACCCCTTTGTTGTTTCCCACGAGCAGGGGACCCTCCACGGCGTGTTGTGTGTGTGACAAGCAGCCCATGTCTCATCAGCTTGTGGCACTGCATGTCCTTCCCCGGGGAGGGGTGAGCACCATCCATTTGGAAATGACTCTGGAGTCGCTCATACCCATAACATGGGCACACACCCACACGGCTTTGGCTTCAGGTGGCCGTGGAGTCGCTCAGCTGTGTGACATCTCTATCAGCAGCTCCTCCCCACGCTGCTGTGCCCGGGGACTGTGGGCACCTCAGCCTTCAGTCGCACCCTGGGAAGGGAAGGGAAGGGCAGAGGCTGTGCCATCCCCATCTCTCCCTGCCGAGGAGGGCTGAGCCCCCCTGCTCTGTGCGTGGCTGTGCTGCTCCCACAGGCACCTTCCTCCCCCTCACTGTTTCTGCTTTCCTTGCAGCACGAGTTGGCCCCTCGGTGCCTCGACAGGACAGGCCAGTGCGAGAAGGCACGAGGGTCGCCTCCATCGAAACTGGACTCGCCGCCGCCGCTGCCAAGTTGTCACAGCAGGTGAGAGGCTGCTTGGGCAGTAGGAGCTGTCAGGGGAGGAGAGCCCTGTCCCCCAGCAGAGCCATGCCCGAGTGCAGTGCCAGCCCCCTGCAGTGTTTGGTCGTGTCCTCAGCAGTCCCAGGGGAAATAAATGGGATCAAAACCCAAGGGTGTCACAACACACCTGACCACGCCGCAGGGTGACAAGTGACAGAGCAAAAATGTAGGGAGGGATGTGGAAGTGAGAATGGCTGCCAGGGTAAAGTAGGAAGAGGCTGCCCCAGAGGAGTGTATTTGGTGTGTATTTGAGAGCCTGACTGGTGTGATTGCCTGTCTGTGCAGGTCAGCTGCTGGGAAGTGTAAGGATTTGGTGAGCTGTGGGAAATTACAGGTCAGTTTAGCAAAAGCACTGGGGCACTTTGGGTGTTGGTAAGTGTCCAGTCTCTGAAAGGGTCAGATAGGCCCCATAAGGTGACATGAGGAGGTGCTAAGGTGACAAGGTCTGCTGGAGGAAGGTTGGTGAGGCACCTCAGCAAGCTGGTGAAGATGCAGGTTGTGGTGGCTTTGGGCTTCTGCAGTGTGGACTGTTGAGGAGAAGAGCTTTAAGGCTGGTGGCAGGCTTTCATCAAGAAGCAATTGAAAGTAGGCAAGAGACTCAGGATGGTGGCAGACCGCTGTCCTCATGGTGCACATGTCCAGGTGCAGTTACAGGTCAGGACATGACGTGTGTGTCCTAGCAGGAAGCAGAGGCTCAATCAGTGGGATGTTTAAAGTCCTCCGTGCTGTTGTGAAAGGGTGTGAAGATCCCTGAAGATAGGAGGTGCCAGTTTTTGTGGAAGATGGAAAGCTTTGCTCATGCCGACCCACGCTGCCGTGCCGGGGCCGTGTCAGTGTGCCCTGGCTGGCTCTGCTCGCCGCAGTGTTAACGACCCAGAAGGTTCTGCCCAGGGCATGGACGTAGATGGCACGAGAGGCAGACGTGTGTGTGCAGCTGTGAGTGAGACGGTGTCGGAACAGCCCCCAAGCGCTTGCCCGTGCCCAACTCCGTGGGGTTTCGTTGTATCAGGACCCTAAGCAACGCCGCTGGCCCCTTGCCCTAGCTAAAGGGTCTTCTGGGGATTAATCTGAGCTTCATCTTTGTCGTTTTAAAGGAGGAACAGAAAGGCAAGAAGAAAAAAAATACCAAAAAGAAGCTGTCAGCCCCCAACGCCAGCAAAGCGGCTCAGGAAGGCAGCTCGCCCGAGCCGAAGCTGGAGTCACAGGCCAGCAGCCTCACAGATCACGAGTACACCGCAGGGGCCAGCACCTTTGGGGTCGCCCAGCCTAACAGGGGATCGCAGCCGATGGCACCCGGTGTTTTCCTCACACAGAGGAGACCCTCATCATCCTCGCAGAACAATGCCTCCGCCAAAGGTACCCGGAAACGCCGGGGGTGCGGTGTAGGAGTGGGGAAGGGTGAAGCCATCGTGTAACCCGTGCCTTTTGCAGGGCCTTCACATGCCGCGTGTGCCGTGGGGATGCAGAAGTGCAGACGTTTGGATGCAGGTCAGATGTGGTCAGAGATAGGGCCCGTGGCCTCGGCTGTCCTGGCACTGGGGGGCCAGAGAGGTGTTTTGCTGTTGGTTGCAGGGTGTGAGGCATCCCATGGCAGGAGCACTGCTGAGCATGGCCCGAGCTCGTGAGGAACACCTGCAGTCATGTTGCAGCCCAGGCTGTCTGGTGAAGCCTTGGCCAGGGAGAGATGCAGCCACGAAGGCTGTTCTGCCAGAGCAGGGCAGCACTGTGGTGGTGGTGGTGGTGGTGGGTGTACGCCAGCCCTGTGCTGACTGTACCCCAGGACACTCCTCCCAGGCAGTGTAGGGCAGGGCACACTGCAGGTGTCTCTGGAGAATTACCTCAAGGGAGCAGAGGAATATCAGACCTTGGGAGTAACCCAGGTGCAACCAAAGCCAGGAGAGAGGAAGAGGTTGCTTGTCTACTATAGAGAAAATGTGACAAAGCTGAGGCTGTCCCAGCGTCTGGGCTAGGACCTCCTGTTCTCCACTTGAACTTGCTTCAGGAGGCTGAGGCAGAGGTGTGGGTCAGGCATGAAGATTGTGTGCAATCCCACTGGGAAAGACCCTGATTTGACAAGTGAGGCAACGTGGCAGATGTTTCCTGAATTCCCTGTGCTTGAGTGGAGCAGATTAGAGGTAGTGCATGGCATCCTGGCAGCTTGGATGGGCCACAAAGGAGGATGTGTGTAGCCTCTGGTAGGTGGTGGGGTCCTGCCAGGAGCTGGTAGTACCTGTGGCTCTCTGCAGAGCCAAAGTGACAGGAACATGTTTGCCCAGAATTGTGCCTTTGTGGTGAAATAGTGACATTAGGGAAACAGGTCCAAGGCAGTGGAAGATGTGGTGGGAAGATGATCCATCAGATTCAGATGTTGGTGGAGCCAAAGCCCAATGTGACTGGCAAGCTGGGCATCATGCAGGGAGCCTGGCCAGGCAGGTGGATCCCACCCTTCCCATGGGATCTCTTAGTCCTCAAATGCAGGAAGGAGTCATTGCCAAGAGAGAGAGGCTGACCTGGCAGTGAGTGGAGCACCATCAGGTCTTCCTCTGCAGGGTGTTAGGACAGCTGGAGGCTCTGAGGGCACTACAGAGTGTCTCTGCTTGGAGCACAGGAGAGTCCTGAGCATGGGGACCACCAGGTTGGGCATCACTGGGAATGAAGGCACTATGGAAAGCGATGCTGGGATGAAGCAGAACCTAGGACCTCCTCAGGGAAAGTCTCCCAGTCATACAGAGTGATGTGAAAGGATGAGAAATGAGGAAATTTCCCATGGAAAGTGTGATCCACACTGCCACAGTCTTTAAGCCTGGGGCACTTAATGCAGCTGGGACCAGTGGAGAGGAGCTGAGTCCCTGCAGGCACCACATTCGACTGACCCTGTGGCAGATGGGGGGAAGGGGAGAGGCTGCCTGGGTTTGTGCCCAGCAGTGCCCGGGCAGTTCCTGGCTGTAAGGTGGTAGCTGTGGAGCAGCTGAGGAGGGACCCCAGTGCCAGGACCAGGACACAGGGAGCACAGAGCTCCCTGAACCCCATCGCTCGTGGGTAGGGGCTGGGGCTCCTGGGGTGGTGGTGGTGTCCTCTCATGGAGATGGGGACAGGGAGTGATGGCCACTTGGGGTGTGTTGGAGTGCCTTGGGGCTAGCCTGGATCTGTGGGAAGGAGGCATGTGTGCCTGTGTCTGTGTCTCTGTGTCTGTGTCTGTGTGTCTGTGTGTCTGTGTGTCTGTGTGTTTGTGTTTCCAGCATCCTCATGGAGAGACTGGATGCAGGTGGTCTCTCTGGCATTGCAGAAAGAGAGGATATGGAGATGTGGGGGGTGTGCGTGTGTCTCTGTGTGTGTCTGTGTATGTCTGTGTGTGCTCTGTGTGTCTGTGTGTCTGTGTGTGACTGTGTATGTGACCGTGTGTGTGTCTGTGTGTGTGTGTATGTGACTCTGTGTCTCTGTGTGGGTGTGTCTGTGTCTGTGTGTCTGTGCGTGTGTGTGTGTGCGTGCAGCCTCTCCCTGAGGAGCGGGGTGTCACTGCTGTGGCAGGGTTTGACTGTCACCCTGTGGGCGAACAGGTGACCATGAGCAGTGGCCTGGGCAGGTGAGGACATGGGGCAGCAGGGCTGGCACTGCAGAGGCAGGAGGGTCCCCAGCAGAGAGGGGTGAGCTGCATGCACAGGGGCTGTGTCCCTGGGGGTGGGTGGGCAGTGTGCCCCCGCTGTGCCAGGGCTGGTTCTCCAGGGGCTGTGCTCCCCCCCGAGCCCTGTCCAATGGCCTGGGGGTGGTGCTGGGCAGGAGGCAGCCAGAGGGTCGGTGCCTGTGGGGTGGGGTGGGGTGGGGTGGTGCAGACCCTCACCCCGAGCCCCGCTCTGCTTTCAGGGAAGCGCACGAAGAAGGGGATGGCCACGGCCAAGCAGCGGCTCGGCAAGATCCTGAAGATCCACCGGAATGGGAAGCTGCTGCTCTAGTGGCTCCGTGGACACTGCCACCCAGCTCTGGGCCACCACCACAATAACCCCTTTTAACTTTCAGCGGTCGGACTGTACAGAATCCTGCTATAAATATTTTTTAATATAGATGTCCTTTCTCAGAGTGCTGAGAGCGACTAGCCGCAAAAAGTTAATACTAATGTCGGCCCCCGCGGAGCGCGTCGGTCCCCCCGCTGCGGCACCGGCACCGACCCGGCTCCGAGCCTCGGCCACTCGTCCCACCTGGCTCCGGGCAGGGCAGGTGGCCGTGGCCGGAGTGGCGGCGAAGCCGGGAGAGCGGGAAGGGGCCACGAGGCACCGCGGGGCCGAGGCGTGGGGCTGGGAGGCGGCGGGCGCGCTTCTCAGGCACCCCCCTGCCACCCCGCCCGGCACTCCCGGGCCCCCTTTTCCTAGAATGTAGCTTGTACATAGCTTTTGGAATAACCACCGCCGGGTTTTTATACGGGGAGGGTCTCTCCGGGCGCCGCCCGCCGGTACCAGCTCTTTGCGTAACTTCTTGTACGAGGAGGGAGACAGTTATTTTACTAGCACCTTGTGGAGTGTTTCCGTGTTTTGTGACGATGTAATTTATTAATGTTTGTAGCTTTTTATATTTGTACATTTCTTATGGGCTTTGTTTATATACACACATTACCGGGGCGCGGCGCCTGCGGGGAACCAGAGCCACCCGCCGCCGTGGGCCGGGGCCACCGGGGCCACCGCCAGGGCCACCAGGGCCACCAGGGCCACCGCCAGGGCCACCACGGCCGCGCCGGCCTGGGCGTCGCGCCGGCTTTTTTTATTATGATTATTATTATTAGTATTATTATTTTTTCGCGACATGTACATTTCTAACAAAGTTTATCGTGGCTATCTATCTATGACGGTGTTTTATTTACCGATTCATATCAAATGCTCTTGTATCGACTTCACAAAATCTTAAGCAAGCCTAGAGCAAAGTTTAAAAAAAGAAGGAAAAAAAGAAAAAAAAAAAAAAAAGAAGGCAAAGTAAAACTATTTCAGGTTTTGTACACAATTGCCTGGGCCTGGCCTTTTTGTGGGGTTGGCAAAGGAGGGGTGGGGAGGCAGCCGGGGGGTCCCTGAGGGTGGGTTGGAGGAGCGATCTGGGACCCACAGCTGGGGCAGATGTGGAGGGCTCTGCTGCCGGTGCTCCCACATGCTCCCCAACCCCCTTACAGACCTGTGCTTGCTGAAGCACCACAGGAAGCCCTGGCTAATTGGGCATGGTCTTCAGTAGATACCACAAAGTCCACGCAGAGACCTTGACCCACTACCCAACACTGCGCTCCTCATCCACCTCCCTTGGATGAGTGTACATGTTGTTTTCTGTCTGCTTCCTCCCTCCCTCTTGGAGGTCACCATGTGAAGAGGCTTTCCTCTTCCCTGTGCTCACTGAAACATGCAGCATCTCACCATTTATTCCAGACTGACCCAGTCAGTTCCAAGCACTCCTTAGTTGTCACAGAGAGGCTGAACACGATATCCAGCAAGTGCAACCTGCAGTTCTCTTTGCTGGCACAAGGCTGTTCCACCTCCCACACCTGCTCTTGGACACGCTGTGCTGGCAGTGGGACCCTGTTCCCCCCGATACCCCAGCAGCTCCAGGGGTGCAGGGCCTCCTGCCTCCAGGTAAGTGTGGTGTGGCCTCACACCCCAGCCACGCTGGGTTTGCTTACTGGATGGCAATGACAGGATGGGATAGAATCAAAGACCCATGGAATCGCAATGGGAGGGACCTTAAAGACTATTCTGCCATGGACAGGGACACCTTTCACTAGACGAGGCTGCTCCAGCCTGGCCTTGGACACTTCCAGGGATGGGGCAGCCACAGCTTCTCTGGGCACCCTGTGCCAGGGCACCACCATCCTCACAGGGAAGAATTTCATCCCAATATCTCATCTAACCTTGCCCTCTGGCACTGGGAAGCCATTTCCCCTTGTCCAGTTCCCTCCAGACCCCTGTCCAGCTCTCCTGTATCTCCATCAGGAATAGTCAATGACCTGGTTTATCTGCTTTTATGTCCAAAGCCCAAAAGAATGTGCAAGCGACCTGAAGCACGTGGCACAGGGCAGGTTGTGTGGCTGTGTCCTTTGGAGGTCAAAAGTGGTCTGACTCTGTTGTTCTTTCATGGATATTGAGTGTTGACAGAGAAACTGTCAACAGGGGGGGGTTGGCTTTTCCCATATTCCCACGCAGCATCCCACAGTGCTCCGGCTCCGTGGGACCGACAAATGCCCCCAGCCACGATCTGCAGTGATGTGCTGACCGTCACAGTGTGGCTGCAGGGGTGGCTGCAGTGACCCCTCTCTCAGCCCCGGCTGCCGGGGCATTTTGGGGTGCCCTGGGGGCACACGCTCGCAGGGCAGGCTCTGGCTGGGGGGAGGCGGCTGGTGGCAATATCGACACATCGCCAGCTGGGGGAGTTCACAGTTCAGGTAAAACGGGACCGGCTGCGGTGGAGCCTCCCGAGCGGCTCCAGCAGCCCTTGCTGACCGTGAGACACCCCGAGGTGGAGGGGGCTCGCAGGGCTCGCCAGCTGTGAGCGGTGACAGCGAGCACCCACCCGGTGCACCCGCGGCAGGGCTCTGGCTCAGCCCTGGGAAGCACCCCGGGACACACGGGAGCAGAGCATGGACGGCACAGCCCAAGGAACGGGGTGCTGCCAAACCACAACAGAGCTGCCACTCCCGTCCAGGGACAAGAGGGGACAGCTGCTGTGCCAGCTGCCCTGGGCTGGCACAGGGACATGAGTGCCCACATCCCTGGCTGTCACAGAGTCCCCTTGGGACACACCTGGAAGCACAGGCAGGAGAACCCAAGGGTGTCACCATGACCAACACTTCTGCCAGGCCTCCTCCACACCCCCAGTGGCTTTTCCAGGGACACAGGGCTGGGGTTGTCCACAGTAAACAGCTCTGGGATGTTCCTGCCAGGGGAGGCTGCTCATCCTGTCCCACCTCACAGCCCAGGGTGCCAGGCACGACGCCAGGCACATCTTCAGCTGGGGGACAATGTGGTTTCCAACACATGCAACGTGGCCATCAGGAGCCTGAACAGTGTCACTGCACTTCCCAAGCCATTCCTTACCCTTCCTTATCCATAGCCAGGGACAGGGTTTGAGGCAGGTGCTGCAGGCATCCTCTGCATGCTGTTTTGGGGTATTTAGAATCATTGTAGAACAGGTTGAGCCAGAAGGGACCTTTAAATATTATCAAAGGACCTTTTAAAGATCATCAAAGGACCTTTTAAAGGTCATCTAGTCCAACCCCTCTGCAGTGAGCAGCCAGTGCCCATTCTGGGCAACCATTTCCATGATGGTGCTTCAGCAGGGACTGCCTTGTTGGCTTCTTGGGCTGCTGGGGGCTGCTTAACATTTTACTGCTGGTGTACCTTGGCTGTTCAGACTTTTCCCCAGGAAGAAGACACAAGACAAGTCATTCCTCAGTCCAGGATCCTGTCCAGTCACTTCAAATCTCTTGCCTCGTTCCTGGGTTGTTCCTTCTCCCTTTGCCTCCAGGGAGTTTTCCTTTTTTCTGTGTCCCCATGCAGTCCATGCCTTTCCCTTATACATTTCCACAACAGCTGATGGAGGGTGTAGCTTGATCCTGGCATTCCCCATGCATGGTTTTAGGATTTACTTTTAGAGTGACTGCTAACTGGAAATTCATAAATTTACTGCTCCCTATACGAAGGATGCCCTGGCCAGAGAGGTGTTTTCTGTACACTCAGATGTGGAGAGACTTTTGGCTGCTCCCAATAAATGATTACTCACAACATTTGCATTTCTGCTGTTTGTCTTTAAACTGACAAGGATCACTCAAACCCAGACATTTGGCCCAGCTGCACGTTAATCCCACAGATCCCACGTCCATCCCTCATCCCTGGCTGGGGCAGGCTCTCCTGCACTGTCACTTCCAGCAGTGGCTCGATGCCACCCCGCGCTGCCAGCGCCGTTCCTTCCATTACCATCTGCCATGGATCTGGAGTGCCCACCCTGCAGGATCACAGCGTTTGTGTAAACTGTTTTGAAGTGTTTTCTCTGTATATCACAAGGGAAAGCCTGCTTCTCCTCTTCTCTTAAAAAGTGTAATTCTAATTAATTAGATTTCCTTCTGTTTCCAGCTGGTTGGGAAGATGCACTTTGAGGCTCGTTTTTAGGTCACTCTCCTGTCAAACTTCACATTCTTCTGTCCCCCAGCTCACTGTACATCGAGCTCCACCCCACACTGCCCAGGGAGAGGCAAGGATCAGCCTGGGGCTGTCACCTCTTGGCTGGCTCAACTTGCTCCTGGCTCACTCCTTGCCTCACCCCATCACACACTGGCAGGTGTTTGCAGACCGTGTGTGACCATGAGCCTTCCTCTCACCTTCAACTCAACCAAATTAATAATTAGCAGTCACTTAGGAGTCAATTAGGTGACACATCTTGAAAGGCTTTGTGTTTACACTGCTCCTCCATTTGCAGTTTGAAGAGCTCTCTTTGGCAGCCCAAGGGAAACCCTTTCTTCCTGAGGTCACCAGGGCATCCTCTGTTCCTCTTTGAGAGAGAGGCTGGACTGTAACAGCGTTCACCACTCGTTTCTCATTCATTACCTGGGCAGTGGGCACCATGGGCCAGACCTCTGCTGTGGCCACATCTCTTTGCAGATGGTGCTTCATGGTCACACAAACCCCACTGCCCCTTCATGAAGACGCCCCTCGTTGCTGTCCACGAGGACCATGTGGGTGTGCAGGGCCCATTAATGGTGGTGGCTCGGTCAGGAAGGCAGCACAGACTCTGGGTTTGTTCTTGGTCCACTTCACCCTACAGGGACCACTGCTCCCAGACTGGATTTATTTTCCCTGCATTTGTGAGGGGGGAAACAAATGAGCCTTTCCCAAAGCTGAATCCCTCTATGTTACTCACAGACCTACTGAGAAGCCCCGACCCCAAAAATTCTTTCCCTTCCTTTCCTCTCTGCTCTTTCTCTTTCTTTTGTCCCCCATGATGGAGCTCCAGCCCCAGACAGACCCATGCCCCCCTCACTTGCTGGCAGGGTGAACAAACAAGGTGCTGCTGTGTGAGAACATCTTGAAGATGGAGATGTTCCTGCACATCTGTATGACACCTGCAAGATGTTCCTACACAGAACTCAAAACAGAAAGTGTGGCACTACACAGCACAAGGTGAGCACTTCATACAGGTGAGGGGCACCATACTGGGCAAGTGAGGCAAGGACAGCTCCCCACACAGGGGAGTGTCTGCTGGACCTGGGCTTCATCTTGGTGAATGGACAAGGATAATTTAACTGGTCTCCCCTGGTACAGCCCAGCATCCTTTATAACACAGCTGTGCCAGTGGCCATAACACACAGGGATCGTGCCATCCAGTGGCACGTGAGCAGAGGGCTGGAGAGGTCCCTAGCACAGCAATGCCAGAGCTGGGCTATCAATGTCACAGGAGCCATTAGACAGGTTAAGTGCCTCTCCCTCTTTCTCTGCACAGCCAGGGAGGGCTTTCACTAAATTGCACCTGATAAGCTCACAGGTAAACCACTCAGCACACCGTGGCATCATTTTCTTGCTGTTCTCCAGTTCACAAGCCTGAGATCTGTAATTGCTTTGCTCTCTTAGGCAAGCTGTATCCTGAAGAAATACAGGTGGATTAAGGGACTGCTGCCTGACAATAGCCTGGGGCAAGGAGAAGAAGGAAACTCTGGATGAAGGGTTCAGCTTTGACATGGTGCTCCAACAGACCTGGGCTTGCAGGCCATCCCTGTCCTGCTCAGTCCTGAGGAGCAGCCAAAGCACATCCCTTTGGCCACCTCCAGTCACTCAGGTGGGCTCTGAGATCAGCCCCAGGGTGGGCATGTGGTGCTGTGCTCCTGGCTGCCAGGCTGAGAGCTGGGGACATTCCCAGCTTGGCCAGTGACTTGCTGTGGAAGTTTAGAGGAATCACTGCTGCCTGTTTTGCCTTTCTTTTCCCATTCCTTTGGATAAAGAACCCTAAAGAGAAGGCCTGCGATGAGTGACACAGGGTCTTCCTTTAGGTGGTTGTACCCTGCTGGTAATGACGGATGGGATTCCACGACTGCAGTGCCCAGTGTTCCACATCCATACATCCCTACCCCGTGTGCCCCCAGCCCTTTGCCCTGGAGGCTGGGTGACCCACCAGCCTGCTGTATTCAGACTCCTTGCACCTGATGCCAGCAGAAACTCACCTCCACTGGCTACTTTTTCCCTTTCTTTGCTGAACTCAGCAGTTCCAACCCACAGCCACTTCATTTTATTGCTCTCATAAAACATATTTGGTGGGTTGGTTTGGAAAACAACCCTTCTGCACAATGTGGAATATCAGATGCCTCTAGTCCAGAGGAGACAGAAAGGGAAGAAGGGGTGAAGGTTTTCTAGCAGCACTTATGTCGTAAATTTATCGGAGCAGACCTTAAAATAGGACATAGAACAAGTTATATGATTAAAAGTGCACTAATGCTGTATGGTTTACATGTCCCTTGCCCAGGGTTAAAGTCTGCAGCAGCTCCTTTCCACATACTTTCTTAATTCGAGCTCACCAGCCTCAGTGCTTTGCCTCGAAATGTGCAAACCTTTAACTCCTCCCCAGGGATAACTCGCTCTGAGAATGAAATATTAATTAGAGGGAAGAACTCACCGCCCACCCATCCCTGTGTGGCCCCTGGGAAGCCTGGGGGAGCCAGACACGCTTCAGCCCCAAAATGCTCCCTTTGTGTGGGCCTTTTGTTGCCCACATTCCCCCCGTGGGGCCCTGTCCCTGTGGATAACACCTCTGCAGCCCACTGAAAGGGAGCTGTCAGGGCTGAGTGTGCGTGGCTGCTGACAGGGAGTGTCACCATTAACCAGCTCCTTCCCTTCAGCTGGGCTTACACAAATTGTTCCTGCCTGGCTTTTGGCATGAGCAGCGATGACAACTCTTCGACAGATGCTGGTGAGGAGAGAATAAAGATGCTGTGGCTAAAGACCATCTGCAGGGATTAAAGCTTCATCACATTCGGTGACTTTGCTGCTCTGGAGACAAAGGGAACTTTTCTTTTTCCTCAACCACACACCTTGGTTTCTCCAAGGCGCTGTTTCCCTGCCAGACGCTTCTATCATGGCTTGTCAGTCACAAAGACGTTTGAAAACCGCCTTAAAGTGACTTTTTTCCCCTCTAACCTGAGGCAGATTTAATCCACGATGCTTTCTAATGCTTTTCTAAATCTCCAGCTACAACCCACCCTCTTCCAGGGGTGCTTCAGGAAGGTGCTGGTGGCTTTTTGGGCCACCAGCTTCCAGCACTTGCCACAAAGGTCCAAAGAGAAAGTGATGTGTGACCCCAAAAGTCATGGCTTTCTGTCTGCATTATGTGCAGTGGGGAAAAACTCTAAATCACCAAGAATGTCATGATTCTCCATTTTCTGAGCAATGACACAAATATGATGTGAGGAACAGAAGTCATCATAAAATCACAAAATATCCTGAGCTGGGAGGGACCCAGAAGGGGTCCTGCGCAGGACACCCCAAAAATCCCACCATGTGCCTGACAGCTTTGTCCAAACACCTCTTTAATGAGTATTTGCTATTTAAAACAAGGTTATTAAGGCTCGAGTTTGTCCAGTGCTTGAAACTGAATGGGGAATTAAACAGACCCAGGCAAAGCAATCAACTGCAGTGAAGAAACTGCAGTTTTCAGAAAAACTGTTTGTTTTCAGTATGTTTGTGCTGGTTGCAGTCCCATTTGAGAGGACACAGCATCAGATGGGGACTGTTTATCTCCTGCAGTGTCTCAGTCCTGCTGATGCTTCTCAGAGCACCATATCTCACTGCCCTCATTGCAGTCCTGGTTCCATTGAGCTCCTGATGGTCTCTTACGGTGTTATTCCTTCCAGAGCCCTGCTGGGTGTGTTTCAGGCAGGACCTCTGGATTCATACAAACCTCACACTGATCTAAGTCATCCTTGCAACAGAGAAGTTCTTGTTGTCTTCCCTGTGAGGGTGGGGGGACCCTGGCACAGGTTGCCCAGAGAACCTGTGGCTGCTCCATCCCTGGAACATTCAGGAACATTAATAACCAGGGGACTGTTGACAAAAGCCACAGTTAATCTCCCCCACCTCCTCTGCTTTGGCAAGGCTGGATAACCTGTACCCCACCAAACTCGATGGCAAACCAGCCTTGCCCTGCCCAGGCCAGCTCTGACCTCCCTCATCTCTCAGTTTTATTCACCAGCTCCATCACTACCCAACAAGAGCCTTGTGAAATATTTCCATGAGTTTTAACAACCTTGGTTTGCTAAATGAGGAGCAGGGGGAGAAATAAATCTGCAAAACATGGGCAGCAAGTGGTTTTTTGATTCATGCTTACCTTGCACTGGACAAAAAGGCTGGTGAGCTGCTGACATGCCTCTTTCCATGGCTGCAAATGGAGATCCTTGGGATTTGGAGGACTGACTTTAAGCCCAAGAGCATCTGCTTCCAGTTGTTCTTGGCAGGGGTTTTTGTTCTAGTAGGGACAGAGCATGATGAGAGTTGCTGCTGGGGGTGGGGTCTGGTCACATCACCCCCCCAACAGCTTCACAGTCCTGCTGCTGTGCCCCCAAAAAGGCACATAGGGTGGTTGTGCCCTACAGCACGTGCCCCTTTGCAGTGGCATTTTCTGGCCACAGACAGGAGGAGGCACAGGGACGGGGTGCAGGACAGTGCTCAGCTAGGAGAGGGTGCAGGGCAACTGCTCAGCAAGGAGGAAGGAGCCTCTACAAAGTGTCTCACCCCAGGAATTTCTGGCTGATGACTATTTAACAATGTGAAGTGCAGGGTATCCCTACAGTGCCACGGAATTGTGTGAACCTGCAGAACAACCATGCAACACGGAGCCCTTCCAGATGGCTGGATATTAGGAAGAAATTGTTCCCTTTGAGGAGGGTGAGGCCCTGGCACAGGTTGCCCAGAGAGTTTGTGGATTTCCCATCCCTGGAAGTGTCCAAGGCCAGGTTGGACAGGGCTTGGAGCAACCTGGGCTAGTGGAAGGTGTCCCTGCCCATGGCAGGGGGTGGAATGAGATGCTCTTTGAGGTCCCTTCCAACCCAAACCATTTTGTGACTCTGTGGTTCATCCATTCTTGTGCTCCAGGCCAGCCTGCTCCAGCAGCACTCACAGCTGTGTCCACCCTCAGTGCACTGTCCCTGCCATGTGTGACACTTCAGAGAACGTGGCAAGAAGTATGTTTGGAATGTGTTTAACAAGATCTTCTTGTAGCTACAAGATCAAGCTACAAGATCTTCTTGTAGCTCATCACTTGTGCCCAATTCCATGCATTGGAAATACAGCAAATAAATAACAACTACCCAACCCCAACCTCACAAACCTCTGACAAGTCGTCCTGTGTCACCAGGTCAACAAAGTGATCCTGAAATTCTGTTTTTAAAGATATTTTCTTTGCCAGCAATGTGCTCTGTGCTTCATAATACATTGTCCTTATAGCACAACCTCCTTTTAGAACAGAATAACTGAGTTTGAAAGAAAACATGACTGCAAAGATTAAGATGTGGGATCAGAAGTAAGCCACCTGTCAGACAGGATAAGAACCCAGGATTTGTTCTTTTGGATTTAACCAGTCATTTAAAATGCAACAGTCATATGCTTTAGTCTTCTCTATATTGTCTAATTGTAGACTATTTGTACAAAATAAAAAGTTGCCTCACATTTAGGAAGGAATCCTTCCCTGGGAGGGTGGGCAGGCCCTGGCACAGGTTGGGCAGAGAAGCTGTGGCTGCCCCATCCCTGGAAGTGTCCAAGGCCAGGTTGGACAGGGCTTGGAGTAACCTGGGACAGTGGGAGGTGTCCCTGCCCATGGCAGGGGGTGGGATGGGATGCTCTTTGAGGTCTCTTCCCACCCAAACCATTGTGTGATTCTATCATTTCAAGCTGTATTTTCAACCCTTCTTCATTGCATAGTCAATAAGGAAAAGGGGCCTGACTATTTTATAGCTCTTTTGTCAGCAGTGGTTTATTTTTATGCAGATTTCTTTCCGAAAACTGTCTCCCCTGTGGCCCCAAATGGTCGGGGACTGCTCGGCCGGATGAGGCACTTCCCACGCACACGCCTGTCCTGGGAAGTCACCGCAATCCTGTGCACAGCACGGATTTGCACAGACCATTCTGTAAATAAACAGGCCATTCTGGGCCCACAGTCCTCAAATCCAGGCGTCTTTCCCTAATTACACACTGTGCTGGATGAGATAAACCTTGGCCCGGGTCCCTTTCCCAAGGCTCAGGCACTGGAGGTGAGCAGGGACAGGAATAACGTGTTGTCCATACAGGAATTCCAACAGGGAGAAGTGTCATTCTGCTGCTCGTGGAAGGTTTGCTCTCCCTTGGAGCATTGCTCTTGCCAGCACCCTGTGAGCTAATTCCATGTCCCCAAGGCAGGCTGGCAGGACACAGTGACATTCCTTCTGGAAAAACGTGCTGATCTTTCCTGCCAGTTTGTTTGTGTCTGATGGATCCCTGGGTGATCAGTTTGGCTGCAGCCCTTCTGCCTGGCCCCGTGGTGGGAATCCTGGGCTGGGATTTACCTGGGGGTTCACAAGACACATTACACTGTTTCCCAAACATTATTTTATGGAATGACTCGGTTGAGAAATCTAGAACAGTTGGAGGTTTTTGTCTGGAAACACATTGTTTTGTCCTTAGGTATATCCGTTTAATATATATTGATATGCATTTATTTGTAGGAAAAACAAACTAACCTTAGACATAATAACAGCTAAAAGCCAAGCTTCAGATTGTTATTCATTGTTATTGCTATTAAACGGCTGTTACTCATAACACAGCCCAATGTACTTTGGATCTTAATCTCCTTTTGTGGTGTAAAATGGGCCAAGCAGCTGCTAAATGGAACAAAAGTGTCATACATCAGGATCAATTGGAATAAACATAAACATCCCATTTCCTTGCAGACAAACATGGCATGGGCTGAGCCGCTTGCTTTGACCATCCCAATTATGTTCCTGGAGCTCTGGCAGTGTGGAAAATCGGGGTGCTAACCTAAGCCTGGCACACAACACTCAGTTTTGGGGAGTTTGGGGGATGTGAAAGGCTGGAACACATCATGTCTGTGCTTTTTGTGGGGATGGAGTTTGGAAAAGAAGAACCCCAGCAGGAGAGAGTGTGGTCCCTGTGTCTGCTGTGCAAGAAACTCCACCTGAGGCCTTTTGTCCACGAGGACCAGCAGGACAGTGGCCAGGCTGTGGCCAGCACGGCCCTAGAGCCAAAACTGAGGGAGCCCAGTGATGACCTGAACACCAGGCCACAGTCAGATGGGCTGGTTTTGGTGGGGGAGAGGGCTTTTAATGCCTTTCCACTGCACAGTCATCCCTCAGCACCCCACCAGTGTGAGTGGTATCTGCCCCTGGGCAAGCAGGCAGAGTTCTAAAAACTGCCAGGCAAAGGATCCTTTTAGCTACCAAAAATGAAAAGTGGAAGCTACTGGCATGAGGTTCTTCTAGAGACAACACTGCAAAGTACTTTCTAAGGCTCTTTCTCCACAGCAGCAGTGCTCACCAGCAGGCTCCTGGAGGCTTGGAAATGACCACATCTGAGGGAAGAGAAGGATCACAGAAGTTTGGGTTTCAGAAGCAGAAATGCTTTCTCTGATTGAATCTGAAAGGTATAAACCTGAAAGTAATGAGGGAAATGTTCCTCCCTTGGAGATCATGGCTGTTTTGAACATGTTTCTGTTCATCTCAGGTTCAAAGAGGAGCAGGTGCTCAGCATTCCAACACCACTTGGCCAGCAGGTTGGGGTGGGATGGATGAGGTCACACTTGTCAGCCCCACCCCAGCACCTCTACACTGAGAGAAGGAAAATGAGTCTAGAGGCGACTAAGAAGAGGAGAAATTTTCCCTGGGTAATTGACATTGAGCTTGGGGATCTGCTGGGGAAAAGGGAAGAGGGAAGGAAGGAAAGCATGAATAATGGATCTGGGAAAACCTTTCTGTCTCCAGCCACAGATATCTGCTCCTTACATCAGCCTTCCTGAGTCACTGCTCTGCCATCTCCTGCAGCTCTTTAGCTATGGATAGACACCTCCACTGGGCACTTCCTCAGGAGCTCAGGGATGCTGCAGTGACTCCAGAAACACCTTTCCATCCCAGCAGATGCCTGATGCTCCCAGACTGCCTGGGTGACTTGCACCTTGCCATGGGTTCCAGGTGAGATAGTAGATGGCACAGTGTCACCTCCAGAAAGTGCAGCCAAGCCTTGACTTGCACTGCCAGCTGTGCCTCCATCAGGTGGAGGTATGAGCATCCACAAACAGCTCACTGAGCCATCCAGGAGGAATCTCCCAGTGCTCAGCAAGGGAAATATGGCTTTCAGTGTGGGACTACATGGGAGTTCCTCGTTATCTGAACAGCCAGACCTCTAAATCTTCCCTTGCAAAAGAAAATTATCAATGATGTGGCTCCATTAATAACAGATTTCAGCATATTTCAAGTGCGTGCAAGGAGTCTGTGTGCCCCGAGCTGCCACCAGTCCAGACTCAGAGCTCCATTTGAGTGTGATCAGCTGGAGGGAAGTAATTGGAAAAATATGGCAAGAAATGTGTGTACACATGCACATAAGTAAAGCAACTTCCATTAAACAGCATTAAACACAGAACCACATGCCAGACTTAAATCACAGAAGTTTCCTCTGATTAATACAAGCAGGGAGTGTGGAGTGGTACCTTGCCTGGCTCGGTGGTGGCCAGCACTGGTACCTCCAAGCAAAGGGGTGGAGTAAAAAATGGGATGTGGGCTGGAAATTTGGGGACTGACAACTCAGCATTAAGTGGAACATGAGACCTTTAAGAGTGAGAGCTCCTCATCTGCTTGCAGCAGCTTTCAGTGCAAAGTCTGATTTGTGTCTTCATGGTGAAGATACAAGCTAATTATATTCACTGATTATATTTTTGTAATAGAAGTGCACCTCCCCAGGTAAGCACTGCTTGGATTTTCTCTCCATTTTCTGCCTGATGCTGATTGCTTGTGTGCATGCCTGGCCTCCAGTTGGTTTTAGAAAAGCACTTGGGAGGAAAGGAAAATGCTTGTGAAGCTCAGAGGGCCAGGAGAGCATCGTGGGCTGCCCACCCTGGTCAGACAGGGGCCCATTCCCAGAGATGCTCAGAGCCCTAAGCCTGGCAAAGCTTGGCAGTGGTGTGGGGACTGTCCTCAGGGGGGTCACCTGCAGGAGCTTCCATGGCCCTTCCTGCCCCAAAACAGCTCCAGTCCCACGTGCTCCACGGCCCACAGACCACATCCAGGGGTCCAGCAGGAACAGTCCCCCAGACCTCGTGGCTCACCTTCCCATGACAGTTCCTGGGAGGCCAGGAGAGGGGTTGGGAAGCGACATGGGGGGCTAAGGGTGTCCTTCCTGAGCTCGGGAGGGATGCAAAGACACCTGAGGGAGCACCTGCACACCCAGCACTGCACGGGCAGATGTTTCAGAGCCCAGCTTGTGCATGCACTGCTACAAACCTGGCAACCAGCTCAGCCCCATGGAAGTGATTAAATGCACATAATGCCACGTGTTCCCACTCAGAGAGCCGCCCCCCACCCGTGTCCAGGCCACGGAGGGGGTTGCACAGAGAGCAGAGGTGCAGGGCAGCACATCCTGTTTACAGCACAGAGCATGAGCCAGCCCTCCTGTTTACACGTGGTGCTGGCTGGCCTGTTGCTGTAATGGGAGTGCAGAGATCATGGGTTTAGTTTGTAATGTGTTTAACTTGTTTGTTTTGAAGCTAAATTACCAAACCTTTCTGATCGGGAAGAAGAGAGCTTTTTTCAAGGCCCTCTGTAATGTGAACCCAAAGGTTTAACGTGTCCTTTGAGTGTAGTCTGTGACTATCCAAGGCTCAAGTGTGATGCTTGAAAGAGAGTTTGGAGTGGCCACCAAAAAAGCAGTTAATGTGACAAAGGAGATTCTAATTAAAGAGTATTAATTCATTACATTGCTCACAGACAAACAGAAACAAAGAAAAAAAAAGTGCTAATCTGAATGGCTTTGCTCTCAGCCCATTTCACCTTCACTCCTTCCCAAAGGAGGCCTTTCCTGCTTAGCTGAAGATTTACACTTTCCCTTCCCTTCCCTTCCCTTCCCTTCCCTTCCCTTCCCTTCCCTTCCCTTCCCTTCCCTTCCCTTCCCTTC
>JAWWTY010000022.1:20563004-20596506 GCA_035222235.1 Margarornis squamiger | reverse complement strand
TACCCTTCCCTTCCCTTCCCTTCCCTTCCCTTCCCTTCCCTCTCCTGTTTATCTCTCTCCTTCAACTGCCATGAAAGAAAATTGTTTCCAGGACACTCTGTCCCTTCCCAGGCAGTGTCCAGGATGTGGGACATGGGATATCCTATGGGACCAGAAACACATCAAGGAAAGGGTCAAGCCTGAGGAGCAACTGCAGAAGAGAAAGAGTGGAACACACGATCTTTGGAGGGGGGAAAATGCCGTCCCTGTAATGGCCCTACAACGTCTAATGTTTAGAAACATGAACCCAAAAGACCCAGTAGGTTTTTTTAATTGGGAGTGTAGAGTTTTATTATTTAAAAGGTTTTATAAAGGGGTTTTAAATAGACCATGGAATTGCTGTAGCAGGTTGGTTTTTTTTCTCTTGGAAATGACTCAGCCATTTGGTTTCTATTTTTGCACGAAGCACGAGCTTTTTGAACAATCATTTGATATGCTTGTTGATGCATCACAAAAAGGAGATATGCTTTGAATTCTCCTTAAAAACCCCATGTAAACATAAGGCTTATGGATAATTGCAACAAAATACCATCTCCTTATTGAGTGCTTTCACATGTAATTTCCTCTCTGACTACTGCATGTAAACACACTTATTGTATTTGGGAAACTCCCAAGTCTCAGGCACAATCAGGATCAATAGCTCAGCAAAGGCAAGTTAGAGTTTAAAAAGTCCACATTGTGCAACAGGGTGCCTGGATGGTGGCAGAGGAAGATGGGAAGGGACATTTTAACACAGGGGAGTGGTTGGATACCCTCAGTTTCCATTCCTTGATGTCACAGGTCCCACCACATGCACCGGTAGGATCCTCCCCATCTGGGGGCTGCTGATCCACAGTCTGTAGGACAGACATCCAGACACGGGAGTGCCATGTCACACAGACTGGGGCATTAGCTTCTCTGGCCCCCCAAACTGGCTGCTAGATTTCTTTTTATAAAGAAAAGTCTTTCACCCCTAGAGGTTTTGTTTCTCTTGCATTTGTGGTTCCCTAAGGCTAGAAAAGGCATAAAGGAATCACCAACACCACCAAGAGATTACACAGGCGAGGAGAAACAGCAACCAGTGTACAATTCAACATGACAAAAGACTGCAAGAAAATGATGAAATACCACTGAAATAAGAGCACTGTGCACAGAGCACTCTGCTGGGCACAGGGTTGATCACTGTGTCTGTCCCCTTAGTTTGCCCCCAGAAACCAGCCAGAATGCTCCACATATTTCCCATTTCAGGATCTTCAGTGTCCCCACAGAGACTTGCAAAGCCTTTTCAGTTTAGCACATAAGCCATTGCCACCTTTCTCCCCACGGCTGGGCCTTCTGGGCAAAGCACTGAAAGTTTAAATCTTACTAATTTGTAGATGAATAACCATGAAATTCTCTTAGGAAAGCTCTAAGTGACTATTTGTGCCCTTGAAGACATTAATGGTTATAATAATAGAATCCTCACAGAACGGTTTGGGTTGGAAGGGACCTTTAAGGGCCACCTAATTCCACCCCTGCCATGGGCAGGGACACCTTCCATAGCCCAGGTTGCTCCAAGCCCTCTCCAACCTGGCCTTGGACACTTCCAGGGATGGGGCAGCCACAGCTTCTCTGGGCACCCTGTGCCAATTCCATACTGGTCATAGGGTTATAACCACCTTCATGATTATCATTTTCCTCTGCTGACATTAATACTCAAATTTAAACCAGAGGCTGCTCTACCTGTACCCGAAGGCAACACAAATTAGGTTTCTCCTTTTTCAGCTTTTCCTACACCTGAGCACAGCAGTGTTTAGTGCAGCTTGGGCTGTTCTGGAGCAGGGCAGAGCATGTGTAGCTTTACCCACAATCACATCACTGGGGTGCACAATACTGTTGTCAAGCAAAAGATCTGTGTAATGTGAGTAACCTGTAAAAATGGCAGGGCTGCAGCCTGGAATGGCTTTCCCCTCTGCTTTCTGTATATTTTTTATTTTCAAATTTGTTTCTGCTCTGCCCTGATTTATCAAAGCCCTAAAACACATGCTCGACTTTAAATGCCTCGCTGCAGCTAAAACTAATTGCACACTTAGTCTTTGATGGCTCAAGGTCATAAAGAAATCACTCGCTTTTCCAAACAAATACTTCAATATGTTAATTGCTTGCAAACCACATCCCGCAGCCCCTGCAGTGATGGGTGGAGGTCTGTGTGCCTGGCTAGAGGGTTAACGTGTTCCTGCCTGGGGTTTCCCAGCCCAAATTTAGGCACTGCACAGTTACTGAGGGCACAGAACGTCCAGCAGGGTCAGACTATGGGATTTTATCTGATGGGCAACGAGACGTTGGGAAAACCTGTGGCTGTGCTGATCCTGCTGGTACCTGGCTGAGTCGGGGGTGACTGATGTGCCATGGTTACCTGAGCACATCTTAGAAGTCATGTGTGACCTTCCTTAGCACCTTCTCAGTGCATTTGGGTTATATGGAAAAAAACAAAAACCCCTTCTTAAACACCTGGCATCATTTGTTCCTAACCAAGAAAACTGAGGTCCAAACAATCAGAGAGATTTGCTCTGGAATTTTGACATTTTCCTTTTTGCTTGGGAGTTTTCAAACTTATTTCTCATTTCTCATGGATTTATTGCAAATATTCCTTGGCCTCCCAGGATTTGAGAACAGCAGTTTGAAAATCAGTGGTCTAACTTGTATATTTGCAATATGTATCCAGGTCTTCACACACCAGTGGAGAGACCCATAAAATACATATACCATACACATGGCTGTTTCCTTAAAATTGATTTCATCAGGTCCTCCAGTGTCACCCCTGGAATAACAACAAGGGGATGACAGGAAGGGATATTATGAATGAAGTACGGAAAGGAAAATATGCTACAGAGAAATAATTGACTGCAGCAACAATGTACTAAGGCAGAATGTTCCCTAAATGGTGTAGAAAGCTGAGAAGCCTTCAGCATCTTTTCAGCAAACATGGGGAAATTATCAAGAATATGTTAATATCCTCATTGGGGACCTTAGCAATGTATAAAAGTAACTGAGGGGAGGTGCCAGAGGCTGGTGCTCAGTGGTGCCCAGCACGAGGACAAGAGGGAATGGGCACAGAGTGATGCACAAGAAGTTCCACCTGAATGGGGGGAAGAACTTCTTTCCTGTGTAGTGACTGAGCATTGAACAGACTGTCCAGAGAGGGTGTGGAGTCTTCTTCACTGGAGGTATTTACAGATTCAGAATCACAGAACATGCTGGGTTGGAAGGGACCCACAAGGAACATCCAGTCCAACCCTCAGCCCTGCACAGGAACATCCCCAAGAGTCACCCCCTGTGCCCCAGAGCATCATCCAAACCCTCCTGGAGCTCTGGCAGCCTCGGGGCTGTGCCCACTGCCCTGGGGAGCCTGGTCAGTGCCCACCACCCTCTGGGGGAAGAACCTTCTCCTGAGATCCACCCTCAGCCTGCCCTGCCACAGCTCCAGCCATTCCCTGGGTGCTGTCCCTGGTCCCCACAGACCATTCCAAAGCAGTCTGGACCCAGCTCTGAGTGATGAACTCGGCATACCCTGCTCGAGCAGGGAGGTTGCACTGGGTGACCTCAGTGTCCTCTCCCAGCCCCAGCCATTCTGGATTCAGCTGGGGTCATACAACAGCCTTTGGCTGACTCCACAGTCCGTGCAATCTGTGGTCTGGCTAAAGGTGCAAAGGCACAGCATGAGGAATGTGCAGAGAGAACAGTGACTCAGGGACATGTGGACATGGGCACATCACTCCTGACAGGGACACAGTGCCCACCAGCACCAGCTGCATGTGCACATTGGCTTCTCCTTTGGTTTTCACTCTTCCTCTTTGATGCTGAGAATGGATCACTTTTTTTCTCTGAAAAGGTAGTTCATTATTTGTTTGTGGAAGCAGGAGGGGAAACTAAGGATACTGTGTGTCTCATACCTAAATATAATTATATAAAAATATGTAAGTCTATACACCTAAATTCATATACACATGTACATACATATGCACACCATGTGTGTATATATACACATATACATGTAAAAACCACTATATGCATTAATATACAAATATGCAAATCATATATTAAATGTAAACATGCACATACATTAAAGTGAAAGCAGCAGAGTTCCCATGGACATTTGCCCTGACAGCCTGGGGATATTCACTTCCTCCTTCTATACTGCCTGCTTTCCCCTCCAAAATTCTTAGTAGAACAATAATATTTTAACAGTTGCAGCTTTAAAAATCTTGATTGTGACCAATCATTTCTCCCAGGCAGTTGCATATTTAGCAGCAGGGAAAAATTAAACTTCCCGGGAATGAGGTTATTTAGGGCATAAAATTCAAGGAAATAGGCATTTAGGTCATTGTGGGCATGGTTTTTATTTTCCCTAATTTTCAGATTACTTTCGATTAGGGTCTGCTCAGAGTGGAAACTTCTTGATGTGAAATAGATACTATCTAAATCATTAGAGCTCATTCATTGCCATGTGCCACCTTTTAGAGCAATTAAACCTGACCCTGGGGTTATGGAGCTGAACACTCCCCGACCCAGGGCACTTCCTCTGAATATGAATAAGCTTGGAGCACAAATACAGTCGGGCAGGATCCCTCCTGGCACAGATAATGCCTTTGTTAGTCAGAGCAGGGCTCTGTGGGCTCTAAGACTATGGAGCCCATTGATTCAGAACATTCGCTGTTGGGATCAGGTCTTGGGAGGTTTTTTTTCCTTCTTCCCCCCCCAACATCTGGAGTCTATCTCTTTGCCAGCTTCTCAACCCTCCACTTAAGGGGAGAAAGTGAGGGAAACAGATGGACAGACTCACAAACAGATAGAATGAGCCTTTAAAAATGTTTTACAAAAACGTAAAAATTTTACCAGAAGAATAAGAAGAAGGAGAAGGAGGAGAAGGTATACATTTTTAAGTCTTTTGGCTATTAATATTTTTGTCAAGTACTTCCCAGCTGAACCTGAGTTCAGTCTCAAAAACCCAGCCCTAATTCTCCCCAGACTGATTTCTTCTCACTTTCCAAATTTCAGTAGTTCTTCCCATCACCACAAAGCCCAGCACCTGCACACCACATTTGGAGCCCTTTGCTTACAACGCTTGCAGGGCAAGGATTGTCCAGTATTTCTCTGGAAATCTCTGGGAGGCCTTACTCCAATGCCTTCTTCCTTTGGCAGGACAAATGTGGGAGCTGCCTCTACTCATGAAACAGAAAAGGAGATGCTGGTAAACAATTAAGTGAGGTCTTGTTTGGAGAGCAGACCTTTTCATACACTGCCAAGCTCCGTCAAACAATAACTGTCAGAGTGTGTTAAAAGAGTGGGAAAATGGCATTGCTTGGTGCAGACCTCATTTTGCTGGGGTTTGCTCTCAGACTGCATGGCACGTTTAGTCCTGTTTATCCCACGAACTCTCAACAACCCAAGACAGCTCCAAATGCTTTTCTTTCAGCTTTCATAATGTGTTAGGTAGGGGAAAAAAACCCATCTGGCATTCCTTCACCTGGCAGGGCAACTCCTCATCAGGCTGCTGACCTGAAACATAATGACCATGACCTACTGAGAAATGTGCAGGACCCACCTGCAAAGTAAAAGCCCTTTCTGGAGTTGTAATGCCAAATTCCTGGTGCCTGATGTGTTCAGATTCACCTTTAGGAGACTTTGTCAACTTGTATTTCATTGCCACAACGTGCAAAGGTGGACACCACAGGGGCCTTGTGCTTGTGCTCTGTCTTTTCTTTTTCCCCTCCATTTTCTCCTTGTTTCCACGTGAAATGTGCTGAATTCTCTAGAAGCTGAAAGTTTTCTCTTTTAGCTTTACACTCAGGCTTCAGGTTCAACCTCCATGCAACTTTGGTGTCTATGCTGACTGCTGGTGGAATTTCACTGGTGCTGGGATGAATACATGCAGAGCAGAGGGAATTTCTGGATGGAGGAAGACATTTTTCTGTGAAAAAGTCTGTTTTTATCTATTATTATTTGACAGGGGATAAAGCATTTATTGCCTTTTTTAGCTTCTCTTCCCTCCCTGTTGTATTTAGACAACAGCCTTCTTGTGAGCAGAGCCAAAGCCAGCTCTGTGCACACCTGAGGACACAACGGGCACGTGGAGGTGCTGCCCAAGGTCTTGTTTTCAGCATGGCAATTTGAGGACCAGATTGCACCACAGTTATCCAAGCTGATGGTGCTGGGGGTGTGTGGAGGTTACACAGGCTCCTTTTCAGATGTTGGGCAGTAGGAAACTTGTTTAGGTTGGATCTCAGGGAAAGGTTCTTCCCCCAGAGGGTGGTGGGCACTGAGCAGGCTCCCCAGGGCAGTGGGCACAGCCCCAAGGCTGCCAGAGCTCCAGGAGGGGTTGGATGATGCTCTGGGGCACAGGGGGTGACTCTTGGGGATGGTCCTTTGCAGGGCTGAGAGTTGGTCTTGAGGATCCTTGAGTGTCTCTTCCATCTCAGATAGTCTGTGACTCTAATTAAACACTGGCTTCCAAGCAAGTGATTCTGTTCATCTGCAGGTAGAAGTTAAAGACACTGAGGGAATTAAATCAAACCTCCTTGTTCCTCACTGACATAATCCGTGAAGATAAGACATGGAAAGACTCCCAGTTGTGCCACTTCTGAATTCCTTTACACTTCTGGTACACGGGGTGTGCAAAGTCACAGCACAACCTGAAGGAGGAAGGTCAGGACTTAGTTTTGGGGGAGGAATATTTATGCACTATAGCCTACAAAAGCCTAAAGATTTGGAAAATATTCACAGCCATTGTAGGTTTAGAGATTCAGACTTTATATACTTTATTTTTTTTTAGGTGTATTTATCAAAACAGATGATGGGGAGTATTTTAAATGAGATTTATCTAAAAATTTCATCCAAAATAAGGATGCAGCTGAACTAAATCGTTGTGAGAAAGGTTCTTGGATTAGATGGAGTGGGATGTTTCCTTTCCCTGGAGTAATGCACCCATATGTCCCCCATATATACCAATATAAGTAAATGTGTGGGTTTTTTCTCAAGCTGAAGTAGCAGATTTTGTAGTAAACATGACTTCATGAACTTAAATTGCCTATAAATAAATAAGGATCATGTAATATGATATAAAAATAATCATGTTATTAAGCCTGTTAAATTCCTCTGCTCTAGTTCTCCACTTGTGTCTGTGTGAATCCAGTGGTGGGACTGTTGCCTTTCAAGATCCAACCCACATTAAAGTCATCTGAGTTTTTTGGGAATGGCATTTCCAACAAGGAGATGAGATGTATTGGGAGGTAGAGTGATGAAAATCACTGTCCTTTTCTCTTCTCAAGCAAGGAGAAAATTATCATTGGACCTCTTATGATAAAGAAAAAATGATCACAACTCCAGATGGAAATCTTATCACCTAATCCCACTGGAAGGTTGTGGGGGTTTTTTCCCAAGTGCAGTCCCTGCTAATTTCTGGGGAACAGCAGAGTAATTTGGGGATTCTGCCTGAATTTATGAATGTACAAGGAAAAAAAGTGTACAGAACACAAACTCATCCTGTCTTACATCCAGAACTCGGAAGTTGTTCCATTACACAGTTGGGAATGTGCCTTATTTCTGTATTTTTATGGCAGTCTTGTGTTTCTGCTGCAGCTTTGATAGCACAGCAATTTGGAAACCCTATGTTGCTTTGGTCATGTCCTTGGTGACAGAGGTCCTGCCTCCCCATCTGTGTGACTTTAAAGTGACTGTCCCTACATCTGCAGTGGGCTCTGCTCTGTAGCCCTGGTGCCTCACTGAGTTTATCATGTTTATTCATGGAAGAGGATCAAAGTGACTGACGTTGAGGCCAACAGCATCACCCAGTTTCCCCAGAAAACGTGTGCAGATGTTTCCCCTTGAGTTTCTGTCCAGGCATGTTCCCCCCATGCTACATTCCATGACATGTATTTTAAACAAAACTCCCCATTTTTGCTTCCCCTCGCTGCAATGCAGCAAAGCTGCCCAGGGCTTTGGGCAAACTTGTGTCAGCTGAGGTTTGCTGGGCTTGTTTTTCAGCATTACGGGAGCAGATTGTTGCTTCTGAGTGACTGACGAGGCAAAATTTGGAGGAAACCAAGTTCCTGTGGTGGCTGAACAGCTTCAGGGTGAAAGCTCTGACTTCATGTACAAACAGAGAATCAACCCAGCCACTATTAGCCAAGTGCAGCACTTGAGTTCATGAAAACAACACTCTGCTCCTCTTGAAAGTTTCTCTCACTGTACATTCCCATCCCTCAGGGAGCAACTGGTTCTCTGTGTTAACATCTTATTTGAGAACCAGGATGTTTCTGTGCAGTGAGTATAATCAAATGCCATCCATGCTGGGATATAACACTGGGAAATGGAGGCTGGAGATCATTGTCATCCTTCACAGAGAGCCAGCAGAGCAGGTTATGAATGAAATTGTGTCTGCTCACTTAAAATACTGAAGATTTACTTGATTTGCTCTTTCTGTGGACACACACACACACAAAGTTAATCAACTGACTACAAAATTGTACTTTCCGTGTCAATATGACAAAACAAAATTAGATGATAATAGAAAAGAAATACTTGGAAAAAAATGAGTGAGTCCCACCTGCTCTGACCATGAGGCAGAAAAATGGATCCATTCTCAGAAAGGAGCTGCAGAAGGAGCCTGGCCCTGACAGCATCCAGTGTGTGGCTCAGGAATGTGCCTTGGTGGGTCATAAAATGATTTGGGTTGGAAGGGATCTTAAAGCTCATCTTGTTCCACCCCCTGCCATGGGCAGGGACACCTTCCACCATTCCAGTTTGCTCCAAGCCCTGTCCAACCTGGCCTTGGACACTTCCAGGGATGGGGCAGCCACAGCTTCTCTGTGTCCCCTGTTCCTGCACAGAGAGCAGCTGGGCCAACATTATCACTTGGGTGTCTGTTTGCTATTGAAGGCAAGGTAAAAATGTACTCAGAGTCTAATTCCCATTAACTTGATATTTCAGCCCCAAAACCACCAGCACAAGTTGGGAGTGTTAAGCTGGGAAAAATGGCCAAGACAATAGCTCAGAGGTATTTCAGGGGCACTGCTGACACCCCCGTGTTTGCAGTGTTTTGGCATTATTTTCTAAGCTAAATTACATTTTATCAAAGCAGAAATGTCCTATTGGTAAGTAATCTCCCCTGTTCCAGGCACAAAACACTGCTTTCAGAGGAGAAATGAAGCAGAAAACCCTTGTTTGAGCCCACCCATTTCTTGCAGAAGTTTAAATATCTCACTTCTAACTGTGGCTCGTTTTTGTCATAATGTGACAGTAAGGGCTGCAGAGCCAGGGCTGGCTGTGAGCAGGCAGGGGGGCAGCAGCAGTAGGAAAGGCAATATTTCCAGCTCCACTCTGGGCCATTAACAAGAGCAATTTGCCCACAAACAATCTGGAAAGAGTTTTCTCAGGTTACAGTAAAAGTTAATGGAGTTGGAAATTCCTGCTCTTTTGGATTAGCTCAGCCTTCTTTATGCAGCCCTTAAGGACGTGGTGAAGTGCAAGGAAGGTTTGGCAGCAGCAGAAGCAACTGAGGAGCATAAAAGTGATCTGTGGTGTGGGGGCTGACCCAGAATGTCCTCACTGCTCCCATTACTCCAGGTGGGAAAGCACAGGACCTCCCTTTGCCGATGCCTTTGCAAAGTGGGAGGAAAATTAAAACACTTGTAGGCTGGTCCTGCTCTAACTGGTTATTTAAGGGGGAGGGAGAATTGAAATAAACACTACAAATCTAGCAAGATATGGCATCACCTCCTTGATATCAGATTTTGCTGACAGTCAGAGCATTGCAGAACCTCATGAGCACCAGCAAAGCTGCTGAGAGGACAGACAAACAACACACGTGCCAACAGAGAACTCTCAATTAAGTAAAATTAACTGTTGGTTTGGGCCAAAGGCCATTAGGTGACACAGATTATTCAAAGCATCAGAAACCAGCTCAGTTCTTCTGCACACCAGGAGCTTCTTCCATGGATCTCTGACCACAATATTAAGGATTTGTCAGCTCAGTCTTTCAAATGAACCTTTTAACCTCCTCAGATTTAAGAGCTAATATTCTAGTGTCAAAGTAACCAATTGAAAAAAAATGAACTGTCAACCATTTACATCAGAAGGAAAATCAAGCCACAGTTGTGCTTATGGTTCATCCATCTTTACTGTATCTAAGATTTGATAAAAAATTAAAATTGGGAGAACTCTGTGTGGTCAGCAAAGAGTCTTCCCACTTAGAGGTCAGCAGGATTTACCCACAGCTTTTGCCTTACCACCAGAGAACCAGCAGAGAATCAATGAACAGCTGCTGGAAACAGCTCTGCCTGCAGAAAGAGTGAAAAAATGCTGGTGCACTCTAGTTAAAAAATGGACATCTCTTACACTCCACAGGCTTGACCCAAAACCCACTGGAGCCATCGCTGCTACCTCAAGTGGGTTTGAGGTCTCTCTGTACAATGGGGCATGTCTTCTTCTGTTAATCACTAGATTACAGAAGGCAGAGCTGTTGCTTCCAGACCCCTTTTCTTTGAAGCCAAGTGCTGTTCATCAGGGATGAGGCCCCAGGCACAGGTGACCCATCTCAGTCCCAGGCTTGGGCATCCTCAGAGGATGGCTAGAAGAAGCTGGGGGAGGAATATCCTCCTTCCTTGATCCCCACCTCCCCCTTTTTATCCTAAGTGCCATTACATTACTGAAAAAATACTTATAGTTAATCAGCACTGCTTAATCCTGTTCACTTCCATCTGTGCCTCTTTGTAGCCTGACACCTCTCCTGTCCCGAGGCCATGGAAAGCAGAGGGTATTTAGTGCAGAAGCCCCCGGGGAGCAGCTGTCCCCAATCATCCTGTCCACAGCCCTTTCATTCCCAGATTACATCTTGTACCAACAGTTTGTGTGTGGGAAAAATCAAAGATGTCAGGGGCTCCTCCTAGGACGTGCACTTTGCGTAAGGTGCCCAATCACGGGGGCGCGGGCGCTTGACCTCTGTGTTTGTGGAGAATAATGAATTGGGGGGCCAGTTTGCAGGCACTCCTCATCCTCAGCCAGCCCCTTCCAGAGCTCAGCATCAGCGTAATCACCCACATGCCAAAGCAATGAAAGCAATCTGTTGTAAACTGGCCCCCAGACTTCCTCGTGCAGGCGTATTACACGATGGTGATTTTCCCTCTAACGGAGGTAAAAAGGCTCAGCAGGTTAAAAGATGCCTCCTTGTAGCCTTCCCTCCCCGGCCCAGCTGTTCAAGAACAGTGGACAGAAAACACAAGGATGAAATTTCAGAAAGCAGGGACTGTAATGGAAGTGGAATGCCTGAATAAATCCTAATGGACTAGAAAGATTTGATAACAAAAATAATTTCTTGAATATTAGTCCTTTGCCCAAGCTCAGGGGGATGAATCTGTTGAGTGACTCACATTCACTATCCTAGGAAGGGATTTCAGTCTTCAGTTATGGCTGATCAGGATATTTATGACGGATTGCAATGGAAACACTATTACAATGTCTTTATGGGTTCAGCTTTGGCTCCATAGCAGACAAAATGCTGTGTTTTGGGTGTCAACCCAGCTACAAAGCAGGCAGAGGGACCCAAAGCCCTCTGCCTGCTGCATTTCATCAGGAGCAGCACTGACTCATCACACACCCATGATGGGCTCTCACCCAGTTCTGGTCTCAGGGACTCACTTATTACCAGCACTTGCATATCTACCAACAGTAGAATTCTAGTTGTCTAATTAGCATTTAAATTAAGGGTTTGGTCCAGGACCAAACACTGTACACTGACCCTGTATGACACTGCTTATTTTTAGCTTCAAACATGATCCTTTACACCAAAATATCTTCATAAAACCGTGAAAAGGAAGTGTTTATGGGTGTGCCAGTAAAGCACAGGACACTGAAGTGCCCAGCTAAACTCATTGCAGGAGCACATGGCTGAGCAAGGGGGTCAATACCACTGCTTGGCACCTGCCTGGTGCTCATTAGATCCTAAAGATCCTGGAGCAGCTCTGTGGAGGGGATGGATGGGCCAAAGCCACTCATTCTGGTTACAAACCCTGCTGGGATTCCTGTTGTTTCCAAAGGCAGTGACACCCTTCCCTCCAGGTCCCTGTCCCCACCATGCCCTGCTCTGCGTGTGGCCTCGAGCACAGCCCATTCCTTTGGTTTCTTGTCAGTCCCAGCCAAGCTACACCCTCAGAAATACCTGCCTGGCTCATACAGCATGACCTGCACTCCCCAGCAAGGTGGAGGATTTGGTAACTCAGCAGATGCACAGACGTGTTACAGAGTTCAGGGCAAGGCAGCATGAGAGTATCACGTGGAACTGCTGTTAGTGCTTTGAAAAATTCAATATCCACCCTCGTATCAAATGCCCTTTTTTCACTGCAGAAACATCATTGCTGAGGATATCAGTGGTATTACAAGATAAACTTGTCAAAGCTGGCTAATACTTTCAAGTAGGGTAATACTTTATGAGTGACTTAAACACTTTTTCCAGTGGATTCTCTTCCAGCTTGGCCAGGGAAATGCTGCTTAGTGCCCAGGTCACGTAAAAATAAGTATTGCTATTTTATGGATGGTGTGAGATGACGTATCACTCCTTCTTCCACACTTGCACAGCCTCCTGTTGCTGAGCTGTGAGCAGGTATTTCTCAGGATTGAATGACCTGATGTTATCGAGCTGCCGGGTGGAGTTCGGTGTGTCCGGACAGATCTGATCGGCTGACACGGCGTCCCCTCTTCAGTGCCCAGACAAACAATCCCCATTTTTCATGGCACACGCCAGGAAACGTTGTCAGGCTTGCATAAACAGACATTTTGACAAGGAAATATAAGTTTCCCCTCCGTTATTTTGTCTAATGCTTCTCATGTTTTGTCTATTGTATTGCAGAATGGTTAAAACAGGAGTGCAGCACGCAAAATACAGGGAATGCAAACGTAGTGCCCACTCCATTTTCCTACTCAGCAATACTTTTGGGTTGAAAAGATCTATTCCAACTCGGGAAAATATTACAGTGTTTCAATGTAAACCCATCAAAAGTGAAGTTTTGCCACCAAATGTGCATAGTCCAGCCCCACCCTTGACATTGACCCTACCGTCATGCCCACTGACCCTTGGTTGGGAGAACCAGCTCAGCCTGGTTGTATCATAAAGATTTCATAGAATCACAGAGTGTGAAGGGGTTGGAATGGACTTCAAAGATCATGCAGCCCCAACCCCTGCTGCCATTTGCAGGGACACTTCCCACTAGATCAGGTGGCTCAAGGCCTTATCCAACCTGGCCATGAACACTTCCAGGGATGGGGCATCCACAGCCTCCCTGGGCAACCTGCTCAGTGTCTAACCATCCTCACAGTAAAACATTTCTTCCTAATATCTAACCCAAATTTCCCCTCTTTCAATTTGTACCCATTCCCCCTTGTCCTGTCACTCCAATTCCTGATGAACAGTCCCTCTCTGGCTTCCTTGTAGCCCCTTCAGATACTGGAAGGTGCTCTGAGGTCTCCACACAACCTTCTCCTCTCCAGGCTGAATGGCCCCAACTTTTTCAGCCTGGCTTTGTAGGGGAGGTGCTCCAGTCCTCTTATCAACTCCATGGCCTCCTCTGGACTGGCTCCATCAGTTCCATGTCTCTCTTATGCTGGGAACACCAGAATTGTGTGCAGGACTCCAGGTGGGCTCAGTTAAGTACTATAGATATTACTGATTTCCCCATGCTGAAGGCAACATTCATCCCTCTGTTTTTAGGGAACAAAGTGCCCAGGTTACACCAGGGTGTTCTGCTCCTCTTCTGCATCACCCACCCACCTCAGTGAAGTTCAGCACTGCCTGGTGTTTGTCCTGCTTACCTTCAGGGACACAAGACCCTCTATCCATGCCCAACATATAACTTACCTGTATTAATTTTGGTTGTCTGCATGTACCCAGAGCCATCCCAGACCTTGGGCACCCTTTGGCAGAAGCTGCTCAGCAAGTGTGAAGAGAAACAAAGAGCAGGAGGGGTCATTGACTTGAAACATCTCCAGTCGTGTCCTACCTCATTTTGCAGATTGTCAGTATTATTGTCATTTCTGTGTGATGTCATATGTGATCTCTGGGGGGTGGCTGAAGAGACCAGGCTGCAGCCCAGAGCTCCACAGATCCCTGGCATTTCTGCCTGTCCTCCACCTCTTAGAGGGGTACAAAACCCAGAACGTGCTTCTCACACAACTCCAGTTCTGGTGCTGCAGCACCAGCTGGGGTTCTGTCCTTCTAAACCAAACCAGTCCTGCAATGTGCCTTGGAAACTGAGGAAATTTGGGGGGGTGAGAACTTGGCTCTCTGCAGCAGAGTGGGAAAGCTCAGATTGTTTCAGCAGAGGTTGGCTGTCACACTGGCTCTTCTGGGCTGGGGAGCAGAGGGAAATCATGTGTGTGGTGTGGGGCCCCTCTTCTGGAAGGGAAGGTGTTGGCTTTAGGGTCTCAACAGTGGTGGTACAAGCGAGTTCGGAGCTGATGTAGGTATCTCCAGTCTGAGTTATGAAGTTGTTAATCCTCCACAGGTTTTAATAATCATTTAGCATTTAGTGAGTATGCTAGACTATAAATGTGTTATTAAACCTAAATTAAACGCAGATTTGGAACATAAATGTGCTATAGAAATTTATGAGGGATCTTAGCAGTGAGTAATTTTTTTAGACACTGCTGTGAAAGCTACAGAATATCAGTTTCCGAATTAGTATAAAATACTGTGTGTGACTTGTCCATTATGAGAGAATGTGTCTGTGGAGGTATGTCCTAAAAGCCCCATGCAACCCCAAAACTTAATTCAACAGGAGGAATTTCCAGGTCTGTAAAAAGCACGTGAGCCATTTCCATGTCAGTACAGTCCTGTGCCACCTGGAATTGCTGTGTGTGGGTCCCACCTTCTCCAGGCCTACCAAGCTCAGGATGTGCTGAAATCACAGAACCACAGGATGGTCTGGGTTGGAAGGGACCTCAAAGTCCATCTCATTCCACCCCCTGCCATGGGCAGGGACATCTTCCACTAGACCAGGTTGTTCCAAGTCCCATCCAACATTGAACCTTTCCATGGAATGCAGTTCACATCCCGAAAACTTGAGGCTTGTTTGGACTGTCAGTGTTCATATCCAACATTTAAGGATGCCTGGCATGCTCTGTTGGTTGCAGTACCAGATTTGATACCAGGCTCCAAGAAAGGATAATCAACACTAAATTTGTGTTTCTTTTCCCTTAACACTTTCAACTGAACTACTTTTGACTAAAAAAAACCCCAACTCTCAGCAAGTGTTTCGTTTTACAGTCATTTTATGCTGTCCAAGTCAATGATAAGCCAGAGCCCCCAGGTCCCAGTGTCTGACCCATCTCAGCACAATCCTGCCCTGCACAACCCTGGGCACCAAAGGGTCAATCTCCTCTGCAAAAAAATGTGTCCACCTCAAAGGGAAAAGAGCTGAGAAACACTAAAATGGAAAGGAGGAATGGAACAAAAGTAAGAACACACTTGGCATCACTGTTGATGAAAAACACAGAGCTGAGCCCTGCAGAAGCAAAGCTGGGTTCCTTCAGGTCTTGGTTTTCTCTTCTTCCCTGAAAATGATCACCACAGCTTCCATATCCCTTGCTGCAAAGCCTGGAAATGTGTTGTTGATAAACTCAGGGAAGCCATTCTCAGTAAATACCAAGCACCTCACACACCACGAGGTATCATTAGAGGACAGCATTGTATGTGCTGACGTGGCTTGGTAGGATTGGCAGCAACGATATTGGGTTCATTTCAATGATGTTTTTTAAGGGAGAAAAGCAAACCTACAGTGATTTGCACCAGCTTACAAAGCTGTCGGTGGAGTTGCCTCACACTGCAGCTTTTTGGTCAGGTTGGGGTATGTGAGGATCCCATTTTCAGCAGGACAACTGGTTATCTTGCAAGGTGTAACACCTTGGGCAGAGCAAAGCTGTTAGCTGAGAAATTACTTCATCAGTATCGCAGTCAAGAAACAGAATCTACCTAAAACTCCTCTGTGGCCAGGAGGTTAAGCCAAATTTTAGGAAACACAAAATAGTGGAGACTCTAATTGATCTAATGATTGTGCTTTATTGCAGAGTCATGCCGAATTTACTTCATGGTCTGCACCAAAAATTAGCACACAGCTGTCATGTCCACATGTGTATTTCCTAAAGGACCATCTCTGTTTCTAGTAATTCCAGATGCAACTGCAAACCTTACCTTAATCAGGCATGATGGAAATCTGCTCCCATTCAGACAGGGAAAGAAGTGGAGAAAGGAAGGGCAGGGCAAGGGCAAGGCCCTCCGAGCACTGGTTGAGCACTTTAGGCAGTTTCTGGAGGAACAAAAGAGACACTTCAGGTTGACTAAGTGCTTTCAGAGGAGCAAATCAGTGTTGATGACTTCCCATCACTTATGAGACTGATGCACCCAGGATTTGTATTTCCAGCCCTGCACTTGATTAAAGGACACTCCGCATCCAGAGCAGTGTTGTTGTACAGAATGCCTGTGTTATCAAATAATAAACTATCTGTCACAGTGCTGGCTCGAGGTTTGGGAATCTTCTAGTGTAGGGAGATAAAGACTATTGCACTTCAAATAAGTACCATTTTTAACTAATCGTTTGCAGATATGGCACAGAAGTAAGATGGCTTGTTTTTGGAAAGTAATGGGATTTTACTTTACAAGATTCCAGCTGAAAAATAAATGCTCAGAGCCTGAACTTGCTTCAATCTGTACATTTGCATTCACTTGAAGGGAAGCTGCATTTAGAGAGCTGGAGAGCTGTCCCAACATGCTGGTGCCCCCTTTAAAACTGGAATAAAAAGCAGTTTCCATATAGGATTCAATCACCTGGGCCTAGATTTTGTTACAACCACATGGGCAGCTCTTCAGATCTACTCTACAAGCAAAAACCGTGACCTGTGAAGTCTCCCCTCTCCCTGTACAATGCCCATGAAGACCCACATAGAAATTCACTCTATAAAACTCAGAGAGGCTCCCACTTCTTCTTCTAACCATTCCTAAATGGCCTTTTCTATATGGACAGGTCCCAAAAGGGCCCTGCAGCACGTCAAGCAATGCAGGCAGAGAGATCTTGGTCCTCCATTCCAGCTGAGTCAGAGGCTCGATATGTGACCTTCTGTCACTTGGTCTTCTTATGTCAAACTCAAAACTGAGTTTAAATCTAGGAACACACTGAGAACCAGATGCTCCAGCTGAGCCAAACCTTACTGGGTAAATACATTGCAAAGAGCACAAATCATCCCATTTCAAACTTTGGGAATCTGTATATATTTAAATGTATACAAAATTCTGCTGTTTCTTGACAATAGGTTCATGGTCTAGAACAGAAATCCAACAGGCTGATATTAATAATGCATTAGAACAAACACCAGTGCATTGTTTCCCATTTAAGGAACTGTCTGGATATAAATAAATCCTTACTCATATTCTATGATTTAAATAACAGAATCATTCTTACCATTAGCAACAATTGAACCTTTCAGAAAAACAAGAGATAAAAATTAGTTTTGAGAAGAAATCTGGGGAATGAGCCTTAAACTCTGGTGGTCTTCCTGTCGATGTACTGAATGTGACTCAGTTCAAACTACCTCTGAACGTCCCTAAAATGTTTGGTGTTGTGGTTTAACCCCAGCCAAGCCCCTCACAGCCACTGCTCACCCCTCACCAGGATCAGGGAGAGAATTGGAAGAGGAAAACGGTTGAGATAAAGACAGTTTAATAAGCAAAGCAAACCCAGGAATGAACTCCCTGCCTCCCCTGGGCAGCAGGTGTCCAGCACCTCCAGGAGAGCAGAGCCCCATGCCATGTAACAGTGACTTGGGAGGATAAACCCCATCACTGCAAACACATCCCTCCCTTTCCTCCTTCTTCCCTCCACTTCATACACTGAGCACGATGTCCCATGGGCTGGAATATCCCTTTGGTCATTTGGAGTCCCCTGTCCTGGTTGTGTCTCCTCCTCCCAGCCCCACATGCACCCCCAGCCCCCTCCCCAGCTCTGTGTAAGCTCAGCAACAACAAAAACCCCTCTGTATTTTCGACCCTGTGTTCAACCCAAAGCCAGAACAGCCCCCCAGCAGCCACTGGGAACACAATTAATTCTCCCCCAGCCAAAACCAGCAGCAGACTGAATTGGGTGAGTGGAATTCAAACTAAGCCCACTTTTGATTCTCTACCTAAATATACTATTTCCTCAATATGCCCAAATCATGTACTACCTAAATTTGTATTAGCACTGAGTCTCCTTAAGTTTCCTCTTGCAGAATGCAAAGAGTGTGCAGTGCATGGGAACATGGACACAAATATTTGCTCAAAACAATAACTAAGCTAAAAAATAATAAAAAAATGAACACAGATCACCAATCTTGGACCCTCAGTGGGATAATTTCCTTGGGGAACCCTTGTAGTGGCCATGGGCACTGTGTTATGGCAGCAGTGAGAAGGTGTCTCTGGGTTTCCAGCCTGTAATGAGAGTCACTCCTGACTACTGGAGTTCACTGGAGAGCAGGCAGCTGAATTATTGCACATTTACACATCTCCAACAATACCTCCAAATAACACCAGAGAGAGCCCAGGCCAATGCTTTAAAAATATTATTTTAAAAATCTGAAACACAATGAACTATTTCAATTTAATAATTGGTTTTAGTGTTTCAAAAAAAAAAAAAAAAAAAGTGTAGTGCTTTACATTCAGATCCTTTTCCCTGTAATTCCACAGCAGAGAAAGCTGGTTGCAAGGTAGATTGCTAGCAACCTGATTTTTATTTTATTTATGGCATGTATAAGCCCAGAGTGTTCTACTATAAAATTCATTGCAGCGTTTGGAGTGAAGAAGGAAAGAAAACAAATCATAAAGTATTTTCCTTTGCTTATATTATCAGTTTGTGAAAACAAGGGTCTGAAGAACAAACCATTTTAAACAAACAGGGGTTTATGAGTGCACAGTACAGCAAACTGTGGTTATTTCTCACATAACTTTGCTACATGTCAAGAACTGACTTCCTTTTTATGTAAATGAAAGCCTATAAACCCCTGCAATTACCCTCCACACATGCATTAGTTTAAATGCTGGGGTGCTACAAAACCCATTTATCTTTCATACTTTCTGCTGGGCTGTCGAGTCAGCTCTGAGGTTTAAATTTTGTTTAAAAGTTCTTGGCTAATTGATCACTTCAGAGATGCTTTAAACACAGGTAAAACACCGACAAAGACCTTAAAAGTAAGCTTTCTTAATGGATGAATTGCAACTATCCATCATCCCGCTGCTACTTCCCCACCACCCTCCCATTAAACCTAATAAGTTCTATTAACGCCGTTAACATGTGGCATCTGTTAATGGAAAGTGTATAATGCACAAGGCGTGAGGGGACCTGAGGGCTCGGAGAAGTAAAGTTTGGAGCAGGAAAACAAATTGTGACTCTCCCCCAAGTTAATGTAAGGACAGGTCAGTGTTCCAGGCCCTTCTCAGGGGCCGTTCCCATTTAAAGCCTTGCCCGAGCGAAGCCTGGCGTGGTGCACATGTTGTGTTTCAAATATAACAGCAGACAAAACGTAGAGGTTGAAGGAAAAAAAAGAAGAAACATCTTTATTTTTGGCTTGAGAAAACAGTGTGACACATGACAAGCCTGGATCTCTTTCGGAGGGGCTGTGCTCTCCATTACGGAGATTAAGTTTGATCATAGCTGAAGGAACACAGAAATCCCCAACCCTGCATGGCGAGGGCTGTAACAGTCACTGTTAATGTCTGCTGTTAGCTGATTACTGACATCTTGAAAGCATTGCCAGGGCAGGGCTCCTCACAAGCTTCTGTCATGTGGATGCTCTGGCAGATGGAGAGCATGCACCGTGGGGAGAGGGTGGCTGGGAGCTTCAAGGACCGGGGCGTAATCAAAGGCTTTGAACTGCTCCTCGCCTGTGAGACCGCTTTGCTTCGTACCAGGGGGACTATCAGAACGTATTAGAATGACCAAAGCCAGCCCATGTAGTAACAGCTGTGAGTGTAATCCAAAAATTAGCTCATTAATTCACAGGAAAGTATTTTCTACTCGTCTTTCATTACAAAAAACGTGTCTGCTTGTTAGCAAAACCTGGAGCTTTCACTGGAATCTTTAAAACATTAGCAATGCACATGTGCTTTTCTATGCCTTAGTGGGAGATTTATTGAGTTTATTCTCTAATCTCTGTTTACAAGCAGAAATATGACGAACATAAATCATTTGAAATAAGGTTTCGAGCTACAAATCCCGTTTGCTATTTTCCGACATCGTTGTGTTATTTCAAACCTGAAATTAATTCTTTTTCTGTTTGTTTTTAAAAACAATTTCACTCCACTTGACCTTCATGTTTCTTGGAAAAATGTTCAAAGTTGGAAATAACTCTAGATGTTATCTGTTAGTGCTTATTTACCGTGCACACTGTGCTCAACTTGAGCTGAAATTTAGGAGCTCCGGAGAGATACAAGATATGAGGAGTAAATTCCCACCAGCAGGAATTAGTATCCCAGGGATGCTGTGATCATTATGAAGGACAGTCAGGCTGCTCTTCAAGCGGTGGCTCTTATAAAAACCTCAAATATTTAAAAGAGAAAGGAAAAAAATGATGACACAATCCAATTCTTGCAGAAAACCTACTCTACTGTTGCTAAAACATCATGTTTTCCTTCCTAGGACCAAACAATGCAAGTGAGCAATGACACTGTGAATTAAATGCTTAAACAGGGCTTAAAAAGCCCTGATCCAATGCAGAGTGGTTATCTTGCAAAATATTAGTGTATCGAGTTTATGAATTATGCAATGAATATATTTTTATACCATGCTAAGTTATATTTTCTTCTTTATAATGACGAAATTAACAAACAAAAAGTAGAGTTCCAAATGATAATGGACAGGAAGGAACAAAACATTTCCATGCATTTGTTCTGATGCTGCCCATGGAATGAATAATCACAAAAGTGTGAGAAATCATGTTGGCAAATCCCCTGCATTATGGTCTCTTTCCCTTAGGTTTCCTCATTCCCATTTTGCCATAATCACATGTAACACAGAATCCCAGAATGGGCTGAGCTGGAAAGGACCCACAAGGATCACGCAGTCCAACCCTCAGCCCTGCACAGCCCCATCCCCAAGAGTCACCCCCTGTGCCCCAGAGCATCATCCAAACCCTCCTGGAGCTCTGGCAGCCTTGGGGCTGTGCCCACTGCCCTGGGGAGCCTGCTCAGTGCCCACCACCCTCTGGGGGAAGGACCTTTCCCTGAGATCCACCCTCAGCCGGCCCTGCCACAGCTCCAGCCATTCCCTGGGTGCTGTCCCTGGTCCCCACAGAGCAGAAATCAGAGCCTGCCCCTCCTCTGCCCCTCCCCAGGAAGGTGTCCCTGCAATGAGGTCTCCCCTCAGTCTCCTTTTCTCCAGGCTCCCCCAGCCACACGTCACAGCCTCAAAGGCATGTCCTGTCTATTCCTGAGTGCATGTCCTGTCTATTCCTGGCAGTGCCAGGAGGGATGGGTCTGTGCAGGGCCAGGAGTTGGATTTGATGATCCTTGTGGGTCCCTTCCAACTCAGCATCTTCTGTGATCCAGTGAGTCTGTAACTCACGTGGCTCAGACTATTCCCCCCACCATGTTCACACAGCTACTCTGAAATTCAGGTTCTCATCTGAACTCAGTGGGAAATGTGTTGTTTTGGCAATGCTTGACCAGCCTCCCCTCAAAGCCAGCTCTAAGTATCTTACTTTGGTCTGCAGTTGTAAAGTATCAGCCCTTAAACCAACCTTTCAGAATGAAAAGCCTTTGATTGTGCAATTAACTTTTAATTCATCAATAAACACAAATCCACCAGGTATTTAGCACAGCTTTCTCAGGACTACATGCTCATTAGGCAGGAGAAATGTTAACTAATGCAATGGCCTGGTGAAAACCCAGCTGACCTTGCCAATGATGCTGCACATTTTTGGGTGGGTACCAGAAGCACAGGCAGGTTATGTCACAACTGCAGAGTCAAAAATGACCAAAAACACCCCAAACATCCCTGACCTTTAAACTAGACAACTTAAAAAACCTGAGTCTTTCTCATCCTATAAGCACATCATTATGCTGGAAAACGGGACATGAATCCCTTTCCAGGGTTTGTGCTTTTCTTCAGTGGTTTTTCAGCTTCTACATTCAATCTCCTGGATCCACGATACCTCGACATGCTGCACATCTGTACAGCAGCACCCTGGACCCGAGGCCAAAGTTATTTCATTTAGTTTACATTTTCCCCAGGAGCAGCTGATTGTCTGCCTTGGAAAGGGAAGAGGAGCTGGCCCAAAACACAGAGCCCAGCAGAATCACAGGGCCCAGAGCAGGGGCTGCATAGCCCAGGTGAAGGATTGGCCCAGCTGAGGGAAAACTGGAGTGAGCAAAACCAAATAACGTGAGCAAACTGGGAAAGAGAAGAAGGAATTGATCCAAGAAGAAAGGCCAAGAGAGCAAAGTCTAGAAATGAGGAGATCCCATTTTCTCCACATCAATTCCAAAGCACCAAGTCTAGAGGGGTTCTCCTCTTGCAATGGGCTCGTGAGTTTGGATGGGTTTGAAAAGAATTCACCCTTTTTGGTTGCTCTTAACCCATCCACCCCTTCTCTGTCTCCCTCTCCCCAAAACAAGCCTTTATCCAAACACTGCATTTGAGCTGCACTTACACAAGTCTATCACCTAAGGGGTTGTACTGAGTGGTGAGCAGGACAGCAGCAGAAGCTGAGGGTGATGGGAACAACACAATTAGTAAAGAAGCCTGATTTTTTAAATTCAGATATTTAGGGGGAAAATAAGTGCTTTAACCCCACACCAGAGCTCAGTCCATCAAGGTGCTGGGCACGCTGGCCACAGCCTAAGCAAGAAGGACATCTCTATGTGGGCACAGAATTGGGCCTGAAACAGCAATTATTGATAATTAATTCCAATTATTGTCACTGAACTGGATGAAGACATGCTGTTCACTAAGTTCACTACAGCAGCTCAATCTCTGCCACTAGCAAGGGATTTGAGTGAACAAAAAAGTTCAAGTCCTGCAACAACAACAACAAAAAAATTCAAAGAAAAAGATTAATGCAGAAAGCCGACCATATTTGTATTTAATAGACTGGAGCATTCGGGTTTGCAAGAGATGGAGTCCAAGGCAATTACAAAGCTGGAAATTGTGACATCAGAGTGATTTTAGTGACTCTACGAGGGTCAGTTTAATCTTTTGAGGAAGTTGTGCCTGTTTTCAGTGGGAAACGTGCAGCTTTCAAGGGCTGTGCTGGTTTTGTGACTGCTGCCAGCCCAGGATCTGCTGAAACTCGTGTTTTCAGGAGTGCAGACCCTGTAAGTCGGAGCAGCAACAGGGCAGCAGCAGCAGCTCTTTGGGGCGTTAACTAAACTCTTCCATCGAGGGTATAGAGTCCAGACCCACAATCTCCGCTTTTTCATATGAGAGGGGAGGGGAGGGAAAAAGTTCAACTCCTGAGACAAAACCACAATTCAAAGAGGAAAAAAACCCCCAAAAATTCAATACGGAAAGCCGACAATATTTACGTTGAACAGATTGCAGCCGTTTGCTTTTCAAACGGCCGAGTCCGAGGCAATTAAAACTTTGGTGGCCTTTGGGTTTCTCGACTGCGGCTCAAGGATAACAAAGCGGAGGGAGCGAGGCCTTTGGCAGCACATGTGGGGCTGTCAGGGTTTGACAGGTGTGTGCCCGGGCACTGCCGGGGCTGCTGCTGCTCCAGAGCCTCGGGAAACCGGAGAGTGTTTGTAAACAGTCTGTACTTTCTCAAAAGTGCCCTCGAGATTTGTTACAGGAAGTCAAATTGCTCAAATCTACCTCATTTGGCACGATACGTTGAAAGCATGCTTGAGTGATCATAATTGCGCTGGGACCGACTTCATTTAGCGATCTCTGGGCATACCTTTCCAATAACAACTGCAGGCGATATAAATTCAAGCTCTTGTTTGTTTCTGAAAGTGATTAGCCGAAAAAAAGTTGGAATTTAAACACTCCTAATTGCAAAGTGTTATTTATATTCAATTTTGATTTATTAAAGAAAAAAGTCCCCCCCAACTTCTTCTCCCCCCCCTCCCCAACACCGAAATTATTTCAGTTGCTTTGGAAAGTAAAAGGAAGAGAAAATAGAAGTGAAAGGAAAAAGAATGTTGCTTTTATAATGGAACTTTTTTTCTCCTACAACATATAATTTCGCAACGAAAGCATGAAAGGATCTCATGTTTTGCCTCAAGCCTGGGTTTTTTATTGGGAAATATTAATGGCTCGCTAAGATTAATAAATATTCATATCTGTGCAGAAATATGTGCAAAAATAAGCCAAATCAACTGTGCTGGACAACTAAAAGGACAGAAAGAGACCTCAAGGAGTCCCATTTACTTCCTGAATATGATAATCAGTGTTATTCAATAAGACAAACAGGGTTGAAAGAGAGATATTTATTTGGTGCATCCATTTTAAAATCAATTCATCTAATGCCTATTTCCATCCTTTTTATATTTGCATCCTCCAGAAACTGTTGGGGTAAAGCCCGTGATGGGCAAGAATTCCCCTGAAAGTGACTTTTGGGAGAAGAACTGCAGAAAGAAAATATTGGTTCATAAATAAAAGCAAATACTCATGAAGCCTCTTCAGCAGAATTGCCAGCTCAGCCGAGCAAAACCACCCCCAGAAAAGCCCCAAATGTTTGTAAACCCCAAATGTCAGATTTCCAATTAAAGAAAAATGCTTTGAGCTCTTCAGACGTTTGCTCACAAATTAAGAAATGAAATCCCCAACAGTTACGTTGCAAAGAGCAATTTCAAAAACGCAGGGAAAAACACAAAATCCATCAGAAAATAAAAACCCTGTTTCCTGAGGACATCTTGCTTAGCCCTAATCACGAACAGACCTGTGTGGAGCTCCCTTGCTCTAATTAAAAACAAGACAGGAGAGATGAAGCAAAGCAGCAAAATCTCCATAAGGGCTGACCCTGCAGCCCCAGCTTTGCAGCGTCAGGAAGGACAGGGCTCTCCTCACAAACACCCAGCAGCCATAACCTCTGCCACACTGGTTTTTCCACATTTTCTTTAAAACCACCTTCCTCATCCTCCTCCTCTTTTCCTAACCTGAATTACCATAGAACTTGGGGAATTCTGTGCCCATAAAAGTTGTGCTCCAAGGCAGAAATGTGGCATTTTGACCCAATAGTTCCCTCTGACAAGCCAGGGAGAGCAGCCAAGGGTGTTGTGCTTCATTGCACCCACCTCCACGAGCCCACATGGAGACCCCTCTGCTCTGCACAAACACCTCACAGGGGGTGGGACTGGGAGGGGGTCGGGCTCTTCTCCCAGGTAACAAACCATGGGATAAGAGGAAACAGCCTCAAGTTGTGCCAAGGGAGGCTGAGGTTGGATATTGGGAAAATGCCATCACTGAAAGGGTGGCGAGGCATTGGAACAGGATCCCCAGGGCAGTGGTGGAGTTGCCATCCCTGGGAGTGTTCAAAGGGCTTTGGATGTGGCATTTGGGGGCACAGTTTAGTGGTGTACATGGCAGTGCTGGGTTCATTGTTGGTCTTGAAGGTCTAGGAGGTCTTTTCCACCCTTAATGATTCTCTGGTGAGTCTGTGATGTCACCTGGCAGCCAGGGACCTGCTGGGTGCTGCTCTTGTGGGATCCCACAGCCCATGCTGGACACCTGGGCGGGAAAGGCAACAGGACATGGAGGGAAAGGCACCTGAGCCTACTAAAACTCAAGCTGAATCTTCCAGAATGTTCTAAATTCCCTGTGTCAAGGCGTGGGATCCCAGTGCCAAAAGCCCACAGGGAGTGCCCGATGCCAGCAGGTGTATCCCAGGGGAAACAGGTCACTTAAACTGTGCTGGAACAGAACTGGAATTTCTCAGATCCGTCAAGTTTTACCTAAAGTTTACTTTGTTTTTAAAGTAATAAATTAAGCAAATCATCCTTAAAATAAAGCACACAACCTCAGGGTGAATGATTTAAAAAGGGTCTGTGCACAGGCTGTCTCAAACTAGGTGGGACCGTCACCTACCAAGCAAATAATTTAGTGCTGTAATTATCCCATTTCCCTGTCAACAATACTACTGCTTACCCAAAACATCTCCATTTAGTTTGAAACCAAACACATTATTTACTTGATGGGAGGGAAGAGAACAGAAAGAGCGGCACAACCTGAACATTCATCATTGTTGTTTGTGCTCCTTGAAGGACATTGTTGAATTATTGCTATAAACATTCCACATTTGGCTAAATGTTGTGGATATAAACAAGGATTTTTCCTCATTAAGGTAATTCGGTGCAGTCTGAGAAACTGATTTATCGAGAGAATTAATTAAAGGCAGATATGATTTGTGGCTCTTTGTACTTGTAGATGTTTCAGCATAAACATCCCCATTAAAATTAAATCACTGCTGGTCTGAGCCTGCTAACAATAGTTTTCAAAGACACTGCACACATGCAGGCACCATGTCCTTGCTCCAATCTGGAGCTGTGCAGCAGAGTCCCAAGCCCACAGTTGTCACTGAGCACAGGAGGGGAAGAACCTGGGAGATGCCTTGTGTGGCATTCCATGCCTTCACATGGAAGGTTTGCTGGTTTGGGGGGAGAGAGAGGGAGATTCTGTTGGCTCCTCCAGTTTTTCAGTGAGGTACAGATTCAAAAGGGCTTTCTTGGGCAAGGGAGAATATTTAACTAGGCAAATAAAATAAATAAATCTCTCCCTCGTTCTCCAGTGTGGACTTTATGCAGCCCACAGAGGCAGGACACAAAGCAGGTACCAGTGAAACCAACTGTGCCTGAGCCAGGCAAGATTTGTCTGTAGCCCCTCAGTCCTTTAGATGGCATTTCCTAGTCTTCTTTTCATCAGAAACAGGAGAAAAAGAGACACAGTGGTAGGTGGTGTCCTGGTTGGACTTCAGGACACACCTCAGCCACCCATAACCTTGTAGTTCCCTCCCACCCAGTGGAACTCTGGTACAGCCCCAGAGCTGGCACAGGGACACAAACCAGGAACCTGTGCCCCTCTGGGACAGCATCTGGAAACCCAGCAAAACTGAGTGGCACTAAAGAAAACAAAAAAAATCACCATTCTGCAGGTTCCTCAGCCTTTCTTTCACATGAATCCACCAGAGAAAGCTCCACAAGGACTAACCAAAGCTACTGAACTGTTGTTTCTCCTCCCCTTATCTCTGGCCCTCTGAGCACATCCACAAAGCAAAACCAGAGCACAGATTTGTCCAGGTTGCTCAGCTGCTTTGGAAGGTGCACGAAATGGGCAGCAGCATCAGTTGTACCAGACTGCCTGAAAATCAGGGAGGTACTGATTAAAACTCTGCTACCATTTCTTTTGTTTTCCGTGAGAATCAGCAATTAAATGTGGTGTGTTCCCCTGCTCCGAATGGACCAGCATTTGCTCCTTGGTTCTTGACAGTCAGGGGGCACAGACCTGGTTTAGGACATTCTGTTCCTTCGCTCTCACATACTGGTTCAAATTGCAGGGTAATCAATAGTGATCACATCACACTGATTTCCTTACCTGCTTGCAATACGGAATGGAATTTGATAAAGAAAGCAAAGACTTCTAATCTCGTCACAGAAAGAAATCAGGCATGAAAAGGCTTGGGGAAGCAGATCGATCTCGCTTAGGTCATGGACATAGCTCGTGTCTTAACTAACAGCCTCTCAAGGGCTCAAGTACTTGCTGTTCAGAACACGGCTGAAAATGCCTGGATTTATCTGCAGTCAAAGGAAACAGGCATTTGGTGATTTAGGACCAGCCACCTTTGCGTTCCCAATCTCGGTGATCAATTCTGTAAAGATGCTGAACATCTTCAAGCCACTGTTAATTGAGCCTGCTAATTAGAGTGCTCGTGAGGCAAGGACATCACAGAGGCAGATAGAGCACATATTTACAGAGAGGGCCCTTGGGAAGTCTCGATTAGTCCCGGGACAACTTGAAAGGAGAGATAAGGAAGCTTAAGGGGACTTTTCCTCTCCTGCAGCAGACAATGAATTAGCAGAGAAGGCTCCAGCTCTGGTCAAAGGGAAGGGATAATGTGGTGATGAAGTAGGTCTTAAATCATTGTGATGTATTTGAGTGTCACTCTGAAGAAGATCTAGGGATGCAGGGAGAAAACAAAGTATCAGTCAAAATAGTCAGGCACATTTTTGAGGACAGCATGGGTCGATCGGATACGTAGTTATTTCAGCACAAGATTATTTTCACTTTTAAAGGGTCTTTCGTATATTGTTCATGTAAGGGACAGAACTTTTGTTTAATCAATTTATCCAATTTTATTATCTCACTTCTCTCACAGGGGAGTGTCATAGAAAGAGTTTTATTTTCCACAGGACAAGAGTGTCAGGGGGGCAGGGAGGGACCTGAACTGCTAGACCAGGAAACTGCAGAGAGTTGTGGGGACTTTGGTGGCCTTACCAAGGGAAGCAAAAAGTCCTTTCCTGGTCTCTGCCATCAGACAGAGCCTGATCCATGGACTGCAGCACCAGAATAGGATCCAGTTACAACAGAAATCGTGGAGTCAGTGGTATGGTGACACCCAAAGTTCTCAGTTGAGGTATGGTGAGAATTAAACACACTGACACTCTGTGTAAGGTGCTTTTGGCAGACCCTGAATCACTGAGGGGCACAGGAAGAGTAGAGAACCTCCTTGGAAGTGACTACAGTGCAACACAGGAACAAGAGCTTCATCTGAGATGTGGCAGGGAGTAAAACAGTCCCATTCCAGGGCTAAAACCTGTCTCCAGAACTCCTTTTGGGCCAGGGCTGAATCCTGTCTCCCAAACTCCTTTTGGGCCAGGATGGAATCCTATCTCCAGAACCCCTTTTGGCCCAGCCTCCACCTCTAGTCATTGAGATAAAGACAACAAAGACAATACATCATGCTCTTCTATTTGAGGCTTGAATTTCATATCCTCTGGCATGAATCACAGAGATACAGGACTCAGGGGACACAGGGGAAGAAAAACTTCATTTAACATACACCTTTTCAGCAGTGAATACTCCTCAGGATACTTACACATGGTTGAGGTGCTACTGTATAGAAAATAAACATAACATTTCACTTGTAACGAACTAGTAATCAATTACATCTTTGGCCTTCATGGAAATATTTATTTCAAGGAAATATATGATGCACATGCATCATCTGGGAGGGGAGGGGGAAAATGAAGGACTTATCTCCCACAACTTGAGAAGATACAGGAGTCATGTTCTATACTTCTCATGATGACTGGCTGTCAGCAGCTGCATTAAGTGGGCTGCATCCATTATGGGGATGGAAGATGTCATCAAAATGAATTAGAGGCTTCTTGGGCCATGGTTGTATTTTATATTCTCCTGGCAATTCTCTTTCTGTCTGCCACGCTCATGAAAAGTAGGTTGGGAAAAAAGGGCACTGGTGCATAAGAACACAAAGCATGTGGTATTTTTCCTTTTCATAATGGGATACTGTGGGGTTTTACAGTCATTTAAACACATCTCTTTTTCCTTTTTGTTTTTTTTTTATTTCCCATATATCCTACTACTAAAGAACAGTTGCTATCTTAAATCTTAACTAAAGATTACTTGGAAGGCATAATTAATGGCTATAAGATAACATCCCATCCCCAAAGCTAGATAATTAATGAACAATAACTGAGGTACTTGTGACTGCCAACAAATGGGTGTCCACTTTATGCTGAAGAACAGAGACAAGTCCTAAGTCATCTCAGACACCAATAAATGGGCACAGTAAAGCTCAAATATGAACCGACCTGGTCCTTCACACAGTGCTTCTGGAGGAAGGAAAAAAGACCAATAAATGAGGTTTTAGTCTGGCCCCACCTCTCCAACACTGTTGGTGTTTTGAGCTCTAGTCTGGGGAAATATCCATGTTGGGGAAACACTGTCAAGGGCCCTTCCAGAGCACTCACAAGCACAGGAAAACCTTGTTGCTCTTCCCAAGGGGGTTGTGCAGTGGCCATGGCAAATGTTGCTGTCACAGGGGTCAGCAAAGCAGGGGAAGGGGTTGCCAGGGGTCCAGGTGTCCACCCCCCTCCCCACCACTGTTACACCTGATGCTGCTTCTGCTCCCTCTGATCGACTGACTCCAAGGAAACTGCCCAAAAGTTTCTCTCATTTAGCACAAAATTCTCTGCCACCTTGTCCTGGGTTGAATCCAGCCTCTAAACACCCAAATACACCAAAAGATCACAGGGAAGGTGCTTATTTAGGAGAAAATTATGTGTATTTTAATGTTTTAAAAGCTTGAATAGCGAGTAGAAAAAGGTAGTTTAGACATGTAGGCATTTACTTGATGTAGTTATGTAGTTTTTTTTGGGGTCAAGAAACAGCAGTGCCCATGTTTTAGCAGCAAGAAAGAAGGGTGGAGGATAAGAGGGGGAAATGCCTACTGGGTGAGGATGCATCTCTGTCTGTTTTGGTACCACAATGCCGAGCATCACTGGCTGTATCAGTGTAAAACATGCATTGCAGCACCCAGGAGCTGCAGGGAGCTGAGTGCAGGCTCAGGGGACAGGTGCTCACCTTCACAGCTCCAGCACTGTGACCCACTGAGGCAGCACCTTTCCTTCCTGGGAAGGTGCAAAGCCATTCATCATTTTCCTGAGAACACAAAACTCCCACGTATTTTCCTCAGTACAACAAGTTGTGTGTTGAAAATGAGAATTCCCTGTATGGGAAGTGGGGCAGTTCAGCCATCCTGACCTCCTCTTCAGAGGGCTGAAGACAAAACTCTAACAAGGCTTGAGTGGAATTGTCTCATATGCTGTAAAGATAAATAAACCAATAATACCCTGCTAATTTTTCTTGCTAAATCATCCATCTCTCATCACCATTGAGCTGCTTGGTCAGTAACTTGTGGCTGAGCTCAGCAACACCATCATAGAGAAACAACACCCCAGAGGATGGAAGTTTTCTCTGTCAGTCACAGCTGTCCAGCCCTTGCTAATCTGTTTCCCCTGAGTTTGTGTGCACAACGTGGTGACAAGTGATCAGCGCTCTGCCAGTGCCACTTCATCTTTCACAGAGCTCAGGACACCCCTGCAGTACATTTTGGGGGCTGTGAAGTGTTGCAGAAAGATGCTGAAGTGGCACAGCACTGTTTTGCAGCCTTCAGACCTGCCTGGGGTTCCTGAATGAAACTACAACTCTAAAAATTAGTTTTGAACTTTGGGTTGCAAAGAAAATGCAACCTACTGGTCCTATGAAGTTACCACGATCTACAAAAACAACATGACATGAAAGACAATAATTCAACAAAATTGGTCAAATTCCCAGTCTAAGGAAATGGACAAATGTAATTATTATAATTTTTTATTATGCTAATCAGCCCAGGCCACAATCAGCCATGGGTTGTATACACAAGGTTGTAAACCCTCAGCACCTCTGGGCTCCTTCCATGCAATTCATCCACCCTTCAAAGGCAGGAACTCTCAGAAAGAGATGAGCTGGATAATTCCAAACAGTTTTCTCAGTCACAAAGTCATTCTAGATTTGTTCATTTGCATTTGCAAAGCAACAGCCTGACTCTCCTTCCTTCTGAATTAGGCCCAGAGTCTGTTCTGTCACAGGTTGGGCAGAGAAGCTGTGGCTGTCCCTGGATCCCTGGAAGTGTCCAAGGCCAGGTTGGACGGGGCTTGGAGCCACCTGGGCTAGTGGAAGGTGTCCCTGCCCATGGCAGGAGATGATTTGTAAGGTCCCAACAATCCTGGCATTCTGAGAAGTAATTTTGCCCCCGAGTCTCTTGATCCAGAAGTAACACCCTTTTTGATCCAGCCATTTGCTTTTGTGCCCAACCAGTCCGACTGCAAATACAGCACGAGCTGCACTGCTTGGGCTTGGAGCCTTTTCCCCCAGATGGAAGACTCAGCAGTGAGAAAAGGGAGCTGTGGGGTTTGCAGGTCACCTCTCAATGCAGATGAGTTTATTGGAACCCCAGTGAAAAGCCCCTGTTGTGCAGCAGGCCATTTCCAAGTGTTAACCAAGGAGCCCGTTTAGCCAAGCAACACCTGGGCTCCCAAGATTGCCATAAATACTTGAGCATCCTGCCAAATTTCAGCGTGAACAATAAAGCATTTTCTGTTGTCAGGGCACAAAAAGCACTCTCAACTACTGCAGCTTGCCCCTTGACTTGAATTCAAGGCACCCCCCAAAACCATCATCCCTGCAAGGCAGGGCTCACTGGCAGCAGCCAAGCCTGGCCGGGAGAGCCCGAGGCCTGACATTAATAAGGTGCTCTGTGCCTGGCAGACCATAAAGGGAAAACCTTAACTAGGTGTTATAACAAGGGGATATGAAGTGACACAAAGTGTGTAAATGTCACGAGCTCTCTCGACGAGGTCTCTCTCTTAAAAATCCGCCTCATCTCAGCTCCTCGGAGCAAAATATTTCCCTTCTGCTGCTGCTCTTTGTGAAGTATCTTGATCTGTGTGAAGAGTGAGAATGGTAATTTCTGTGGGGATGGCAGCTCAGAGCACAGCACCGAGTGGGGACGGGCAGTACCTCACCCGATAACAAAAACCAAACATGTATTGCCATTAAAAGCTGTTTACAGAGTGTTTCAGGGACAACATAAACCCTGCTTCCTGCCACCAGCATTTACAGCCTCACCTTAAACGTGTTCTTAACTTCATGCACGTGGTAAATCCGTGGGATTGTTCCCAGGGATTAATGCCTGTAGGGCTGGGGGGCTGTAAACTCGGTGTAGCAAGTCTTGAAGGCATCAGCCCCACAGAGCTAATCGCTGCACTAAACACTTCCTTAGGCAGGTATGGATGGAGAGAGCCCTGCGGCATTGTGTTGGATCCCAGCAGGAACATCTCTGGGAGGAGAGTGGCAGCTTCCTTTTGGGGTAGATTGTTGGGCTTGCTTTTTATAGGTAATGTGTTGGAGAGATAATTTTGATGGTGAGATCATTAAACCGTGGAATCTCCTGAGCTGGAAGGGGTCCACAAGGATAACCAAGCCCACCTCCTTGTCCTGCACAGAACAGCCTCATGAGCCTGAGAGCTCTGTCCAAAGGCTCCCTGGGCTCTGCCAGCCTTGGTGGCAAGACCACTTCCCTGGGGCACCTATTCCAGTGCCCAACCACCCTCTGGGGGAAGAACCTGTTTTCTGGGATAATGTTTTAAAGATGATGTGATAGATTGTGGGCGTGGAGAAGTTGGTTCTACCATTTTCCATGCATGGCCAAAGAATTTAAAAAAAAAATAACCATTACTGTACTAGGACCAAGTACTCCATAGTAGTTCCTAGGGACTGCATCAGTTCCTAACTCCTGGTACAGCCACAAATATTAGAAGAATCACAGAACCAGCTGAGCTGGAAGGACCCACAGGAATCATGCAGTCCAACCCTCAGCCCTGCACAGCCCCATCCCCAAGAGTCACCCCCTGTGCCCCAGAGCATCATCCAAACCCTCC
>JAWWTY010000022.1:20517542-20541317 GCA_035222235.1 Margarornis squamiger | reverse complement strand
CCTTCCCTTCCCTTCCCTTCCCTTCCCGTCCCTTCCCTTCCCTTCCCTTCCCTTCCCTTCCCTTCCCTTCCCTTCCCACATTGAAGAAGCTGCAGAGTATTTCTGCATCTCTAAAAATACTGGCAACAACAATGTGCATTCTTGGAGTGGCAATCCTTATAAGATAAACTTTCCATTTCTATAGAAATGCTCTATAGTAGAACTTCCTGCTGCAGAATTTGGCCAAATCTGTTTATTTTTGTAAAAAGCAAATGGCCATGAGTAGGATGCAGAGAGTGGGCAGTATAAACCTCTCAGGACCTAAAGCCTAGTACAATTTTAGGAGAAAAAGGGACTCCCAGAGCCAAATGCCCACCTTACCCATACTCTTTTAAAAGAAATAGGAATATTTCTTTTTGCTTTTTCTTGTTTTGGTTTTTTTTTTGGGTTGTTTGCTGGGAGTTTTTTTGGAGTGGGGTGTAAATGGTAATAAGATACTACTTTGTGTAACTACTTTGGGATCTGTTTTCTGAAAATTAACACTTTTCCTCACAATTAGCATAAAGAAGTGATTCTTGTACGAGGCAGTCCCAGCTCTTGTTACTAAGAATATTGTGCTTTGAAAAATTAATTGGTAGATATTCCAAGTGCTGACTGGGGATTTGCAAAACATTCATCCCAAGATTAATGGAAAGCACATGGTGAAAACTCCACAAATCACCTGGAAAATGTATCCTGAGAAGCCAGTGAATACCTGCTAAGGGACAGAGTCCCCTCCCCTTCACATGGGGAAATCCACTGCTATTAAGGGCACTGTTAATCCTGAGGAAGGATAATAAAATCCGCTTCATCCTCCATCAAGTGTGAGAACTTTGAGAACTTTCACAGCAATTTTTCATTCTCTGAATTTGTTCCCAACATATTATTAGAAGTCTGCAGAAACATTCAGTGCTGGATAAGTCTTCCGAGTGCATTCAAAGCCATACTGGATGCACTATAAGGAGTGGTTTGGCCTTTTAAGAAAACCATCAGTTCAAAGTATTTTCAGCATAATCCAGGACACTAAATCACTGGTTAAACAGAAACATTTACTGACAGCTTGAGTACAAATGTTTTATTGTGAAGAGCAATGAATATAATGACCAGGGCTGTAGCCTCTTGGTCTGGCTAAACAAGGTGGTGGCGTTGGTGGGGATATGTGATTAAAATGTCATTGCCAGGGCCAAGCTGGCAGCTAAAAAGAAAACAGGAGGAGTCCCCACCAGGCCTGGCAAAGCTTGGGAAGGGCTTTAATAACCTCTGGCCATATGGGTCTAACTGAGATGGACTTATTTACTCTAAAAAGGCTGAAAAGATCCATCAAAGTCAGCAACTAAGGTTGGATCCCTGCATGGGCCATTCCCTGAGGAGTTGGACTTGATGGTCCTTGTGGGTCCTTCCAACCCGGGCTACTCTGGGGCATCTGGGAAAGCCTCATAAGATGGAAGACTATCACAGGCTGCTCCCAAATGGAGAAACCCACCTCAAAGCTGGCTGAACAAACCAGACTCAACAGCAAAGCTTTCCACGTCCACACTGAAGCAACTTGTGCAACTCTTTGCTTTGGTCCAGCATAGACCAGCTTTAATGTCACTGGTTCCAGTGGCCACAGTGGTGTCAGTGCAGCAGCACATACAGGGGTCACCAGAGACCCTCCTGGTTGGTATGGGACCCTCCTGGTTGGTATGGGATCCTCCTGGTTGGCATGGGACCCTCCTGGTTGGCATGGGACCCTCCTGGTTGGTATGGGACCATTCTGGTTGGCATGGGACCCTCCTGGTTGGTATGGGACCCTCCTGGTTGGTATGGGACCCTCCTGGTTGGTATGGGACCATTCTGGTTGGCATGGGACCCTCCTGGCTGGCATGGGACCCTCTTGGTTGGGATGGGACCCTCCTGGTTGGTATGGGATCCTCCTGGTTGGTATGGGATCCTCCTGGGTTGGTATGGGACCCTCCAGAACCTTCACTCCTGCAGCGCCTCTTGGCACCAAGTACCCAGGATGGGGCAGAGAAGTTATAAATATTATTTTATCTCTATGATTTATTATATATATTATATAATATATATCTTTCATGCTATGCTATTGTATATTTATATTTTGTATAGATAGCAATAGATATATATATACAGATATAGATATAGTTACATAATAATAATAATAATGATATAATAATCTACCTCCCTTGGAGCAGATCCAAATCTCACTAACCGGCCTGTTAATCACATTGCAAATATTTTCATTAGTTAAAGTTTTAGTCTAAAAAAATAGAAACCTGATTCTGTGTTCAATGTCTTCATTTTCCCTCTGCCCTCCTCTTTCCATGCTCATCCTTTGCTAGGCAAAAGGGAGATATGGCAGTGTTATAATTATAATTATAGCCACTCATAGCAGAAAAAAGGTTCTATCCTGGCTCAGCTGAATGATGCAGTATTGTAGGACAAATTCAAATATTTGAAAGAAAAAGGACAGGTTTGGGTTCGTTTGGGTTTTTTTGTTAACAATCTACTACATTTCAGCTCTTTATTTTCTCTTTAGCCTTCAAAATGGTGAGAGTGATACTACACACATACTTAAAAAGAAGAAGAAGTGCCCACTAATCCATGTAAAATCCCACTGGTGTTCTTCTTCTTGCATGAATTTTAATGTTATTGGAACTGGTGTGAAATAGCGAGCGTTGTACTACTCAACAAAAAATGACAGAGTTGAGGAAAGAGGAAAGTAAATCAGCTCAGGGGGAAAAAATGGATAAACTTCTGTATGCACAACCCCTTTTGTAGTCATTTACCCAGCATTTAGAGATGCTATTATTATATATTATACCTATATATTACTATTATACCTTTTGGGTTGGAATGTTCCTACATATAGCACATCACTACAGGCTGCTTGCACTACCTTAATGTTGTTGAGCTGTATTTCATTTTCCTGCCATTAACAAACAATGAGCAGACATGCCCTGCTCTAAAATACTTCATTACCCAATTTTCCAGGAACCAGAGTTGAGAAAAAGTGCAAGAGGGGAAGGCTTATTTTATTCACAGGCTTACCCATGTGTGCTGTGTGATGAGGGAGTTGCCATGATCAGTTCACCTTTTTGTTGACAAAAATTAAATTAGCAAGCAAGAAAGTATGCATTGAGCTGTCAGCTCTTACAGCAAGGCTGGCTCTTGCTGCTTCCCTCGAGGCCAGAATTCCTTTTCAATCCACAGAGCTGGAGCATTGAAGCAAAACCAGTTTCTTCCTTAATTGATTCTAAGGTATATTGTTAAAAAAAAAAACCCCAACACTTTTAATGATCCTTTAAATTTGGGGTTAAGTTATGTTTAAGCAAATGTAATTTAGGCAAACGTGTTAAGCTACAGGTTATACTTCCAGGTTTTAATGAATGGGAGATTGCAAACCAAATCACCCCAGTGAAAGTGGGCAGAGCTGGAAAGAAAGCAGGAAAAACCCTCAGAAATGCTGTTTTCTCTCCCAGCTGAAGACTTGCCCTTTTATTTTTCATCAGCTACGAGGTGTGACCAGTGTCATTTATTTCACCAGATAAAAGGGCATTAGGAGGTAAAAAGGAAATGTACTCCACGATGAAATGTCTTAGATTTTTCAATATTCTTTACAAGCAATAAAAGTGTTAGAGAAGCAAAACTGATGCCTCAGTTTCCAGATGGTGTGATGGCAACTGACTGCTTAGTGCAAGAGATGTGCCATTGGGAGTAGGAAACAAAATTCAGAGACATCCCTTTAGGATGCCATTGAAACAACATACCTCAGCACTGTATATTAATTGTTTTAATTAAAAGGATGTGCTTATGCTTTCGACTCAGTTTGAATAGGTCTGATATCTGCCTACACATATTCCCCAGGAGATGGTCTAGTGGAAAGTGTCCCTGCCCATGGCAGGAGGGTGGGACTGGATGATCTTTAAGACCCCTTGCAACCCAAGCGACCCTGTGATTCTCTGTTTTTATGAACTTTTGGAAGTGTTTAGGTCACATCCATCAACAGAAGACTTGTATGCTTGTGCTTCAGTTTGCAAGGACAGACATAGGTGCACTGATAGGCCAAGTTTCAGAATTGAAAGATAAACCTTTCTTGAAGTTCATACAAAGGGAAAACAAAACATGAAAAAAAGCCAAACTGAAAATAAAGGACTGGATTCTACAACTTTTGCTTGCAGAGATGGGTGCCTGGTGCAAGACTCACGTGCAAAGCCAAAATCTGGCCGTGAACTGCCAGTGTATCTCTACTAACTCCAGATGACAACCCCTTTTATTATCTAAAACAATTTAAGTAAAACACAGATCTGGTAATTCCAGAGGAAAACAAGCATCTCCAGCAGTCACTGCTGGATCCCTGTTTGACTGTGGCAAATTGCTTCTCCTGCCCATTCTTCTGGCACCCCCATGGCTTCCTTCCCACCTCCCCTGCCTCAGCTACGTCACCACGTTCTCCATCCGCTGCAGGTGCCAGGGCAGCTTTGACTTAGTCTTCTTTCAGCACTTCTCTTTGGACCTTTTTTCCAACCTGGAAACTTGCACATGCTTTAGTCTAGACATGAATAGCTGTCTGTTTTTGCTCCTCAGACAGCATCTTTTCACAGTAACTTCTCTCATTATAGCTGAAAGGGGAACCTCCATATTTACCAGTGGGGAAATGGAGGAAAAACACCATGACTCTGTGTGCCCCAAGCCTCTGCTTCCCTGGGTATCCATCCCTTCCCCAAATTCTGGTGGTGCCACTCTAGGGAAGAGGATGCCTTGCTGCTGTAGCACAGCCCCCAGGGATTCCTGCAGCAATCCCTGACTGTCACCACAACCCAGGAAGCTGGAATGTTGTCTGAGGGACGGCCCTGTCGTGCGGGGAGCTGTGTTAGCAGGGTGAAATCAGGAGTTTGAGGCAAACTGGGTGCCTTGGTGCCACCTTCTCACCCTACCCACACACCCACCTCAGTCTGAAGGCTGCTGGAGCACAAGGTCATCTCATTCCTCCCCTTCTCCTCTGTGTCCTGGCTCCCCCCGAAACAGCTGCCAGCCAAGGTCTTAGCCCACTGAAAGCTGTTAAACACTCTTACTAACGATGCTCACTTTTCTTTTTTGCTCTGGCTGATTTCTGGGATGTCGGGGTAAGTACATTCCATCCCAAATGGACCGTCCCCGAAAGGCTGCTGAGTCCTCCCTCAAGCCTGGCTCTGTTCATCACTCAGTACCCAGCCCGTGCCCCCAGCCCAGGCCACGCTTCTGCTCACGGCTCAGCAGCACTCATACACATTTTGTTTGAAAAGCCACACGTTAGCAAACCACAGTTATTTGCAAGCCTGGCCCAGGGCTAGTGTCAGACATCAACACATAGGCAGCACAGATATTTTATTCAATTAACTCATGCCATCTGGGCCAACAATGAAGGCACTCATACACTTTGCCTTTGCTTTCAGACTGCGGAGTGCTCTGATCCCCCCAAAAAATTGTTCTAAGAGCCGAACCTCCAGGGAATTTAAAGAACACTTTCAGCTGTTACTTGCATTAGACTGAATTTCTGCTGCAGCATGCTCAGGATTTTTCCTATCCTAATAAAGTGAATCAGATTTATGTGCCTCGGTTTGGTCCGAGTGCTGCGTCCACCGTGCAGGAAATTACTAATGAGTAACTAAAAGGCCTGTGCTATATTTAGCAAGTGTGAGCACCACCACAGAGCCACCAGAGTTCCTCTGCCAAGGGTTATTTGCTGTGGAAAACAAAGGTAGCACCAACCAGCCTGGCAGGAGACAGAGTCGCTGCTCGTGCTCTGTAGGCTTTGCACTCCTTCAGCCTCTCCACCCTTGTCTGCAGACTGTCCCTACAAAAATGACCTTTTCTTCCAAATCAGAGGTTTCCTACTGCACCCACGATCAGCAGGAACCAAACCAAAATATTTGGGACAAATATGAGCTCAGGTCTTCAGAAAGGAGAAAAGCTTGAAGGATGTTAAGCTTCCTGACTTAGTTTTGGGGCTCAAAGAAATTATAGAGTCACAGAATGGCTTTGGTTGAAAGGGACTTTAAAACTCAGCTCGTTCCAACCTTTCTGCCATGGGCAGGGACACCTTCCATAGCCCAGGTTGTTCCAAGCCCTGTCCAACCTGGCCTTGGACACCTCCAGGGATGGGGCAGCCACAGCTTCTCTGGGCAACCTGTGCCAGGGCCTCACCACCCTTTAAGTCAAGAATTTATTCCTGATATCTAATCTAAACCTTCCCCCCCTCAGTGTAAGGCCATTCACCCTTCTCCTATCACTACCTGCCCTCCTGAAAAGTCCCTCTCCATCCTTCTGGCAAGCTCAATTCAGGAAAAAAATCCAAATTCAGGAAAAAAGTTCTCTATACACCAGCACCATTTGTGACATGGTCTGAACCCAAGCACAGCAGCCACACCCAAACCTCTCCCCTGTGACAAAGTGATGGGCAGGCTGAGCTCTGGAACTCTAAAATGTTATTGACACCTGCAAGGTTTGAGAACACTCAGCACAGAACAGGGTCAAACCCCAGAAAACACAAAACCAGTGCCCAGGCAGAAACTGGGCACTTGCAGACAGTTCAAGTTATTCTTAAGTGCCCTTTCTGCAGACTGTGGCATTTCCACCTTGTTTGTGGGTCCTTCTCGGGGTAACACCAGAGCAGCACACTTAGCCAGAGCTGTGCCACGTGGTTACAGTGTGACTCAGAAATGCTTAAAATTAATTAAACTGTTTCAATAACCTGCCTGAAATAGTTTAGCCAAGTCTAATAACTTCGGCTGAGATGCCCAGCCGAGTCAGATGTAATTAAGTCATTCTGCACCCCCGATATGTGTTATTCTTTGTTTAATATAGGGAAGATTTTATCATGCAAATCAAGTTAAGCAGGAACTGAAGTGTTTTGCTGAACCGAGGCCTAAGCCCATGGAAATGTAATTTTTGCTCACAGCATAAGCTATTACTTAGCATATCTATAATATTCAGCTTTTCAAAGTTCTAGAAAGACGTGTTCACCAGATTTTTGCGAGGTAAGAAAGTGCAGGACAGAAGCTGTGATCAAAGTATCATTATGTCACTCTCTAATTGCTGCATCTCTGGGAAGCCACCCAAGCCTTTGCATTTCCCAGTCACAATTTGCATCTGACTCCATTAAACAATTGACTCTAACACACATGAATTTTAGCACCAAAAAACCCCCATGTTGTTAGAAACAAAACCCAACCCATCCATCCTGGGAAATGGCATCCCAGAGCATTTTCAAGGGAACGAGTATTTTTACATGCCTATTTTCCAAGTTTCTGTATTTAGCAATGCTGGGCAGCAAGTCAAACATTTCCTCTCTGCTGGAGCAGATGCGAACTGCTGAAACTTCTCACGCTCTTGCTACCACCTTCCATGGGGAGAGCAAGAGTAAGTGCTGTGAGCACTGCAAAAATATCCATGCTGGAGACATGAAGAGCAGATGGACTCTCCAGTCAAGCACTACTTAGTGCCATCAGCAATAAGCACTCTGGGCTAGAGGACACCTGCAAATTAATTTCTTTACCATCAGGCGTATCTGGGTTACCATGAGCTGCCTGTTACTCTGTTATTATGGCTCTTACTATTTAGGAATGATTTTAATGGATCCAAAAGAAGTGTAACAGCAGAGGTCATTATGAAGTATTCCACTGATGTACTCAATGCTCTTTCTCTGTGCTTCCAAAAATACAATCACGCTGTTTTAACATAGCTGGTTTATGTAGTAATGAACTTCAGAGTATCAAGCAGTAATGAAGATGCTGTACAGAACAGCAAAACATGCTGGGGAAATTAAAGTATTGGAACGTACTTTGGTGTGTCAGCTGATAAATCAACAGAAAGGCCAGCATTGTTATTAGCAACTGGTTAAAAGAAGGACCATAATCACTTAGGGCCAAGCATTCAGAAAGTTTTCAAAATCAGGCAGTTCAAGGACGGCATGTAAATATTTCAGAAAATATTTAGGAGGATATGAATATTCTTATAAAGGGTAAAAGTAATTAAGGTTTGTTAAGGATGGAAAAATCAACTTCTGACTTATCTACTCAAGTTTAACCTGAAAGGATTAGCCAGTGAGTTCTGTGTAAAAGTTAAGTACGGGTTTTATAAAATAGAATTTGGTCTGCTAACTGAGCACAGGCTTGAGGGAAAAAATTGAAGTTGGGAATATTAGGAAATGACATATTTGGGTAAATAGGAACTCTCCATATTTACACATGGCCTGACTGGGAATGAAACCAAAGCAGTTTCATGTATCACAACGAACTCATATATGTGATACACAAAGCCAGTATTGCACTTATTGGATGTGCAAAGCAATGCACAGCTCTGGCTCCCAAGCTGGAGAAACTTTTAGAAGACTGAACACAAAGAACCAGTTTAATGGTAATGAGACAGAAGGGGTTCAACTTTTCCACGTTAAAACTAATTCTGAAGACTTTAAATATCCCCTGAAGGCGCTGGAGGTCCCTGTTTGCCTGTCCTAAGAAGCCCCCTGAGGCAGGAGCCCTGTTTTGCCATGGTGTCAGGACTCAGGAGCTGGAAGATTCTGGAAGACCCAGAAGACAAAGCAGACGAGGAGCAATGGCCAGAAACCAGAAGGAAATTGTTGGCAATATTGTAGGAAACCATTTTGAGAAGGGACAACTGGAGAGTGAACAGACAGACAGGGGAAGGGCTGTTGTGGCAGAAAGGTGTGGGTGAGGCACAGAAAGGTCCTCAGTGACACTGCAAAGCACAGTAAAGAATTCTTGCTAAGGGGGAATTCTGGGGCTTTGTACCTCCCTTGTAGGCTTTGTACAACTGGGCTTTACAGAGAGCAGTTTGGGTATTAATTTTTGAAGCACAAGGTGCAAAGAATAGCAGGATTTTGATCAATTCCTGAAGAATTTGAGGAGCAGCAGGAATTATTGACCTGAGAATGGCAATCCCTGCATGCACACTCTGGTGAGTTGTGTTGGCCATCCAGAACTGGGGATGTGTAAGCATGTAGGAACTGAAGACAAAGGTCAGGGAATGTTGAAAACCAGACTGGACAAAGGTACAGCCTGAAGTGCCCCATTTGAATTGAGCGTGTTGAATTCTGGGGGGGTTTAGATGCTTTACTGGTTGGGATTAACTAATATGTTGTACAATGTAAAAGCAACAGAGGTTCAGCCTTTCTGTCTCTCACAGACTTTTTTTGTCACCTGCAACTGCTTTCCTTGGACTGTGTCATGACATTTGCAGACATTTGGAACTTTCCCTCATTCTTAGATTTTAGCCCTTTCAGTAGGAGGACAGATACAGGGTATAAATTCACATGTGAATTTGGAACATTAAATCCTGTCCACAAGGGAAAAGATGTCAACCAAACATGAAAAATAATACTTTTCTCACTGCTTAAAAGCCCTTGTTGAGGATGCTTCAATTCCATGGCCCTCGTAAAGCACCTCGTGCCAAAATCTGTAGTTTATACATTTCCTGCTCTAAGGGCAATTTCAAGGATTTATCTTTTGGAAACAGAGGAAAAATGAAAAAGAAGGGAACGCTATGAAGGACAAATTGCTCAATTCTACACTTTGAGGCAAAAAAAATATGCACAAGAGTTTGTGGATGCAAGTCAAGATGAAAATTCAACAATTCCTCACCCTCGAGCTCCAATATTAAAGGGTGTCACTTCATACCATTTCAAGTCTCCGATAACTTACAGATGTCAAAGATCAACTTCTTTCTTCTTGCCCTACAAATTCTCCAATGCTTAACAACTACTGTGATGAGGAGCATCTCTCTTAAACAAACTTCTATGAAGGAAATAAAATGATCCTGTTGTAAAACTAAATTTGGGGTTCATAATTCTGTGGATTGTGAAGCGGCATCAGCTGTCTGTTGAATTTTTAATGGAACTGCTCTTAAATTTTGGGCAGTTGTTTAAAGGCACTGAGCACAAGCATTTGCATGCAAACATATATACATGTTTCTGTGACATTCATATGCTATCTCACAGTATCTGAGTATCTATAAGTGTCCATAAGTATTATGTGTATGCGCACATAGATATTTTAGACACCTCTTGAAAACATGACAAAACACTCGTTGACATGAACTCATTGATATTTCTGCCCAACAACTTTTAGGTCAGGGCTCCCAAACAGGTGGCAGGATGGTAGAAAGACCCTGTGCTGTTTTATGACCCCAAACCAGAATACAGGGTTAAAAAATGCCAAAGGTTAAGAATCACCATTTAATGTTTTTTATTTCCAGGAAAAATCACGTCCGCCTGCCACTAAAATAGGCTTTTCCCAAATTTTCCTCCTGCTGTTTCACCTGATTGGATTAATCTGTTTTCCACTCAGTGGAATGAACTAGCTGTGTGACAAAGTGGTGAAGAAATCCCAAACAGAATATAAAATTAAATATAAATTATTTGAAAGTATGTTCCAGCAGAGGATAAAAATACATAATTCTATCAACGAAAAGAGTTGACTGTCAAAAATCCAGCACACAGAGTATATATGAAATACACAATCTGGTTTTTTTCGCCTTTGAAAAATTGCATTAATCCTTTTAGTGAATTTTTTTAACGTGTGGAGTACATTAGTCTGGATTAACGGATGGTGTTTATCATACTTTGTATTGTGGTTTCAGGAAATAGTCTGGCAATGCTGGGTTTCTACAAATGGATTTAAAATTAATCAACATCTATTTATGAGAAAGTTTAAACCATTATTAATACACTGTAAATACAGATCTCCTTAGAACTGACCCCAAGTGTCTACCATCTGCTCAACTGTTGTAATCACATTTTTAAAGAGCATGGTCATACATAATGATTCTTCTCAGGAAAGAGCATCCCTAAGTACATCAGCAACATTTTAAATTCCACTTGTGCAATGCAATAATTTCCTACTGCCCTTTGCTAAGGAAAATAGCAAATGGCAGTGACTAAAAGCCAGTCAAGCATCCCTTGATTTGTTTTCAGGGCTGCATGGACGATGCTTTTTATTTATTTTTAGAAGAAAAACCACCCAAAATACAGCTCTCATAACTTTTTTCTTTTTTTTTCAAATTAAATATAAGTATTCTCACTGGTTCAGCCAAAGCAGCCTTGATGTTAATACAGGCATAGATAATAGCTCCAAACACAAACGTTGTGGTAACTTTGGATATATTATATGCCTGAATTAAAGCAGTTTTAGCAAAGGCAGCTGAACCAAACAGTTTAATTTGGAGTAGTCCACAAAATCCTTCCTAATCCTCACAACTTCGTTCCAAGTTACTAAACAAGATCCGAGGCATCGGTTCTCAACTGATCCATTGGAGAGAGGGACAACACATCCCACACTCCCAGCATTTACACACCCAGGACATCCCTGCTCTCTGTGTAAGACACAACTTCTTCTTCTGGGATCAGGGGATAGAGACTGCGTTTCTTCCCAGCTCAGGGACCCCCACGACATCTCTATGGGGTCGAGGAGGTTCCTCCACTCAAAGAGGAGCTGCTTCATTGAAAGCACCTTCGTGCCACTCCCCTCCTGCATCCACTCCCCAGCATTAAATCCCTCTTTGAGCTACTGAGACAAAGAAACTCCCCTTGTCTGTGGACAAAGGGAAGACACATCATTCAAAGGTTTCTAAAACTTAGTACCTACTTTTCCCCTGCCGTGCAATTTTTCAGCTAAATGGCAGTAGTCAAGGTCAGGACTACACTGACATAATTTAATAATATTGATAATTTAATAATTTTAGTCATAATTTTTCCTGTGAAACCAGCAGCAAATGCAACCAGGACAAATGCTGACATGCTGCTGTAAAGGGCCTATCCCCTTTTCCCTGCTGGAACTGCATAATTCATTCCCAGACTTCTCTTTTTTTTGTGGAGCAGATTGTCACCCATCCCACCCCCCTGTTTATATCATGATTTTATCAATAATTAGCTCTCCCTTGGAGATTTCATGAAAGATTTCGGTGGTTTTTAAAAATCCAACACATTGTTGAGTTGCTGAGTCAAGAAATCGACATTCCAGCGAAAGTTCATAACTTCAACAAAGAACTGCATGTTTGTATTTTATTTTAAGAGCATTTTTATTGGCAGTAAATTATGCATAGGTTTAATTCAACACTGTGATCCACACGGAGCAGCCAATGTTCTTGCATGGTATTTCTATTAGTAGTCTTATATGGATCTTGGTCTTATGGATAAACAAAGTCACTACCACTAAATCAACTGAGAATTACTCCGGGTTTAATGTGTTAAACTTTCTTAGGCAACGTTGGGTTGATGGTTGAATTCAGCAATCTTAGAGGTCTTTTCAAACCTAAAAGATTCTGTAGCTCTTCAAATGCCACTAGAAGGAAACATGTTCATAATTGTCCCAGTTAAAACAAACTCTAAGAGTTCCAATAACTCCAGTTCTAATGACTTGCAGAGTGTGAGTCACAGGGTCAAACCCGTGAGCAGCCACTGCTACCCAAAAATCATTCTCACAGGATGCTTTTGCAACAGTCCAATGTGAGACAGTTTCATTGTCACTGCAGCTCTGCAGGGTTTGCTGAGCTTGTTTCAACTTAGCTCAACAACCCCATGCTGATGGACGTGGCTTCATTTCACCCAACCAAATGGACTCCTCCAATCCCCCACGATATCCACGATTTCCCAGAGAACACGGGGAAGAAATTTGACAGGCTATGAAGCTGCTGCTGCGTGGGCAAAGACACCTTGTGACTGTGCAGCTCCCCAGTGAAACCTAAAAATGATGGCTTTGAAATGATCTGAACATCTTGAACACGTGGGAGGACATGGAGAAAGCACAATCACTGCAGTCACTCGGGGCTGTTGCTGCTTTGTCTTGTGTAGAAGTGGCTGGACACTCAAACCGATGCTTTCTGCAGGACAGGGCTTGTGTTGCTCTTCTGGAGCTCAGCAGTATCCACAGGAATTCAGCAGGGAAAAGAGATGGGAGTGGCCATAACTTGAGCAAAGCCCTCTGAAATGCTACCAGCAGGCTGTGATTATGCTATTACTGCAGCTGGTGACTCCAGTAATGGCTGGAGCAGCCTTTGCTTCCCAGGTTACTTCCAGAACAGTAATCAAGGCCTCATTTTCAGCCATGAAGGAAATCCAGATTAATTACTCTTTCACAATGGGCAAAATTCACGTCTGTGGAATCTGCTGAATTTCCAAATGGGGGGATTATTAGTTACAGACCTTTCTCCTGTCTATCAGGATCAAACCAGGGGATGAAGAAAATGTTTCAGCAAGACTTTGAAAGCTCCTTTGCAAATGTCACAGAAACTTGCCTGGCAGGCAAATCCAGATGTCTCCCAGAACTGCTGCAAGGAAAGGCTCTACAGGCAAAGTTCTGGGCACCGAGAATTCCACCAGGCAGGTACAGTAAAACTCACAGAACAAAATGCCCAAGGCAATGCCATTAAAAAAAAGACAAGACCAATGTACGTCGATGCAGGAAATGGTTAAAGCTGTTGTGTGGTTTTACCTGGTGTCTTATAATCCTGTATATGCTTCTGTGCAACAAGAATTGCCTTTCTCCATAGTTACTTCAGAGGGGAAAAACCCACACAGCATTTTTCACTTGTCCACCCAAAGGTTTGGAATCCTGTGCTGAATTTGACAATGTCAGGTGTTTGTTCGCTCGGTGGGGTTGGGAGTGGGATGACAAGGCTGGTGGTTCCTGTGCCATCTGTGTCCCTCCAGCTCTGTCCTGTCCCACCTGAGCAAGCTGGGAAAGCAAAAGAGCCCTGGTGCTTTGCTCTGCACTGAAACACTTTGAGAGCAGCTGGTTGCAAAGCTGCCCATTTTTCACCAAAAGAGCCAAAAGTGCTCTGCAGAGGGTGACAAAGGCAGTCCATGGAAGGGCTCTGATGTCTAATACCAAAGTCCAGAAAAATTTTCATACACTGGACAAATGCCATTAAAATTTGTGGCCACCGTATTCATGTATTCCATTTATAAACGTCACTGCTTACACTAATAGATTAGTAATTATTGCAATGCATTCATGTGTTTATAAGGAATTTAACTGCATTAAACCCTCTGTTCTATGTGGTATTTAAAAATTGTAGACAAATATGTTTTTACACACAGGTTTGTTTATGTCCCCTGCTTCTCAGCAGGATCTCTTCTTTATTGTGCACAGCTATTCTCAGTTTAGTGCAGATTATAAACTACTGAAAACTGTTGGATTTCTTTTCATGCTCCTGGAATGAACCCAATACAAAGCTCATTTTTAATAAAACATACAATATAGGGCTGTTAAGCAAGGATTAAAATTTAACTCTATAGAAATTTGAAGAGTCACCTGCCCTCCTGAGCTCTTTCTAGGAAAAGATCCCCAGCCCTTACCCCAAAATAATTGGTTTTATTAAATTAGTTTCCAAACCCACTGTTACATTTCTCATGTGCAAGTGAAAACAGGCTGTTCAAATTATCATAATCACTTATTCTATTAAATCTAACTTTTATAACTAAATCTATAAAAATATTTCTAACATATGGCTTATTATATTTTATTATAATGTTATTTCTTGCACTGCTTCTTATAATATTTATTACAATGTTATCTATCATATTTTCTAATCATCTGACAGCAATTATCAGGTTATCTGACACGTGGGAAATATTTAGCCAAGAGTTACATTCACCAAAATATTAATACTACGAAAATCACAACTGCCCAAGGGCTGTTTTATTTGAGACCAATGTAAAGACATCTCAGTTTCCTTTTAAATTAGCAAACTTAAGAGATTTAACAAACCCATCTTTACTGTCTTTATTTGCTGTGGTTCAAAGTCCAGTTAATCCTGAAAAACATTCTGGGAAACTCCAATCTGGATACACCATCCTGACAACATTTCTCTTTGCCAGGTGCCCTCAGGAGTTTCTCTGATTCTTCATTTTCAGGAACCTGGGGGGAGAAACCATTTTTCCTTGGAAGTTTCTGGACTTGCTGGCACTTAGCAAGGATTGGATATTGCAGACAGACCTCAATGGGGCTTCTTTGGGATCAACACCACGGGGAATTGCTCAGCACTCTCGAAGGTGTCAGAGATGGACAACAAGCAGGAGATTCTAAACCTCTCCAGCACAACTTCAGACCATTCCCTCAAGTTGTGACCAAGGACAGCACCCAGGGAATGGCTGGAGTTGTGGCAGGGCAGGCTTAGGGTGGATGTCAGCAAAAGGTTTTTGCCCCAGGGGGTGGTGGGCACTGACCAGGCTCCCCAGGGCAGTGGGCACAGCCCCAAGGCTAAACACAAATTCTTGCCATAGGAAGCATTCCAGAAATTCTGTCTCTGGAATGTCCCCACAGTGACATCATCTCAGGCAGCTCTGCTGTCTGATAACAGCTGATATCAGCTGCTGAGGTGATGTCATGTGAACAAAGTCATTAAAATTGAAATACAGGTGCCAGCTTTTCGACTTCTGGGATCATGAGAGTGAAAGTGTAAAATCAGATCCTTAAAAAACCTCCTCCTTTATTCGGCTTTATTTACTCATTATTGCATTTAACAGGCATGGAAGACTGCAAATCAACGATGCAGAAAGCACTGGGTAATTTATTTCATAAAAATCTTCTTAACAGTTTTTGGGAGCCACAGCCGGATATCCAGCAGCAATGAAATGAAATTTATACCTTAAAGTTAGGAAGGACCAACTCACAAAAGATAGGTGATGGTGCCTTTAAAAATTTCTCTATCTGTCACATGCCGATTCATACTTATTTTTCTGGAAAGCTTTTAAGCATAATATTCAATATTTCACTATGAAATGCACTGTTTCTTTCTTCAAAAAAGTCATTTATTTATCTATGATTTCTGCATTTATATGCAGGATTTATCGTCCTCTGCACAGATGAAAGAATTCCACACCCCTTTCCTGTACCAGATGGACTCAGTTCCAGTAATGACTATTTCAGGCTGGTTGCTTTTTTACCTCCGTTTTGCTGTAGGATAAATGAAAACACAGAGGATGGTGGAAGATGGAATTTGGCCTGATGGATCAAATATTAATTTACTGAACACAACACAGGAGGTGTTAACACACAGGAGGAGGACTCATTAGTGCATATCAAGAGCAAGAACTTAATATGACTTGAGAAGAGACCTGCAGATTTAAAATGAGAAATGAAGCCACTTGGGAGGCAAAATGAATATTAAGTGCCACGTCACTGCTCTGGTGTTTGTTATAATTTTACAAAGGTGTTCACACCAATATTACCTGGCACACCTGATTGCTTGTGACAGATGTTTAGGGTGCCATCCAGCTACATTTAATTGACCTCAAATCCAGTGGGGCTGAGGGGGTTAATGAATCCCCTCTTCCCTTCAGGAGGGAGACCTCGGTTCAGACTCAGTTCAAGGCACAAGTGAAAATGGATTGGGTGGTGTCGAAGCTACAAAACCACAGCGTGATTTGGTGGCTCCAGTGGATGTCCCTGCTCCGGAGGGCAGGGCTGGGAGGGCTGGAATGCTGCAGGGCACCAGTGCCAAGGGAAAAGTGGGAAAACTCCTATGGATCTCATAGGGTCCCCAGACCCATCTCCACTGCTCCAGGAATCTCTACTTTATGAATTAGCTGGAAAATAAAGCACCTTTTCCGGGGAAATGCAGAAGAGCTTGTGCTCCTTGCAGGATTCTGCTTCCTTTCTGAAGGTTTTGGGAAGGTTTTCTAGCTGAAATGCTCAGGTTTTTCAGAAGGTCTTTGAAAAGGGGTTTTAAAAATGTAAAGACAAATAATTGAGAGGTGAAATTCCGACTGTGGTGTTTTCACTTGAGCTTTTTCATTGATTTTAATGAACTCAGGATTTCATTTTTCTTGTGTTTTCCATTTTATTTTGCCACATTTTCTGTGCAGAGTCTTTATCACTCCAAACTGATACAAGATATAACAAGGAAAGTAGGAATTTTCCATTAAAAAGTGACTCAAGAAGTTGTTCTATGGATTAAAAATAAGAATAATTGCAAAAATAATACAATATTAAAAACAATTGGAAGAATAATGCAATAATAATATATATATTAATTATTACATTGCCATGAATATATTTTTCTGCAGAAAATATATCTTTTTAAAATCCCAATCCCCAACTTAAATACTGGGTAGCTGAACAAGATAAAAAAAACTTTCTTCCTTGTCACACACTAGTTATGGCTGAAATGTGAGATGATTTCAGATGAAACCTCCAGAAATTAATTCCTTCTCCAGGAATTTAGAAATACATTGGAATTGTGAACAGAAATTACATAATGCTCAAACAACAGGACAGCGCTGGATTCCTTTGAAACATTTAATTCTTTAACGTTCTGCTCTCAGACACAGAGCATGGAGGGACCAGGGGGCATTTCTGTGCCCCGAAGAACAAAGAAACACAAATTCTCCTGCACCTCCTGCAGTCCATTTGCAACGTGCATAAGCCAAAAGCCAAAATTCCTAAGGCTTCCTTCCCCCCTCACAGTTCCTCATTCCCAGTTAAGAACTGGACAAATGAGCCAAGCAATTAGGGGCTCTGGGGTGATTTTTTGGGCCACCAACACGACTGGCATGGTGAGTGCCCGTTCAGGTGGGTGCTTTCTGCTCCTTTAGGAGCTGGGTGGCAGCTCTCACCTGCCTCCTTCCCTCTTACATATTTGCTTCTCCAAATATTTGGGCATTAAGGCCCCGAAAGGCTGCGGGAAAGCCAGGCTTTGAGCTGGAATGTGTTTGAGGAGCTGCATCAGGAGCTGCTGTTTATTTATAACGAGGGAAACACGCCGTGTATTTTATTAACGTCAAACCAGCTCTGCCCTTGTCTGGACCACAGAGGTCTCAGCTCCCCCTGCCTGCTCCATCACCCAAAACTGTGTTGCCTCTGCCCAGTTTATGGGCTCTGGCTCCAGGGGAAGGTGAAAGGGCAGCATCTTGTAGCTCGTGCTTTAAAACCCACTGTAAACCCAGGAGAACAAGAGAGCTTTTGGTATCTTTCCTCATCCCAAAGCCAATTAAGGCATTTTCTACGGCGACTGAGGTTGAGTCTTGGCGGTTTGGAACATTTAGGGGGGAAGGTTATATTTAAAGATGCCAAAGTATGTAAATAATGAGTTTACAGCAAACAATGTCAAGAAAATGCAAGAACCTGAAAGCCAGCACTAAGTAAAATACCACCTTTGATTCCAGTTCCAATGCTTACATTAACTAAACCAATTCTAGGATGATTCTGTGTCGAGCCTCCCTGAAGGTTTGTTTTAGTTGAGGGAGATGGGAAGGAAAGAGATAAAAATACCAAATCATTGCTACTCGCTGTAGTTTTCAGGGCTTGGCAAACAAGTTTACCTCAGATATTAACTGAAGAACGTGTAAGGTTGCCTGCAAAACCTAATGAGACTTGAAAGTATTCGGGAATATATAAAGCAATAAGAAAATCTCTGTCATTTCCCACTGAGAGACTTGGATGCTGCCTAGTTCTACATGCTATAATTTTTGGGAAAATATTTTTTTGCAAATGATGGGAAGTCAGTAGTTACAGTTACTGCTTACTGTTGACATTGGGTGACTGTTCATATGCCCAGAATCCCACCTACCTCAGCTAAATGGTATCTTTATGAAATTAACAGAATGCGGTTACAACACGGCCATAAGAAAAAATATTAACATCAAATTTTGGATTATAATTGGAAAACTGACCTTTGGAAAATATGTTACCACGGCAGCCCTGAACTGTACAGTAAAATGACAACTTTAAGAACTGGAAGAATGACTGTATTATGCAGTTTAGAAAACGCAGCAAAACACAAATAATTATACTCTTTATGCTTCGCTGGAATTCTAAATTGAAAAAACCTTGAGGCTTTCCTCTCGTGAAACCATTCACATTATTTTCTGTCTTCCAGCTTCTTGGGAGTGTCTGTCAAACCCTTTAAAGCACTTTCAGCAAACTGGATTTGTTCGTCATTACACGGGCAATCTCCACAGGCGATTGTGACAGGTCGTGTAAATAAAGCTTTTCCCAGACACATCTCACTGCCAGGTTCTCCTACAGCATCTGAACCTTTCTTTTGTTGTTGTTGTTGTTGTTGTGAAACAGCTCGGTTTGACTGAAAGCCCTGAAAGCAGAAATCCCAAAATGCATGGCAGCAGAACATTTTGAGGAGCTTCTACAAGATTCACTTTGATACCTCCTGGTTTCTCTGGAGACTTCTGCCACTCTGGTACAGTTTAATCAGTGCTCCGTGTAATTGTCCTTGCTTTTCCTCCATTGCTGTCCTCCCAGGGCAGTGTTTATTAATGTCCATGCATAAATAGCTTTATTTGCACTCCGTGGCCATTGGGCCAGTCTTGTGTCATTCAACTGAATGGCTTTTTTCCAATAGAAACTCAGAGATGCACAGGAAAAAGTCACCCCGTCAGTATTTTGTGTTCTGGATTGATCACAAATATTCAATATCTAATGGTTTTTTTCTCACATGAAAGTTCAGTTGTAATTTTGCTTCTCGCTGGCTACATAAAAATCTCCTTTCCAGACCAAAATTTTGATTGGTAAATTAGTAAATAGATTTCTACAGGGAGAAGTACAACTAGATTGCAATTGTGTTTATGTAGCTGTGCTAAATTGCCATCTAATGGAGAATGCAGAACTCAAAGCATTTAGCCTAGGATTTGTTTCTAGGACATTTGGTTTATTCTTAGCACAGAAAAAGGTAGAGAATCAGAAATCCTGCCTCTTCCCCAGTTTGTCAGGGACTGATCATTGAAAATTCAATCCCAGAGGACTGAGAGAATCACATGAAGAAATAGTGTTGGCAAAATGCAATTTAAAGGATACCAACACCAACATGGAATGTCTTCATGGGGGAATATCCTCTGGGATGTGCCAGTGGAGGTGGCAAAACCCCTCCAAAACTTAAGCCAGACATAAGGATTACCAAACCCTGGCAAGAGTTTGAGCCAAAAATAAAACTGAAAGTCTCCAAAATTCTGAGACGGGAAAAAACCCCCACTTTTATTCAATTATGACTTGTGTTTCAACATGAATGTCTAAAGACTGAGCTTATTTAATTCGAAATTAAATATAAAACATCGAAAAGTAATCAGCTTAAGTGTGATATTTCTTGAACTAAGCAGTCTGACTTGGTTCATTTCCAGGTTTTTGGCTTAGCTTGTCGTTTTGCTGGGAAAACAAAATCGGTTTCATTTCCTAGTGCCTCAAAATGATGCAACTCCGCCCAAAATTTTTGTGTTTGGCGAGAGAAATTAAAAGAATGAGGTATCCATGCATCTGTATTTTAGATACCACTGGTTAAGCTAAAGCTGAGTCAAAGCTCACTTGCTGAACGATGTGTGAGAATCTTCTGGACAATCCTATGGCGTTTTTTTCACCTTCTTTTTGACAATAGTGTAATAAAACATGGAAATCCGTGCTTCTTGATGGCTGGCAACCACTCCTGGCCCAAACCTCTCTGGAATAAAGGTAACCCACTGAAAACACTTTTCTTGTGTCCCAGGAGGAAACGATACAGTGAGAGAACAGGTTATTTGTCACCACTTTGTGCTCATCACCAGTGTCCAATCCACAATCCACCCATGCTCTGTCATCCACCCCATCCCCTCAGGGGATGCATTTTGCTCCAAACCCACCTCCATCCCCTCTGCTCACCTGCAGAACAATCTCCCCTCCATTCCCACCTCAGCAGAGCAGCCCTTTTGCTCTCTTTCTTTTAATTAAAATCTCCACGTCAGTAGCATGTATTAAATCAAGTGCCATTACAAGCCCAACTTTCAAGAGTGCATTTTTTTTAAGCAGCTCATATTTTGTCAAGCCTAATTGCTTTAGTTCTAGGCAATATTAGTTGCAGAACAGCCAGTAATAACCTTTAGTCCTGGCAAATTTTCTCTCTACCAGGACTCAATCACATAACATAAACAGCTATAAAAGGAGGCTTTTTAAAGCTTTATTCATAATGTGTAGCACATGCATGTGGCAACATAGATCAGATCACAACACTGAATGAAATATGAGATTTAGCCATGATGTAAGTTATGCCAACGTGGAGTAAGTTGAGAGCATTCATTTGAATTTAGCTACATTAGAAAAGGAGGGAGGGGGAGGTAATGACGTGGTGCTTTATTAGCGCAGGCTCTCCCAATTTAATATTAAAACCCATTTATTGATTCAGGGGTGTAGTTGGTCGTGGCACCATTTCTGATGATGCAACTCAGTGCAGAAAGCAGAGAATTGAGGTGGTCCATATGAAGAAACAGATTCTCAGGATTCCTGGTGAGAAAGAGAGATTTTAGGGGGTTTTGTACTGTGGCAAAGAGAGTGTAAGGGCTGAAAAACCAGAGTGAGCACTTGGGATGGCCCCCAGAGCAGCACATGGCCGTGGGCTGATGCAGCCCCAGCCTCAGACACATACCTGGGAGCATTCCCGAGGTCCACAGGCAATGGAAAAGCCACATGGTGGCCATCCCAGGCTGGCTGGGCATCCCAGAGCACAGTCTGGCTTATTCTCAAAGGCCCAAGGGGAATTTATGGGGTGTATTTACCAAACGTCTCTGGCTGAAGCCACCGAATTAGTTAATCCCCAGAGGTGAGGATACAGCCTTCAATATGGCAAACACACTGCAAGGATTTAATACCAACTTATTTGACACTTAATTTGGTATATTTTAAGCCACTCTAATAGGGGAACATGCCTTGCAGACAGTTTTCAGCCTGACTGGTGGTCAGTGAGAAAGTCTTCTCAACCCCTCCACCACCACACTGTTCTCCCCTAAAAGATGGCGCAGGAACAGAGGGCGAATTTATTCCATTCTGTTATTTCAATGCTTTTGGTTTTATTCGTATAACGAGTTACAAAAAGTAGAGAACCAGAGTGGAACAATCTGAAATATCACAGGGCACAAGGATATTATGTTGAGAGCAGCAAGGTAAGCACGAAGCAAGTCACCCAGTCTTTTAAACGGAGAAAAGGCTGATAATGAGTTATCTATTTGTGGCTCCAACTCACCTAAGAGCAGTGTAAAATACAGGAGCTGAAGGGTGGTGGTAGAGCTTTCCTTGCGACTTAGGAACTTCTCTGAATCAAAACTGCACCATCAATTTCTGTCTGCAGGGAGGCACCCAAAGTGAAAAGCTGCATCACCAGTGTGGGTGCAGAAAGGCCAAGATTCTCATGAAACAGAATCTTCTGCAGGACCGACACTTATTTCACCAATAACTTTGTGCAGTTCAGGCCAAGTTTTTCTAAAAGGTAACACGATCCCTTTTCAAAGGACCCATTGCCAAGTGCAATTATTTGTGAGCTTTGAGAAGTTCATAGAAACATTATGCATACAAATGCAACAGGAGAAATTTCAGGAAGTCCCAGTTCGTTAGGGAAGGCTGATCACAACTGAAAGGCAATTTGTGACTCCGTCCAGCCCATTTAGGAGTGTTTTGCAAAGCTTGAAGTGAAATTCTTTCTTTAGTAGCTGCAAAAACTGATTGGTACTTGGTATATTGGTTTTTTCTACAAATACTGTGCAATATTTACATATTAGAAAAAATTTTATTACGTAGATGAAAAAAAGGTTAAATATGCAGATTGTTTTCAAAATGAAACCTGGGTTTGTCATTCTTAATGTAAAAGCTTCTACTTGACAAAAAACTTGTAGTACCTCAGTTTGTTCCTGTCTTAGGAACATTTGGGAATTGGGTGTATGAATAAAGCAGTTACTAAAAAACCTTAGCTTAAAGCATGTTAAAATCTTAAGAGTAAGAATTTTTATAGGCCTTTGCTACATAATGGAATTAACCTGCTAATTGCAATAAGCACTGCAGGAGTGGTAGAGACACAGACCAGCTCCAGAGCAGCGCTTTAAAAATATTTTTTATTCAAATAACCCTTTTCAACATACAGAGGGTGTTCACACAGAACACTGATATAAAGTATGGTGAGTAAGAAATAAGTCCCAAAACATTTTCTTTCTGGAAATCTTCCTAAAGGAATTGCCCTAGAGGTGGAGTTAATTAAATTTCATCTCTATTAGGCACTTAATTGCTGTTTGTCAGCTGTTAATTTTATTAGCAGTTATTTCTGTTTCAGAAAGCAACTTGAAGTGCCATTTAAAGATGAATACACAGCTAAATATTAATGGAATTTAAACCCAATATACTCTTGAAGTATGGTTTTAAATTTCCTAACGATACCAATTTCCTGAAGAAGCAGGTTTAGGACTTGCCTGCACACCAGATAACAGGACCCCACCGAGTTCAAAACTGTACAAGAAGAGGTGGCTCTATTTGTGTTATTTACACTGCACACTGGCTGAACCTGGAATTACAGACAAGTTTGCTTTAGCAGAGACCACAGAGAGCAGAAACCACACTGAGCTCTGCCAAGAGAGCTGCTGCTGCTCCAGCTAATTACTAAATGTGTTTTTCCAACACAATTTTATCTTTAAGACTAATTTTCACATTAACAACTTGGTCCTTTCCTGATACACCCCCTGCATGGGCAGCCCAGTACCGGTCCTGGGTACCCCAGAGAGCTGGAATGGGGAACCCAGGATGGATGGACAGACTGGGAAGGAGATGCTGGAAAGCCAAGCCAGGAAAGAGCCCTGGGGGTCCTGGTCAGTGGCCAGTTGGCCACGAGTCAGCAGTGCCTGGAGCCAGGAGGGACATCCCTGTGCTGGGGGGCATCAGGGCAGGGAGGGGATTGTCCCTCTCTGCTCTGCACTGGGGCGGCCTCACCTGCAATGGTGGGGCAGGTTGGGGGGACACAATGGAA
>JAWWTY010000022.1:20501400-20517442 GCA_035222235.1 Margarornis squamiger | reverse complement strand
ACAGCCCCAAGGCTGCCAGAGCTCCAGGAGGGGTTGGATGATGCTCTGGGGCACAGGGGGTGACTCTTGGGGATGGTTGGACTGGATGATCCTTGTGGGTCCCTTCCAACCCAGCATATTTCATGATTCTGTGACAAGGACACACACAGGGGAGGTGAAAGCAGAAGTTATATTATTTCTGACTTTCCTAAACCAGCACTGGTGACTCCTTAGGCCCTTCCTCACAAAGCCTGATAAATTCAGGTGGGTACCATGTAGTGCAGATGGAATGAGTTACTGCAGACCCTCTGCAGGTTTGATGCTTGGAGTGTGATAATGGCCTTGACTTGGACATGACCGCCAGAATTTTTCAAGTGTACTTTCCATTTCTCTATGAATTCTGAGGTGACATCCCCAGTCGTAGCTTCATTCTCCCTGTTGACATTGGTTAAATTTTTCCCACCTAATTAGGGGGTTTAATAATTTCAAGGTTTAGAGTGAAAAGAGACCTGAAAGAAGAAACTGAAGAAGCTACAAATAGCTAAAGATAGTTCTGTAAAATAAGAAAAATGTATTACCTGACACTGAGTGTGTTCCAATATTGCAAAAGTGGAATTCAGATGTAGGCTTGGATGTTAAAAGGCCCTAGAACACAGAAGTGCTTGGATCTGGACATGCATTGTGATCCTGTTTTGTTATTTTCCTTTTTATAACGTAGCAGAACAGGGTCAGATATTTTGTCCAACCACAAAAGATTCTGTGAGTGCAGCAAAGTGTGTAAGTGCATGTTTAAATCCCATTAACTGCTTACAGAATTTACAATAATATCAGAGCCCCTTGTTGCATTATGGAGGAGATTAGGCTTGATTGCTGCGACCAAATCCTCTGTTATTCTATTCCTGAAACTGAGGTTTAATTCTGATTTCATTTTGCAAAATCAACAAACTCTTCCTATGGACTAACCCACCAGGCTGCTTGCCATTCCAAATCTCAACCTGTGAACTCCAGCAGGCACATGAACCAGATTTCCAGTGCACCTGGACACTGCTATGGAAATGCAGAATAAATAGCAGAAGCAGTGGGAAAACCTATCCTGATGGAAGAAAAATGTTACATCCAGCAGGGAATGCAGCAAGCAGATACAATTGCAATAACTACAAGTGAAATGGTTCTGTAAGTAGGTATCATGTGGAAAACAAATTAGCAGGACTTGAAAACATCTGGAATAGATATCAACATAAAGCTCAACAATGCATTTGAAAAGCAAACAAGATTCCAGCAGAAAGATCATGGAAATTAAAGACTGGAAGCAGTACTTAAGTACTGGATCATGGAGGCCTCAATTCAGTTAATAGAAAGGGCTTGTTATTTTTATTCCATTGTCACTATCAGTTTGCTGTCTGTATTTTGTCTAATAATAAACTGATACATGAAATCAGTTGACACATTGGTACTGAAGCTTGAAAGACAGAAAGACAAAGATCTTGATTAAACTAGTGCATTTTTACTATATTTTGTGAACATTTTACCTGCTGTCCAAGTCTACACATGGCATTTTAGCAACAATAAATTACTAAATACTTTCTTAGAAAATAGGGTCAGTTCTTACAGGACCTGGTGCAAAGTCCATCTGCCTCCTATTTGTAATAGGGAATAATAAATAGGGCAAAAACCCCCAAAGAATCCCCTTTCCAGAATGAACTGTATTTACTGGAAAGGTAGTCCATTGAAATGTGAAAACCAGGCTGCACGTTCAGATGCACACAAAATGCAGAGTATGACATTGCTCTAGACCAGATGTTTTAAATATACAAGAAAATAGCCAGTTTGGGGTTAATTTAAATGTCCTCTTCCATTGATTCATATTTTTCTTAATGCCTAATACAACATATTGTCTTAGTATATAAACATCCCTGTATTTCTGCAGTTGGAACATGAGGACTTTAGTACCAATTGCATTAGCAGGGCACTATTTTAAATCTATTAACCAGTTTGAAAAGCCAAAAACCCCCCTTACATCACTGCCCACTTCCCAGACACATTTCTCACTAACTTCTTTACCTTTTCCTCCCAGGTGTCACTCCTTCCCCAGTTCCCACCCCAAGGGGATGGGCCCTTTCCCTCTGAGTCTGAGGGATGTGAAGTGGTCCTTCCTCCCTGAGGTCCTGACACTGCACAGACAGACCTTCTTCTTCATTTCCCTCACCCTTTACTTCTGTTTTGGAAGCAAAATGCAGTTCATAGCCTTGGCAATATTTATTTCAAACACCGAGAAGTTGTTTCTTTCTTTCCCTGCCATTCCACTACTTGAAATTACACTTCTTTTCTCCATGGTCATTGAAATGGAACTTTGCATGGCTATAAAGAACAAGGCAGAAATCCCACTGACCTCTGTTGTGGGGGAGTGGAAGGCTTAGACAAAGTTTATTAGAGAGGCTCTTACTGAGCTACAAAGTGCAGAAAGGCCCCCCTGGCTTTCTAAACTCCTTCTCAGGGACCAGCCTGGCGGTGGCTGGATCCAATCTCAGCCTCAGAGTTTGCCCACGGTTTAAACTGAAGGAATTACAGAGCTGTGATTAAATCACTTTGTCTCACAGGTTTTAAGGATGGCAAATCAAATATATAAACTGAATTATTTACTCTGACAAATGGACAGACAAGTGAACAGGCTCATGACCTTAATCAGAATTATTTACTACACAGTGTAAGAGGTAAAACCTGCTAGTAGAGTATAATATAGCATAAAACAGTACAGTGCACTCTATCACAGCAATTATATCACAGCAATTGTAACAGAGCTGGCAAAAGACACAATCATTAAGCAGAGATTGATGTAAGTCACCACACAATGACTGTGGGCAGATCTCTCTCTTTCACTCAGCCCCTGGGAGTGACCATGAGGAGACATCCCTGCTTCAGGGGAGAAGCTCCACATGCTCCAAGAATGGCCAGGAAGAATCTGCCACCTGAAAGTCGGACTGGGCTTTTATAATTATAAAATGATTGACTGATATCACAGATTTACAGGTCAGCAAGCAGCTTATCTGTCCAATGCTGCTTCCAAAGCAGGATGTGTGTTTGCAGCTGGTGAGCCAGGCTGGGTTTTAGCACAATTCAACCCCAGGAGCAGCCCCACGGTGCCAGTGGTAGATCAGCACAGATTGGATTCCTTGGCTGGGTTCTAGGCCAAAGCAGATAACCCTTCCCAGGGCAGAGCATCCTGCTGCAACCTCAAAGGACTGAGTGCTGAGCATGAACTGAGAAGTTTGAAGAATTACAGTGATGCCCTAAAGATTCTCCACTGAGCAGAGCAAGGGGAAACCACGAGGACAGGACTGCCCACCACAGTCACCTTCTCTTCCCAGGAGGGATGTTCTTCCTGTAATCATCTCCCAGGAATCCTCCCTGCTCTGTTCTCTCGGTGATTCTGAGCTTTACAAAAACTAATTTTACAGTGAAACAAAGCAGGTTCTGTTTTAATTACGACAAACAACAGGGATAATTATTTTCCTTTTGGGAATGAGAAAATCTGTGCTGGGTTTTCATTTGGACTGCACAGCCATCTTTCCTTTCCATCCTAATTTTGATTGTGTGTTACATGTAGCTGAAGCAAACCACGTCAGAGAATCATGGAATGGTTTGGGCTGGAAGGGACCTTAAAGCTCATCCTGTTCCACCCCTGCCATGGGCAGGGACACCTTCCATCAGCCCAAGTTGCTCCAAGCCCCATCCAGCCTGGCCTTGGACACTCCCAGGGATGGGGCAGCCACAGCTTCTCTGAGCCAGAATCACTCTTTTTTTTGAGGAATACCCAAGTTTAAAGTACCCTTTGATACTGGAGAATGATGATATAAAACAGGGGCGTCCTTTCAAAGTGTTTGCCACCAATTTAAAATTCTGATCAGTGTTACTCAATGGCAGAACATTCCATTTCAACCAATGAATTCAATAGCTCTTGACAAAACCTGGAGTTAAAAGAACAATTATCAGTGATAAAAAGGATTCCAGACTCGCTGTAATTTCAGCTGAGTTTGTAGACATGGAAACGTGAATTAAGATAACCAAAGCAATATTGTAAGTGGTTGAAATAATATTTTCTAAGAATTAATAATCAATAATTACTAAATATAATAATTATAATAATGAATAAACAGTTATGCTTAAACACATCCAATATGCCATGAAGGTTAAGCATATTGATCAATGGTATAATAGAATGTTAACAAGTATTATTATACTTATTTTTACCCTGTTGTACTCTGTAAAGATTGATTTGTAGATGTCTTAACCAAAGGTCAGCCATCAACTTTTAGAAGTAAGTCATAAATATGGATTTAATGTACAGGTTGACCAATTTATTCTTTTTTTTTTCTGGTGAAATGAAGATTTTTCACTGGAAATACCTGGCAATGACCACAACTCGCTTTTTTCACAGTAAAACTGAATGCAGGCCCTAAGGCAGCTGGTATTCAAGAAACACAAAGAAATGGAAAGGTAAAAAAATCAAGACCCCAAAACTTCTTTAAATCTTCTTTTACTTTGTTGCCTTTTCAAATACCTGGGTTGTCTTTTGACGTTTTTTTTGGTAATTTCTGCTCTACTGATGTTTGTGCTCCTTAAAGCCACTTTCCCCCCTGCAACACTGGAGCTGCAGGACACTGGTTTGGACCTCAACTCCAGAATTTTCACAGTAATTTGGCTCTTTTCGAGTGTTTCATTGACCACAGCTTGGCATTTTCATGAATTGTTTTCTTTGTCTCTGCTGAATTGGTCCCACAATTTGCAATTACTCCCTTGCTCTTTGGATGATGCCACAGTTCCAATTAAATTGACATTAAATCCAGCCCTGTGAGATAGTGGAGGTGTTTGTAGAACCACACACAAGGCATCACCCACTCCATGCACCCAGCTGCCACAGCAGGGAAATACTTCTGAGACACTCCAATTTTGGCCAGGTAGGAAGTGAGGGCACTCTTTATCTCTCAGTATTTTCCTGACATTAAATGAAGCTCATAAAACTGAGATTATGGCCCCACGCTGGGTATGAGGAGCTTTTTCAGTTGTCCTAATGCTTTTACAGCAATTAATACCAAAAAAAAAAAAAAAATTGGCTCCAAAGAGTCAACATTCTTTGTTTTAAACTCCTGTTTACTCACCAGATTTTTTTCTGCAGGTATGATTGCATCTGGCACGAAAAGCACCCAGCTAATGTTCTCCAGCAAGGGAAAACACATGCACTGCAGTCTGCTCTGACCACAAGAGTTTTCATTTAAGCCGTGTTTATTCCAGCTGTGTAACTTTTGGGGAGTGCAAAGACTCAAAACAGAGGATGTTCTGGACAAGGAGCTAATGGCTGGGAGTAATATTTGAAATGTTCATTGCTAAAAATATGTGTGTGTCAAACCTCTGGGCATCACATTCTTTACCAAGAAAGAGACATTTGAGAGAAAAGAATTATGGCTGAATTAGGATCAGTAAGAAATCAGCCCACTAATTGCACTTGGCCTCCCTGAGATGGAGGTGCAAGAGAACAGAGTCCAATTTCTCTGCAGAAAATCTTTTACTTCTGCTCCTGCTTTATTTTGGTTTCACATGACAGACACTACTAATTCGGTGAAGGAGTGACCCTTAGACCCTGTTTCTTCTCCCCACGGGAGCTCCAATCAGTCAGATTTTTCTCTGCCTTCCTCGCTACCAATGCATTTCAACTGGTTTCCCTAATTTTTTTTCTGCTAATTCCCATTTCCTTCATAATCACAGGCTTTTATGTGACTTGCTGGCCAAGCGATTTTCAGGGGAGCTATAATTGCCACAGGTCTGAAACATTAACCCTGCCAGGTGTCAGTGCTGGGACTGCTCGTGCATTTGATTAATGAGACCAGAGCAAAAAAAAATGGGGTTTAAATTGACTGCCGTGTTTTTCTTCTTGTTCAAGTGCTCCTGAAACAGTCAGATGATCTGGAACAAAGGTTCCTGGGGAAAAAACACCTGAGATGGCGTGGTGAAATCCAGGAAATACAGGCTAACTTCATGAAAAGTAGAAGGTCTCAGAAGCCTGAGATGTATTGACCATTTTAAAAGTGCAGAAACCTCAGCAAGTCTGAAGCGTTTCCAGCTTTGTTGCCTTGGATGGATCTTACACCACTGGGAGTGGAGACATGACCAGTGACTTTAAATACCATCTCTCTTTTTCATAAATAAACACACACACACAAATTAAATAATAGAATCATAGAGTAGTTTGGGTTGGAAGGGACCTTTTAAAGGCCACCTAGTCCAAGTGCCCTGCAATGAGCAGGGATAAGTCCAGCTAGACCAGGCAACCTTGATGTTCCTCCTAAAGGTAACTTTGATGTATTCATTAACAAGAAAGGTGTTTTATTTGGCTGGGGAAGCCACACCACAGGGCTCACCATCACAGGAGGGTCAGGAGCTCTGATTTCCTACCTTGTCTTCAAGGGTTCAGTTTTCCATGGGAATTCTCAACTGGCAGAAGATTTTTTGGAGCCAACAGACAGAAAGATCCACATACCTGTTGTTCCTGAAGCATCCACCAGTTACAGGAAAACAGCTTTAGGAACTCTCCCAAAGCCGAAAATTGTAACTAAAATACAGGGTTTAAGCACACACACCTCCACAAGCTGCTGCTTGGATCCTATAACTTAACAAAAGCTGTTAGGGTGGAGTTGAAGTGAATGTCTCAAGACAAAACCACTCCAAAGAGCAGTGGTTTAAGCCTATTAACAGTTAGAATTCTGCTGAATACGTTTGCAGCTTCTTTTTCCTTGGCAGTTGCCTATGTGGGAGGTTTCCACCAAATTCCACTGTCCTGAGTGGAACAGGAATGGAGGAAAATAAGCACAGGACATTGCCCATGGCCTTGCCCAGCTCTTTTTGAGGTGCCTCAACTCTGCTAAGTGAGATGAACAAGTCAAGTCAACAAACACAGGCTCAACTTAGCTCAACTATTCAAGAGTATGGCTGAATTAAACCAGCTGAGATGATGTTTTCTTGAAGTCTCCCTTTTCAGCACAGCAGCCCTTGCACTGTAAGTGCTTTAATGACATCTTCCAATCCTGCTGACTTCAAGAAGCACTGGTCCAGCTCCCACTCCTGGACTGTCTTCAGTGCTGAAAATTCATGTTTCTCACGGTTGTTTTTGGTGTAGATAGAAAACTCAGTTTTGCTGCTGGGCTATAAACACTCAGGATAATTCTGTAACATATTCAAGGTTCTAGTTTAGTGGCTCTCACAAATACATCGTTGACTTCTAGATTTTCAAGACACAATTCCTTCAAGATCCCTCTTATGGCAAACCCACCCTCCAGGTGACAAGAAATCACTCTGGGGTATGAAAAAAACCCACCAAACCAAAACACGACTGAAAAAAGAGGGGCTGGAATAGAAGCCAGGACTCTATTTCTTAACGATAGCAAGCACTGCAAGTGATCATTATAATAAGTGTTTGTTTGAGATACAGTTATTACAGATTGCCTAAATATTTAAGTTATCCAAACCTCTGATCAACTGAAACAAAACTGACGCAGGCCAAGAAGCTGGAGCTAAACTGTTTGGGGGGATGTGGAGCTGGCATTAGCACTGGAGCAGGAACAGAGGTAGTGGGAGGCACACAAAACCACAAAAAGTGATCTCATGTCTTTAAACTGTCCAAAGAATCATAATAATAAAGTTCTAGATGAGTGTTGAGGGGACACATGCCATTTCAATGAAAATAGGAATAATTTTAAATGACATTTTGAAACATTCCATGGAAATGTATTTGAAATGTAATATGGGGACTCCAATAAAGAATATGCTTTTAATACATTACAGATTATATGTGATCATCAGTTTAAGACTTCCCCTCAACAAGCAGGATAATTCAAGTAGACATCTAGCCTGTCTCTACAGTTTGTATTGCCATCCTTTCAAATGCAAACCCTGATGTTTCTCCATGGCTGGAGAAACACAGAGAAGGTATGGTTTTAATTTTTCAAACTCCTTTGCAAATAAGCTTAAACATTTTACAGTTAAAAGGACAGAATTTACATTTGCTGTGTCTGGTCAGTTTTAAAATGGTATCTGTTATGAATCATGTTCACTTTTAAAGTTCATTTAACTTGGCTTAAGGTTTACTTTAAAAAAAATGTTATGCATCATTTGGATCTGCACTCCCAGCCACTATTAGTAATAATAAAGGCGTGCAGGTTCCATCTCATGGCCTTTGTATAAACTTGGATTTCCATAGGAAAAAACAAACAGGATCCACATAGACAGTAATAAATCCCCCAGGCTTGTGCCATGCTCGGTGCCAGGAGTTTTAATCAAGGTACAGCCATTACAGCTCTTGCTGCCACCTCTAATGGGAATGTCTGTGTGGATGGTACAAGGGACAAAAAACCATCCCACTAACTAGAAATGCAGTGTGATTTTTTGCTTTTAATCCTTATGAGCAAATGTGTCTGTACGGTGAGAGGAAGTCAGGGAGTAACTTAACTGGGGCTTAAAGACTCTCAGCACCTCCTAGTACTGAGCTCCTGTCTCAGTTTTGCAGCTCCCAGACTCACTCAGCCTACCTGAAAGAGTTGGGTAAGAGAAGAACATCAGAGATGAAATGCAGAATTGAGAAAATAATTGGCTTTCAAGGTGGATTAAATTCCTTCTATTAGCAGAGACATCTTCCACCGTGGTGTCACCTCATCACCCCCACTTTTCTTCCTCTGGAGCTTATCCCAGCTGCAAAGCTGCCAGTCAGGCTGAATCCCTTTTTTTTGTTTTTGAGGCCTCTACCCTAAAAAAAGGGAAAAAAAACCCCAAAGCCACACACATTTGTTCACATACCCTCGTAACGTTGCAAGCACTTGCCTTCCACTCAGGGGTGTTCACTGACAGTTTTGACACAAGAAAACCAGTTTTCTTGTAATTACATCTGTCTCACAAATACAATAAAATGCCCTTTCAAAAAGCCACCCCATGAAATCTAAACATGGATGTAATGAATAACAAGAATCGCTTTTTAGCACTGCAACTTGTAACCACAAAGAACAAGCTACGTTTCCCTGATGCTTTCCTGATGCCCAATTTGATATGGTCTGCAAAGCAGCTCCTTCTGGCTCCTATTATGTTCTCAGCCTCCCTTCCTCTATCTCCTTTCCATCAAGGATGGACAAGGGACCTTTTCCTCACAGCAAAATGCTAGAGTAAGAGTGCCCTGCCCTTCCCATCCTCTTCATGAGGAATTTTTCCACTTTTCAAAGCTCTTGACATGAACATCTACCTGTGCTGTTTAATCCAGTCAAAGAATAAATAAATCTGAGAATCCAGTACAAAGCTGACAAAGCTAGGCAGGAAAGGTGATGGTAAAAAAGGATCACCTAAGAAATCACCCAGTGAGGAGCCACGAAAGCCCTCAGGCCAGTCCCTGAAGCAGATGAAGTGTCTTAGGGCTCCTCCTAGTCAAGATGACTGAACCTACAATCAAGCTGCACTAAGCAGGATGAAAAGACACATTTCTATGGTCCCAGGAAGAGTGTCAGTATAGTTTAAGAATCATAAAAAGTATCTTAAGGTCTGTGACTTGTTAAACTTTATGCACTTTAGGTATCACTAAACCATGGTTGGACTCAATGGTCTGAGAGACCTTGTCCTACACGACAGAATCTATGACTCTGTCTCTGCAACAAAGAGAAAACCTGAATCTTAATCTGCCAATACCAACCTGGTGAGCTCCTGATAGCTGCTGGGAATGGAGACAGCCAGGGGACACAGAGCCCAGCTGTTGAGTAGTTATTTGCACCAAAAAACTGAAGAAACCCAAAACCCCACTAGGACCCTGGGTATGGAGGAGAGTAGGGTAAGCCAAACCATGCAGATATATTTATTTCAAGAGTTATCGCTCAGCAGCTCCGTGCTCTGAAACACAATCAACTCCCCAAAAAAGAGAAAACCTCAAGCCCACAGATGGCCAGTGCTAAAGTGTGAAGTGTTTCCCTCTGCCACAATGCTATTTAATAGCAGCACAAATGTTTACCTCAATATTGCCTTTAAAACCAAAGATATTTTTGCACTCTGGAAAACAAACCAGAGAGCAGGCAATGCAATTAGCTCCATTTAGTGAGCACCACGAGGAACCGTGCCAGGGCTGCCTGAGAAATCACCAGCAGCCACCTAAGAGAAGTAGGTAATGGCTAAAGGATAATCTATTCCATGCGTTTAGTTTCCATACTTCTTTCCATTTTAAAACTGTCTACGAATGTATTATTGACTGTCAGGTTTCACTTTCTAGAGCAGCTTCTTGAAAGCTTTCACATGCAAAATACATTAGTGAGTTGTGCACAGGCCTTGCTATTAATTCTTGTACCGTGCTAAAAACAATAAGCTCCAAATTTTCCCAGAAACAAAGAAGTGGAATGATTTTGTGAAAGTTTCAAACTCTGTGGAATGTTCACACCTCGCTGGCTGGACAATTCTCCGAAAGCAAACAGAGCAGGCAGGTTTCCACAACAAAAACCTATTGAGCAAGTGCTGTTTACACATCTCCCTCTGTCACTCTGGAGACGACTCCAGTTCACTGTTTGGCCCATCTAGAAGTGGATTAACGTGCCCAATGAAGGCCTTTCACCTCTGTTCCAGCTGCTGGAGGAGGTCTGGGACAGCATGAGAACAACCAGCCAGCGCTGCCTCCGCACCCACCGAGCAGGACCTGCCAAGAACATCACCCCGAGGAGCCCCATCTCTGCCATTAGAGAGCCTTTCCTCTGGAGCACAGCAGGGTGAGCTCACCCAGAAACACACGGAGATGTCGTCAGTGGTCATGGTGACCTGTTCCCAGTCCTGTTCCCAGAAGGACCAGGGCAGTGACTGGAGTAGGAGCGTTGGTGTGTGGGAAGCAGGTTGGCACTGACTGAGTCTAACGAAGGGCTACGGGCAGCTCACTCTCAGTAGTACCTTGGAGAAACAACGAGCAATAGATAATCCTGGAAGTGTCCAAGGCCAGGCTGGACAAGGCTTGGAGCAACGTGGGCTAGTGGAAAGTGTCCCTGCCCATGGCAGCGAGTTGGAATGACATGATTTTTAAAGTCCCTTCCAACCCAAACCATCCTGTGATTTTACAGTTCTGTGATTCCTGATATTGATGGCTAAAATGTGGCCCCACCTGGACAAGTATAACCCAAATATATTTGTAGAGTATGGTCTACAAGAGTATAGATGGGTTTGATATTTAACATATCAAATATTGAAAGTAAAGATGTAAACATTCCTTCCATATAGCTTTTGGATGTGCAAATGGTACTTAATACTCCAACTCTTTGTGCATCTTAAACACATTTGGTGCTTTAGTTCTTACCACTTTCTGTTCCTGGGTTATGCCAATATAAAAGTGGAAGTAAAAGTAAGATGATATCTGAATTCAAATAAATGTTGCAAACCTGAGAGATCAGAGATGCACATGCATAAAGTAACTATTGAACTGCAGAGGGTCTCACAGATGGGCACCTGGGATTTGTAATCCGTTGCCAGAACTGGGAGCAAAGACAGCCCAATTCAGGTGTGGTGTCAAGACCTGTCAAGCTTTTCCCACCCCTGCAACACCAACCCAAGGGGATAACCCAGCCCAGGAGACCAGGTGCTTTCACAGTGAAGTGCTCAAGTTGGGCTTCATCTCACCCGTGTCCTTTGCTGTCCACAGAAGAGCTGCCAGTGACATTCCAAACGCATTCAGGGACTCACTGAACACACGCAATTTGGGACATGCAGGACGCTGCTCTCCTGCCCTCTCAGTGCAAGGCAGTGTCACCAAACTCCTTTTGCTTAAAGAGTGCATTCATATCCCTCACTCTCTAACACCTGGCTGTGTCACTCAACCCTCCCTCCCCATGAGAAGGCATTAATGTCTCCATATCACTCACTTCTCTAGAGCCTGCACAAGTGGCAGTGATGTGCACCGTGCAATGCCTGTCATAACAAAGCCCTGGTGCAGGTGACTGCCTTGCTGGGAGCAGCTCAGGTGTTTAATGCTGTCTGAGGTGCATCCACCTCACTGAGCTGGAACCTGAGGAAGTGAAAACTTTCCCATGTCAGTTTAAATCGCTTCGTTACCTGCACACACACACACACACACACACATTGAGCAACAATTCCCGACAAGTTGTTACTGGAGCATTCACGAAACAATAAGTGTGAATTAAGAGGAAGATTTAAATCATAGAAGCACGGAATGGTTTGGGTTGAAAGGGGCCTTAAGGATCATCTGGTTCCAACCCTCTGTCATGGGCAGGGCATGAAATCACACGCATCTGATTGTGTGTTTTCCAAAATGAAGGTTAAACAGAACCGAGCACACTTACTGGATTTTTATACATTCTCTATTTTCTAAAAGCTTTCAGGACTGACCTCAACAAAATTCACTTTATGGGGACTGTGCCTGTATCAGTAGAGAAGAATAAACTCATTATTACTGGAATAAAAACACAGAATAAATTCACTGGTAGTGCTCATATTTATTTCACTGTAATAAAGGACTCCCATCCACACTAGACAGTTCTAGAGGAAATAAGAGGTTGTTTCACAAACATGAGAGGTAATGCCTGCAGACAAGTTCTTTGCTCTCTGGGTTCTCTGTGCTAACCAGGCAGTGCATTCCCATGGTAGGGCTTCTTTTAGTTGAGGTGCTTAATATAATCTCCCTCCTCTTTTCTATCACTCACTGTAAAGGAAAGGGACCCAGGAACATAAACACTTCACTTTTGCTTCATGTGCAACGAGGTCAATAGAACAGGGTGCCATGTGTGCTGAAGGCATCATCTCTGCTGCATGAAACTGCTCAGGGATCATTTTTCCCTTAAGAATTATAACAAATGCAACACTGAGCAAGATGCTGAAGTTGCATAATTTAGCACTGCAAGATCTCCTTTTATTATTGTTGTTGTGGCTGTTGTTAAATTATTATGGTTTAAAAATCACAGACTCAGATGGCAAGAGATTTCTTGGGTTTATTATCATTCTGTTGTATCCATGGTGTGAGTAGGATCAGCTCTCCTACATCATTGCTGATGGATGCAGGTTTAGCCTCCCATCAAATACCTTTAATGGTAGAGATCCCCAACAATCCTTGTGACTTCAAAAACCACCCTATTCAGGGAACATGAACCTTCTTCCCTGCAGCCACTCCAGGCCACAGCAGCTCATCAGGTCTGTTAGAAACATGGAAAAGGTATTTCTCTTCTTCCTTGCAGCCTCCTGGATGTTTCATATTACAGTCTGCCCTCAAGTGTTTTATTCTTCAAGCAACACCTGCTCTCTCCTTGTCCTTCAGGTTTCTAATCTCTTCCACTGATACTCTTTGGGCTTGACACTTTGAGGCTTGGTATCCAAAACTGGTCATGATATTCCAGTTAAGGTCTTTGTCTTTCAACAGCCAAGAGGAGAGGAAAGGTGGTATCACACATCTCCCTGGCTGCAATTCTGCTCACACATTTTATTGCACCGTTTGTATTTTCACAACAATAAGTGGTTGCTAATGGAGCAACATTCTCTTTTATTTCCAAACAAACCAACCTTGCATGGCCTGCTCAGCATCCCTCCCACTCTGACAGGGAATTCCCAGTAGCTGCTCCCTGAAACTGGGTTTCCAGAGAGTTTGCATCTCTCCCAGACTGTTTTCTATACCACTATCATTTAATGGCTTATGAAGGCAGAACATGAAAATATCTCAAAAGCCTTATTAAAGTCCAGACATGTGATGGCATCTGTAGGTTCAAAAATACCCAGTTAAACTCTTCATCTCTGGACAAGAACTGGAAGCTCCACAACAGAGGTTAAAGTCAGGAACAGCTCTGAGCTTGGGGTTTGCTTCAGCCAACTCAGAGGCGAAGAGAAGTCGGTGTTCCCTGAAGCTTTGCCCCAAAAATAGAGAATTTGATTTGATAAAAGGCATCTTTCTAGCTCCTCTCCATTTGGCACCAGAATAGGCTCCAGGACTCTTGAATCGTTCCCACTTTGACTGGATTGCAGGAGAGACTGGGGGACTATTCTGACTCTGGGATCCCACCTTGGAGTAGAACAGCACTACAAGAGTCCAAAGCCATATTACATCTAACTTACACCCCTGAGGGCACATCAGTGCACTGTGGTTCATTCTCAGGTCCCAAAGACAGGTAAAATAGTCACTCACCTCTCCCTTCTGGTGCAAAACACACCTTTGGAAGGAACTGACACCACTTTACACCTTTCCAAACTGTTTACTAAACTTAGCAGGCATTAAACTGCTGCATCAAACAGAGAGAGAAGTTAATTTAGAATGAGATGACCTTTAAGATCCCTTCCAAGCGAAGCCATTCCAGGATTCCATGACTAACATCTCAGTTTAAGTATGAGGTGAAATGCTTCAGCATTGCAACAAGGAGAAAATTCTTCAAGGATATCCGAGAGAGGAAAGCTCCATTTTCTTAAAAGGCAGCATTTATAAAACTCCATCTTAAACCAAAAAAAACATATCACTATCAATCAAAAATAGGAAACAGAAAATCCACATTTTTCAGGGTTTCCTTTTCCCAATGACCAAAACAGGTTCTATTTCCAATTTACTCATTTATCTGCTCGGCAGTCTAGTGAAGGTTTAAGCAGTCTAGGAAACACCTCCGCTAGAGGACACAAAAATTTTAAGTCTGAGGATTAAACCCTCATCTTGCAGAAGCTGATTAGCAAAAATTTCTTGTGTGTACACAGAGGTAAAAAATTAAAAATGTTTTCTTTAAAGTCACATTTTATTTCAGAACTTCCAGGCATTTAATACCTCTTTAGAGGGAAACTCCCTCAAAAATTCCACTTTTGGAAGAAGCAGGAATATCTTGCTCTGGTGCAATCAGAACACATTTCTTCTTCAGGTGTTTGTTGAAATACCTGACTTTTGAGTTCATTAGTACAAGGATGCTGTAGTTTGTGGTTGGCAAATCACATCTTTTCTCGTCCAGTTCTTGGCAGTCAGCAAGTCAGGAAAGAGAAATTATTGAGAAAAAAGTGTCATTTGTCCCTCAGATTTCCCCCCAAAAGTCATGGATTTTCCTTTAAGCAGCACTATAAGAAATCTCAGTGCATCTCCAAAGTCTCCATTAAATTTGCTCCTGTATTAAAGTATTTTCCACAATATTTTATTAGGAGTAGAAATTGAAATCTTTCTTCCTTTTATATGTGAATGAATTGTAGTGACATGCAAACCCCCAAACCACTGAATTACTTTGTATGGTAGGAAACAGGGCACAATGAAAGTTCCAAAAGTGTTGCACCAAGACCAGCTTCTGACTTTATTCAGAACCTCAGTGAGGGACACACAGAAGGCAAGTTTAACCACCTTCCTCACAGTTATCCATGGGGATACAGCCATTGGAAAAACAGGGAAAAACAGAGATATCCTGATGCAGAAAAGAGATGAGAATAGGACTGCTCTGCTACAATACAGAATCTGGAGACAATCATCTAAGACAGTCTGGAAAAGGACAGGGTGAACAACCAGGAAGGCCTTTGGGGTGGTAGTGGTTGAAAGTCAGTCCATAAGTACTACCAAAAGTACTGGAGAACTGAAGGGTTCCTGAGAAATTCCTGGGAAAGAAGAGAAGTATGGAGCCATTTAGCACACAAGGAGGTCCCAGCATGAAGGGTGGCCTCTGTGCTTCGAGGTCCTGCTCCAGTGGCAGAGCTGGAGACCCCAGGAGAAGTGGGATGGGCTGAATCCCACAAGAGACAAACCCCTGTGACTGCTACAGGCAACGTGGGCACCTCCTAATGCCAAAGGACTGCTCTGGAAAACAGAGGATTTCCATTACTCTTAGGCATGGTTGGCCTGTGGGTGTCCCTCTGCTTTGATGACCCTTTTCTGTATCAGGTTTGATGGTCCCTCATTGTCTTTGGTCACACAGGTAGGACATGAGGAGGTCTGCACTGCCCAAGGAGAAATTGGAACATTGTGCAGTCAACATCTCCTGTGTCAGAGCCTCTCCTCTCCTCTCCTCTCCTCTCCTCTCCTCTCCTCTCCTCTCCTCTCCTCTCCTCTCCTCTCCTCTCCTCT
>JAWWTY010000022.1:20460394-20489488 GCA_035222235.1 Margarornis squamiger | reverse complement strand
CCCCCAGGACAGGGATGTCCCTCCTGGCTCCAGGCACTGCTGACTCGTGCCCAACTGGCCACTGACCAGGACCCCCAGGGCCCTTTCCTGGCTTGGCTTTCCAGCATCTCATTCCCAGCCTGTCCATCCATCTGGGGTTCGCCATCCCAAGGTCAGAATCCAGCACTTCCCCTTGTTGAACTTCCCATGGTTGGTGATTCCCAGCCCTGTGACCTCTCCAGGTCTCTGCAGGACCTCCCTGCCCTTGAGGGACTCAACAGCTCTCCCAGTTTTGAGTCATCTGCAAACTTGCTCCGTGTCCCTTCCAGTCCTGTGTCCAAGTCATGTGTTCCAGTATGACCAAATAAGAATTTCACAGTGGGAATTGTCACCAGCAGCACAAACATCCCACCACCCTGAGATGGGCCAGACTCTCGATGGCATCGCTGTGGTCACTTGGTGGGGCTGAACTGCTACCAACAACTGCTATAAAAGCAGAGCTGGTGACTCCTTTGTGTAGGAATTCTATGTCTGGCACACAAACGCTACCAGGGAAAAACATTTCTGATTCTTCTTCTCGAGACAGATTTAGGAAAAAATTAAAAAGCAGTGCTCGTTTTGGAATGTGAGTAATAAAGATCATTACCCTCAGTACTGACACCTTGTATAATTTGAAAAATGATGTGACTTTTGGGTAAACATGAACATGCCATAAAGAAGGTGTTCTTACATTAATTAAAAAAAATCAAGTCTACAGGCTGGGTAATGAGCCAGAAAAAGGCCTGATTTTTAAAACATGCATTACAAGGCATGAGTTATGTCCTCAGCTATTTGAAAGCATTTATTGCTTTTAGTTTTTTAAGGCTATAGAACCAGAGACTATCTTTAGAAAGCAAGAAAACATGGAATAGATATAGGTTACCATATATTTTAAAATGCCATTCACAAAGAAGTAAATCAAGCTGAACCACAAAAGACCATTTGAAATGCCACAGCGAACAGAAACTGATGAGCACAAGGAGTGTCAGCAATCAGGGCAACTGTTCCGTGGGCTTCCACGAGCCACAAACCTGAGCAGAGCTGATGGCAGTTTTGCTGAGTAAGAATTCAGCAGAAACCCCAGGGCTTGTCCCTGCTACAGGTGCAGAGCCCAGCTCAGAAAGTTTGCAGCGGAGCCCTCAAGGAAGGCCTCCCAAATTGGCCAAATAGACGGAAATAACATCAGTTTAAAAAGTTCCCTAGAAATGCCATGAAATTGGATACCACACATTACCATGCTCGCAATGTTGAGAGCCTATTTGTTTCATTTGGATGAGTTTTCAAATAGCTCAGGGCTAAAGTAATCGATGGTGGGCACAACACCACGGAGGAAATACTGGAGCTGTTGGAACAGGACTCGTAAATGCATCCCAGGATCCTGTGCCAGACATGCCAAGGCACGTTTGCTTAGCAAATGTTTTTCAAAGCTTGTGCAAAACCAATAAAAATGGAAATGACAATTTTAAAAAAAAAAAATCATTTAGGCTCAAAATGAATTTATTTTACCATAAGGGGAGTAGGCAAAGAAAAAGAGAAAGGGTACCATGAAGTACAATTGTTATTTATTAGAAGTATGCAACTAGGGGCAAGTTTCAGCTCAAGTACTGAACAGACTGACTACATAAACAGAACCAATATCTTGACTTCAAGTCAGCAATCACAGATTATTTGTACTTTTCACAGTTATCACTTCGTAGCACAATTCTTAGCCCTTAATACATCAAAGAGCTCCTCGGTACCTTTAGGTTTCATCAGCACATTCTGCCCCACCACCATCGGTGGAGCCAAGACAATTGACATCACGTGAGGATCTGGATCCAGGTGAAGGTACAGCTGGATTGCTTTCTATGGCTATTGAAAACAAACAAGCTGGACACTCTGGATAGACTTGGTGAAAATCCCTGGCACTCTCAGTTAGCAGGAGAAGCCTGTGGGAATACGAGGAGGGGGAACACGAGCAGCCCCCCATTCCAGAAACACCCAGGTAGGGCAGCACTCAATTCAGCTGCTGGTCCAGCCCCAGCAGATCAGGCTCACCTCTCCCTGACATCTCCTGAAACCCTGCAGAGCACACGTACTCCACAAACATCAATGGCTCTTCAACGAGGCTCCAGAGCCACTGGCTTCTCTGCCTAAGTTTTATTTAGTTTCACTGTGACTGTCTCAGAACAGGCAAACAGGGCTGTGACAGTAAGAGCTTTTGAAGAATCCATGAAGGACTCCAGGCACTCCCAAGTACAGGGAGCTTGACAGTCACTCTCACAGCACAGATCACTTCCCTCACCTCCATGGCCACCAGTATGCCTGTATCAATTTTTAAATTATGTTTTTTGAAACAGGACTATCTTTACTCACACTTTGTTCACCTCTATCCTTTTCCCCTGTAAGCTACACCACCTTACTGATTTTTGCACTTAAATCCACTGAATTTTGCACTTAAATCCATTTGCCTTTAATGGTATCTGTTCTTTTTCCCTCCTCTGGGTAGTACCACCCCAGCTCCATGTTACAAGATGGTACTCTGAACTTCTAACTGGTCAAGGAGCTCCATCTAAGTGCAATTCTAGGGACAAATCCATCTAAAAAGTGTTAGAATTACATGCTCTTCTTTAGACCCACCAAGAGGGTGTACATTTAGCCCTGAGATGCACAACCATCTGACCCAGCTGGGAGCCCCTGCAAGATCTGCTGCTCTGCAGTCTCAGTGTGCACCAGCAAAGCCTCCCAGTGTCCAAATCTCCTCATTTCCAAATCTCCTCACCAAGACACAAGTGACTGGTGTGTAAAACACACAGCTTCAGAGACACAGGTACAAAAAGCTGCACAAGATGTCCACAAGGGCAACTTCCTGAGGAGGAACTTGGATGGAGACCGTCACCAAGGAGTCTGCACGTCCTCTCTTCCTTGTGCACCCTGTTTGGGAGGGAGCAATCCTAGAGCAGGCACAGCAAACCTGCCAGCGAACAGCCCTCAGGAACAGGGGTCCACACTGGCTTTCCTTCACTTGCAAAGAGCTGCTCTGCCCACACTCCAAAGCAGCCAAACTTCTGCCTAAATCATCTCTAACTAATCACTGGGGTTAGGCCTGAACAGAGGAAAAAAACCCCAAAGCAGAACAAAGCAAAGACGTTCAAGAAGGGCCATCATCTCACCCCATTCTTTGAGCGAGAGGCTCAGCTAAAACACACGACCTGCAAATTTTCCATTCCATCAAATCCTGCTAAGAGAATTCTACAATCTGGTAGTTAAAGCTGCACATTAGAAAAAGCCAGAGAAACATTTGCTTTGGCACTGACAGGTTCTCAGAGTTTTCCAGTTGGAACAATGATAAATGACTTAACCCTGATCATTTTTCTGAAACCTGATTTTTTTTTGTTTGACATTTATTTACAGTTTCTATAAACACTAACACCTATAAAACATGGTTTACTGTTTGATTGCTTGGCGGACAAGCAGGCCTTAAATACATAAATTATGAGCACCTAGTTAATGAGTGACATGACGGACATGAAGTTTTATTTACCATTGGCATGAGCCTTCATATAAAATTAGTGGCATAAGAAAGCCAGGTTTTGTGAATGCACATAGTCATACCTATTCATGGCCTGGCTCTTTTTTTTTTTTATTATTTTTTTTCTTCTTCTTTTTTTCTGGTTTGTTTTTTTTTTTTGGTTGTTTTTTTTTTAAAAGACTTGACATAAGACTGTGGCCTATGTGTAATTTCATTGCCTGGAGCAAGGTTAGGGGAAAGCCGCTCCATCTGGCAATTTCCCTTTGACTGGCACATAGTTAAACAATGATGCAGTTTGACAAATTTCAAACCCTGCTTATGAAAAAATAACATAAACACAATAGTCACTCTGAGTAGATTGTCCACCTGTGCAAGCGGGCATGAAGTGTTAAGTAAAGGCTGCTGGTAATGAATAAAGATGCAGTGCATAGTTGGATTAGGTCGTTCCAAATGTAAATCACTGTCAGATAAAGCACTTGTGTTTACGTGTAGCATTAATATTTTGATCAGTGTGTTTAAGAGAATTAGCTTCTTAATGCAGATGTTCTCATTTGGACCTTCACACCCGGAGCTTCAGCCAACTCCTTTACCATCAGTTATGTCAACATGTCATAAATCTTCGCTGCTTTAACTTCTATTTTAAACAAAGCTTTGTTGTAAAATTTGGAGGCGTGTTTCCTTCGGGCTTTATTTTTGGCAAATTTCTTGTTATTTTGTTGAAAATCTGACACATTAATGTCCAATTAACCATCTTTGAGTATTTCACTGACAAGGATCCCAGCAGCAATCAAATGCCTTTTTATTGTGAGGACCTCCCTGCCCCCCACCCAACCAGCTGTATCCATTATGTGAACAAGAAGTCTTTATATCTCAATGCACGAACAATAAAGGCATTACCCCTGGTGGAAACAGGACATATGTCTCAACAGCTCCACAGTCTGTGCCCTTTTGGACTACTTATTGTAAAGGTAAATGCTCCCTAATGGTCACAAAATGTTCACAAAGCAGGAGACAATAAAATTCCAACACAAAATTCACAGGGCAGTGGGTGTTTTCTTTTTTTTTAAACAAGGAAAATCTTTTAAGCTCTCCAAGTTATTTTAACATCCATGTCCTCCTTGTGAGGGTTGGTGGCACATGTGGGACATGAGACCTGTGAGGAAACACAGCCCACACGTGAAACTGCAAATTCTCTCTCAGGTCCTTATGACTGTAGTGATGGTGTCACTTTGGAAACTCCGCAGGTTTAACTGGTAGGAGGAGAACACTGTCCCCTCTTTAATCAGTGCTTTTACATTCTCTCAAGTGTCAGGTTGTTTTTTCCTTCCAGCTACTTCTAACTGTTGACAATGAAATGATAATTTATTCTTAAATCAGTCATCTTTCAAAGGAAAATAATTTTTTACTTTGTGTAGCAAACAAGATATCTGACAAGTTAAGATTTATTTTTTTTGTCAGAAATTCTGAATGAAAAAGAGAAACATTTGCATTTTGAAGGGTTTGTGTTTCAAAAAACCCACTTTGCACACCTCTGATCAGCCATGGAGTTCTAAAGTTCAATGAATTATTACTCTTCACTATGGTTTTCTAATTGTAGTTTGTAAATGCTTGACAATCCCCCACCAATCTTTCCATACATCACAATCCTTGTCAAGAATGAACACACATTTTGACAGGAATGGGACTGTCTGGAAGCCCATCTGAGCTTTCCAGAGCTTCTGTTTCATAGCAACCAAGAAATTTGGTTTAAGTTTTTAAGTTTTTTAAACAATTCCCTTTTTTTTTCATTAATTTATGCAACACCGTTGCTGTGGGAGAGCTCACATTTATGGGAGAAAGACCTGGCAATGGAGATAATTTGGGTCATACATTGATCATCCTGCTCAGGATCTGAGAATTGTAAAATCCACATCCATTGTCAGGAAACAACTCGGAAAGCTATCAGAGTTTTGGGGTAGGGACAGTCCTTTGGATAAAACAAACATTCTATATGGCACATTCTATAGATCCTCTCTTTTCTGTCAGTCATCTACAATGCAAATCCAGAAATAATAAAAGGGAAAAGGCTGAAGATATTGTTATAAGACTGGAATATCATTGTGGTTGCAAACCAGAAGCACATTATGCACATCCTTAACCAAATTCCTGAGCAATTCCACCATCTCCTCTCTTCCAGGGTTGCTGCTACTGCCCAGGAGGGGATTAATCCCCCAAAGGGATTAAGGAGCAGGACCCAGTAGGTGGGGCATCAATTTTTAAATCAGGATTTTTCCACCCGCTTTGCACTTCGAATATTTATTTGCCAAAACTTTTATTTGCCTGCATTTTTGTACCCCCAGATATCCTGGGGCTGTCTCAGGAAGAGTGACCTCCTTTCCTGAGTTTAGCAGCTCTTTCCAATGTATTAATTTTAAATAAACCTGCAGGTGGAATGAGTATATTCTACTGAACACCTAAAACTGGGGTGTCCTGTCACCAATGATGCCACTGCCTGTTTGCACAGTGAAGTTGTCAGACCCACCAGATCCTGAAGTGGTGTCATGGAAGATACAGACAGTCCAGACTCTGGCTCTGGTTTCCCCATGGAAACCTTCGGAGAAAGAAAGAGCAGAAGTATGTTTGGACTAGTGGAATGTTTTCACTTAACTTCAGAAAGGCATCCATTAAAAATGAATGAAGAGCTGGCTGATCTACTTGGAGACCCCAACAATTAAGCCAGCATCAAAATTCAGCTCCTGAAACGTTCAGGGAAGAAAATCAAACCACAAAACTGGTGTGATTTGCCAAAAAAAAGGGCAAACATTACTCCTCCTTCTCTTGCTCGAATTCCAGAGATTTACTAACAAAAAACCATTACAAACATTAAAACCTGCCCATTGCTCTGCAATTGCCCACTGCAGGAATTACATGAAGCGTCCTCACCTCAGTGAGAAATCAAACATGTCAAGGCCCTAAATATCATCTTGAAACCCAAAACCACCCCAGTAAACTCAAAGCTGAACAATGCCTCACTCCTCCTTCCATGAGCATCTTTCTTCAGATGATCCCTCCGAGCCCCACTCTTCCATCCTTCTCTCTCAGCTTTAGGACATGCACAGGAAAGGCCTGAGGAACAGGCTGGTCCCCTGCTCCAGCTGCACTGCTGGAAAGTTCTAGAAGGAGCAGCAAGGAAAACCCTCACTCTGAAGGTCTACACTGACGCTCTGGGTAGGACAATATCAAATATCATGTCTTTGCTATTCAGGTTTCAATTTCCCGACCTTTCAGGTGCTCCATGGTCTGTCTGTCTGTCTCTCTCATTTTAGGAAAGACACCACCACCAAACTCGATGATTTTCTGCATCTGTTCTTTTAGGTTTGACTACTCTGAAATCTCTTCTGAGATCTCACATGCATATACAAAAGATTGGATCCATTTTTACTCCTTGTGTGATCTTGATGCTTTCTAATGGTTAACTACTTCTCCTCCACTTCTATTTTAATTTAGTAATGGTAAACCAATGAAAGCCCCTTCTTAAAAACACCAGGATATAAACTTTTAATAATGGCCTACAAAAACATTTACTAAAAAAACCCCCTGAAACCATGCCTCAAGAACTCATACCCCAAAGGTTTCCAAATTAAAAACCCAATTGGTATAAACATAATAAATACATCCATATCTAGCCAATATTACTAAAAATAGTTTTGGAAGAAATAAAGTCTTCTGTTGACTAAGGCTCCAAATGCGGGTTCCTAAATATTCTTATTGCCTGGAACGAAATCAAGTCCTTCAACACTTGTTGTTGGTTATGCTAATCCTTTAATATTACTATTTATTCCAGCTGAGAAAAAAGGGCTAAGCCAGCTGTTCCAAACGTCAGCATTTTAATGTTCTCGTCGTGGGCATAATATTTTATCACCTGTTCTTTATGTTCTGTGTCTCAATCCATACATTAAATTCTAGGTCAGAGTTACTGACGGGGAAAGCAATCAGTTTATACTGATTTAAGACCGCAATAAAAACAGCACAACAGTGTGAAAAGATATAAAATGCTGGCATGACGTAGTTGTGCTCCTTTACACCTTCACATGGCCCTAAGAGGAGATGCAGAATCCAACCCCACGCATTTCTGGGACCTCATCTGGGCCCCAAGAGCCTGTAGGGCTGTGGGGAAAGTCCTGCTTTAAGTATCGCTTGCCCATCCAAAGATTCTAAACTATAATCTTGCTATCACAAGAAATAATTGTACAGCTACAAAATGAAATGGTTGGCTCTTCAGAGAAGGAAGTAGGACAGCGTGGCTGAAAAGAAATTAGATTATTTTTGTGGCATCGATTTATTTGGAAAAAAAAGGAAGAAAAAAAAATCCAAGGTTTTATCTTACCGAGCTTTCAGTTTCTTTTCTAACCACAAAACAAAGGTGCAGGAGATCTCCATTCGTTGGTTTTCTTGCAGTTCATTTTGGCTCAAGTATCATGTCAAACCACAGATGAAAAATAATGGATGCACAGAGGCAAAAGAATGGAAAATATTCCCCAGCCCTCCAGTGGAAATGGAGGAGTTTGTAAGGAAATACACAATCCTGGACAAGTCCTTTCCCAAACTACTGTTACACAACACAGATTGTGTCAATGCCATCTCTGTAGCGTTAAGGATGTAGGAATATGGGATTTGCAGAGTTTGCCTTAATTAGCAGAATTTTTAGGGTTTTCAATAAGAATAATGTGTCAGTGCTGTGGTGGATTCCCGTTGCCTGAATGTCTAAGCACAGGGAGACAACGCCACCGAGTTGTGGGAATCTCCACCTATTACACAACTCCACTGGCTCTGACGAGGCCGCAGAGAACCACAAACCCAGTTCTCCACCTTCCTCTGCTCAGGACAAGGAATTGCTGCCAATATTTCTATCTATTTACAGCCAGAGGGTACTGCAGGCTCCAGTCCTGGTCAGTAAAGGCTCTAAAATATACAAGAAAAAGATCAGATCAACATTGCCACGTTTCTCTTTTGTTCATCTCTGGTGACTTCCTGGGGAAGTGCCCAAGGACTTCCCAAACTCCTGGGGTCCAAGCAGAACTACTGCTACACATTTCCCTTCCCCAAAGCTGGCAGAGCCCAGGGAGTGTTTGGACAAAGCCCTTGGGGACAGGGGGGATTGTTGGGGTGTGCAGGGCTTTCACTGATGATCCTTGTGGGTCCCTCCCAATGCAGGACATTCTGTGATCCCATGAAATCAACTTGATTTCTTCTCATACCATTTGAACACTTCCCTTTTGGCTACAGAGACCTGGAAAGGGTCTTGCAAAGTTCTTTCTGGTTGTGCTTCCTCTGCCAGTCCTCAATTATTTACCCCTTTGCAAATGCATTGGCACAAGTATTTGAATGGCTGAATCACTTGGTGCTGAGTGCAAATAGAGACTCACCTTAGGCTACCCTGACCCAAATCAGGTTTGGACACAAAACCGAGCAAAATCAAGAATTATTTTCATATTGTCTCCATACAGTATATGGCTTGATTATAATTTTCTAATAATCAATGAGCTGCCCAGAGAGGCTGTGGGATCTCCTTCTCTGGAGATACTCAAAACCCACCTGGCCACAACCCTGTGAAACCTGCTCATGGTGAACCTGCTTTAGGTGTGGGGTTGGACTGGATGATCTCCAGAGGTCCCTTCCACAGCCCCAAACATTCCACGAGTCTGGGATTCCCTACAACAGTAAAGTTACTAATAAGATTTGAAGATTTATCAGTGCACAGTTCAAAACCCTTGCAGTTTATTTGGTGGATTTTGCTAAAACAGGGTCACCTACAAACACTTTGACTCCACCTTCAAAAAACACATCAGGTACCTTTAGGAAATTTTAATTGCCTTCCAAAATACATAGTCCTTTATTTTCTGACTAAACTCACCATCAGAAGTCTTGCACAGCTGCAAAATGCTGCTCTCTGAAAGTCAGAACAAAGGAGAGACACAGACACAGCAATATCCTCCTAATGAAGAGAAATGCAGATGACACCTTAGAGGAGTGCAGTGGCAATTAAACACAGCTTTAATTAAACTGGATACAATCCAGGGCTGGGGAAGGCAAATGTTTGTGGATGGTGTGTGGTGGTTCTTCAGATATCCAGTCTCCAACAAAGTCTCCAACTCCAGTAAAATCTCCATTCAAAGCTTTTCTGGAATAACCTTGGTCTCCTTAAGTGCTCAGAACTAAGGAAAATTGAACATGGAAAGCAATTGCTTAGCACAAAGTTGAATTCAACACGGGACTCAAGTGATCTGACAAAGTTCTGTGTGAAGTCAAGAGAAGTTTTGACAAATTAAACCAGTCAAACTGTGCCTAAATGGAGGGGAGCAGCCCTCAGCAAGTCCAAATCAGAGAAGCCCAGGATCACTAAAGTTGGAAAAGACCTCCAGGATCTTCAAATCCAGTCTTCCACCAAATCCCACCATGGCCACTAAGCCATGTCACCAAGTGCCACAATAAATAAACTAAAGACAAGTCTGTTTCTCCAAGCACTTCCCAAGAGCAAGTTTCCTGCTAAGCCATTTAGTCTGTTACACAATTACCTACCTACAAAGCTTTGACAGTGAGAGGAGGCAAAATCTTCTGCATGAACAACATTTTTACCTTGTTTTACTACAATCAACTAATACAAACAATTTAGACACCCACAAATTTCTCATCCCAGTGCTGAGAACAGTAAAACATTAACACTCCCAATCAATTTCAATATCCTATCAATTAAAAATGCACTTCCTAACCTTCAGAGGGACAAGGCATGCTTTTGCTTAGACAACAAGCTCAGGATCAGGCAGGAAAATAACAATATAACTAAATACTGTGATTCTCACCAATCCAAGAAATTATTTTCCTCCTTCTCAGTAGTGACAAATGACTGTTGCTCTGTATCTAAACCAGTTTCAGTCAATTCTCTGTTTGCTTTTCCTCTCTGAACTTTTTGATGATTATAGACCTCTAACTGCATGGAAGGATAAACCAACTGGTCACAGCCAGCCTTTCCCAAGCTCTCTCTCTGTGAAGAGCACCCAGCAGTTCTCAGGAGTCACAAGAGAACCATTGTGTCTCTCCTCATGTTCCCTACTCTGACAAAACCTTCACCAGCCAACATCCTCTTTTTATTTATTATTTAATACATTGTCCAGATGTATTGGCAGGGTGACAGGAGTGCCTGATTTCAGGGAGTTCTCCACAAATCCCAACCACGGATACCTCTGGCCTGTCCTTACACCTTTCCTAGCACACCCTTGGCCATGGCTGCTGGCTCTGTGCATGGTACAGCAGCAGGGGTTAGTTAATCCTACACTGACACCTCCTCCTCCTCCTCATTTAGAAGCCTACAGACTTGATGAAGAGCTTGTTTTATCCCTGCAAAATGATTATTGCCTTAAACAACCAAACATCCATGCTCTGCAAGCATTCAGCAGCATGGCCAGGCAGTCGAAATGCCTAATTACATTAGATAATTTTACCTTTCACACTCAGATGAACTGTATGAAATGCAATGCCAAGCGATCATTAGGGAGCACACAGCACCATTCCAGCATGTGGAATTGTTTGCTGGATGCTTTGTAAGTTAGGGGGACTTTCATTTCTAATGTAATGTTTAATTAGTTACACGAAAAGAAAAATCTCTTGGGGCAGCAAAACAAACGCAAGTTCTCCAGAGGCAGCACATTCAACATTTAAGGCAGAAAACACTAAAAGAGGGTTTAGAGACTCCACCAGCAGTGTTGACTCATCCCTTGGTGCATCTCACTCCTGTCTGCTCGTGCTGGTTGGATTCTGAAGTTCTTAGGGTGTGGGTTGTCCCTCCCTCAATGCCTGTACAGTGTCTGGGGCTGTGGGGTTTCCTCTCAGCGGGGACCTCAAGGCACTAACGCTACAAAAGTATTACTAACAACAGGCAAGCAGGTCTTTGATCGCACTGAATTTGGAGAATTTAGTGGAGCAATGGTTCAAAAATGAGTAGTGGCCTGCCAGAACCTTATTTATCATGGGGCAGCCACAATCTGCCAAAGCAAGGCAAGGCATTAAATTCCTCTCTGCTGAAACACTACCTGTTTGAATGGGGTTACTGGAAGAGTGAATGCAGCATTCTGAGTATAAAGATGCTCAGGATTCATTTGTAAGCATAGGGGAGAGGAAAAAAAAAAGGAAAAAAATTTCTCATTTAGGTATAAATAAATAGTTAGCTCTTTAAATGTTTAACAATAAATTGATTGTACATGTAGAACATAGAGTGGCTTTCTTCCAGCTCTGCAGAATCCTAATTAGTGGTGTTGGAACTGTGTATTTGTGTAAGTGATTAGACTGTTACAGTGATCCACACAGAGTTAAGAAACAGTGCAGATGATTACTGATTATGGAAATGTTTACAGGATCTAAATGAAGTGACCCACAGAGTTCCCTGGTATCCTCTTACCCCAGAGCATTGCAAAACGTCTCCCCACAGCAGCCAAAGTCACCCCTTGGCTGCCCAGAGCAACTGCTGCTCTTTCAGTCTGCTTCTAAAGCCTTTCTAAAGTGTCTTTTGAGGTCTTTTTTAGGATTTGCTGTAATATCAAATTTTCTTACAATTATGTCTGCTTCCATAAACACATTTCCCAGTTCCCTGAGCGTTTTGCCTTGAACTTAAACTTCAGAGATGAGTGAGGCAGAGGGCACCTGACAAGCACTGGGGGCTGTGGGTGGGCACAGACATGCTGGGTGCTCTCCAGTTTGACCTCTCCTGCTTAAATCAGGACTGGGGACACAGTCCCCATGTAATCCAGAATTCTCCCTACCTCTGTGGTTTATGTTGAGGATGATCCATGGGGAAAGCCTTAGTTTTGGAAGCCCAGGTTGAATTTTCACAGCAGATGAACACAACAGGTCAGGGTCTTGGCAATTCTTTTCTTGCAGAAAGTTCTTCAGCCGCTCAGGGTTCCTTGACAATCAGACCCACACCTTGTTTTCTGTTTTAATGAAAGCACATTGTGGCAGTTCCTACTGATCTAGGACTTTTTTTTTTTTGTAGAGTTTTGTAGAAGTCACAAAAATGCAGTAAGACCCAGCCTAGCTTGGAAGAGCTTGTTCACAGCCCTTGAGCAGCAACTGCAGCAACACGTTCTATTGATGAGACTGAACATACAAACAAACTAGACCGAAGAGGAATTTGGAGTCTGACTCAACCCACTGCCTAAATGGAGCCACCAAAGTTGGGGTCTGGGAGTTTTCAGTTCCTGAGTTTTGGTCCTGGCCCATCTCCAGCAGGACCATAGAGCTGGCAAAGATTTCTGGAATCAGCTTAGACAGGAACCCAGTTGTTAGTCCTTCAAACTATCAACCAACACCCAACCCCCCAACAAACTGCATGGTGGGGGGGGAAATAAATAAATAAGAGCATCACTTACTGATCTCCTTCAAAAATATACATCTCATAACATCTGACCAATACACATTCCCCTAAATAAAATAATACTCCTAAGAGGGAGGTTTTGCTGTAAAAATTAACACACTACACTTTCTTTTTCCCTTCCTGCTTTGGAAGGAAAGCGCGCTTGATGGATACAAATGGTTTATCCAGAAAGCCAATTCACTAAAATTTAACCAATATATATCTACTTTTAGCAAGGAGTCAAAGTGCAAACCAGTGTGTGGTGACTCTGGAAGGGGAGAGAGCCAACACCTCATAGTCACACAAACTCAGGTGATGGCCAGGGAATCCAGCAGAATCCCTTCCATCTCTGCTGTCTCCTGACAAGCTCCTGTTGTAAAATCATATTATTAGAAATTGTCTGTTTTACAGAGTGGTTAAAAAAATTGAGAGAACACCAACATAATTTTTTAGGGCTCACTTAAGCAGCCTCAGAATGTCGAGAGCTTTCCCTCCACCCTCCTCCAGTAATTGCTATTTAAAGATCATTTGAATGACCTTCTAGTACATCTTAGCCATCTTTTTATTTACTTGTCTGGTAAAACCCAATCCTTCATCAGGCCAAATAGTCAAAGAGATGGAAAATTTAAACCTTTCCAGCTCCTGAAGGAAAGTTTCTCCCAACAGCTGTCTTGCTTTATGAAAGCATGAAGTCAGTACATCCAATCTCATGCCATCAATCACAGTGGCTGACATTTCCTGCAAACTGTGTCCACAAGACAAACGGGGAAAGAGAACCTAAAAGGAACAACAAATTGCCAAAAAGCAGATGGAATTATGTGCTCTTGTTTATAGTTGGCTGTTCAAATGAGCCTGCTCTAAATGCCTTCCCCTTCAGAATTATAGCACTAAGCAGTCATTTGCATCACTGCTGAAAACACCTGACACTCGTATTAAGAAATATTGGGTTTAATTGCAGTCCATTAAAATGTGGAAATGTCTTCAATGTAGGATTAATGATTTAAGTGAACTGTCGGCTTTCAGAGTATTTTTAGGCCCTCCTCCTGCAGATGCAAACATCCTCTTGCTCCCTTCCCGCCCTGAACTTTTGCAAAAAAGGTCTGCCACATGTTTCTCATCTCCTGGCTTTAGGTAAGTAGCATTTAAACCGACTCTGAACATCCAGCATCTATGATTTGTGACTTTCAGAAGAGTGTTTGTGTACACAAAGGGATGTTAAATTGTTGTTTTGACTTTAATCTAAATAATTTTCACTTCCTCTTACGGTGAACGTTTTCTCCACATACCAAAACAGGATTTTGGTTTTGTCAGGTCTTATATATGCATGAGAATGAAGTTACAGGCTGGATGGAACACCCTGACCGCTGGTGCTCCCTTTCTGAATGCCCTTTACGTGCTCAGTTCACTTTTGTCCCAGGCAAAACTTGCACTTGGATTCTGCACTGGCATTTAGGTCTGCAGGCAGAGCAAGGGGAAGAGCTGTTGGTGCTGTCAATTCTAAAATCACAGAAAAGAACCATTCATTGGCTTGGATTTAGTGTGTTGAATACTCTAAACAACAATATAAATGCTCGTTAGGATCTGGAGAAAAAATCCTGCTTCTTGGGTGAAATCACCAGGACTTCAATTGCTACACAATGGTATGACAGCCTGGGGTACTCAAAACAGAGCTGCCAGCATCCAGGGAGGGAGGGGGGGATGAAAACTGACAGCTTTTCAACTAAAAGTCACTTCTGGAATTTCCCCCTGTAAAACTCCTCAGCCCACCACCCCTCTGGGGTTGTCAGCTCCTGACCCAACACTGACCACTGAAGTCCTGCCGGATCCAGAGCCTGTGGAATCATGTCTATCCCTGTCCCACCTTGCTCTCCCATCCCAGGATCATCCAACAGAGATTTGCCAGGCTCTGCTCTCCGGCTCATGATTTACCAACTTAGTCCTGGTTTACCACAACAAACTGCAATCCAAGAAGTCTGAGCATGGATCCCCCCGTGAACACATCCTCTGTCTGCGAGCCTGCAGAGCTCTGCCTGCTGCTGTGCCCCTCACAGTGGGTTCCCAGATCCTCTATTTATTTATCATTGCCCTCTCTTTCCTTTCATAGCCTAAGAATCAGGAAATTCAGAATTCTTCAGACATATAAATCTGGCTGGATCAGCCCTGGAGCTCATGGATGTGAGTGTGGACAGTGTGTAAATACAGGTGCCATGTCAGTACTTTCCAGATCAGTCAGTCAAAGACAAATCAAAAACCACCCCAAAAGCTGGAATTATATTTACCAAGGAAACGAAGGGAAAATTAGACATAATGTTCAAGCACAGAAAAAAATTCTAAACCTTCAGTTTTGCTATTCAGCAAATTGGTCACGATTCTCGTGTGTGTGTCTCGAGGGGAAACTCCAGGAAAGTCACACAATGTCTGCAGTGTCAGAGACCAAAAAGCACCAAAAATGTACCTGGGGCTTGGGGTTTTGAGAGGTTAAAGCTGTGCCTTAAAAAGTACAGACAATACCTGGCCACTTGTCCTATACTTGTCATTTAACTCTTACAGAAACTGGTGCTTAACCTTTAAGAAAAATATAAAAAAAAGCTCCAATTTTAGTCTCCTGTATGTATCAAAAAATGGCAAAATGTCCCATCACTTCCAGAAGATTTATTTCCTTATCTTCTTTTCCCCACCGCTCCCACAGAGAGCCATAAAAAAATATCATAATTCTCAGCTATCTGTCATTTAAAAGCAGGTCTGGAGTGCTGTCAGTGTGCACCTGTACACATTTTTTGTGGCTTGTACAAGACCATCAGCATTCGACTCCCAGACTGGGTTTGGCCACACTTGTAGCCCATTCAGCTCCTCATTTTCCACGCTGTTCAATGTACACAAAGCCTAATGCTTGGTAGACTTTCCAACATCTTCTAAAATATTGTACTTGAACATCTAAAATATTTTCCTTTCAGCTTTTTGGCCTGGCTGTGTTTATAAACAGCTCGTGCCTGCAGAAAAGTGGGTTGCAGGGAAGTTGAAGCTTGGTTTAAAGCCCTGCCATCCTCTTGGAAAACATGTCACTTCAACCCCTTTTAGCACATTGAGCTTCTTCTTTCAGGTAGGTGGAAATATCACAATTTACTTCAATGCTGTTAAAAAGAGCAGAATTTTTGAACTCATCTGACCATGCTTTTCTCCCACAGATTTATCCATGCTGTCCCTGCTCAAGATCAAAAGGATGAACTTCTCAGCAACCATTTTAGTGTTACCTGAACACCTTTCACAGCAGTTTCAGGTTGCCAAAGACAAGGCAACACCCGTGGGTGGATTGCACTCCTCAGTCCCCAGCAGGATGGGACCTGGATGTTGAGTATTTCACTTCCCTCTTTTTCACCTCTAATTTCCATCAGTAAGAATGATGCTCCACAAAACACCATGTCCTGTGCTACAATGGCTAAAAAGTCAACAAACCACAGAATATTCTGAATTGGAAGGGACCCACAAGGACCATCAAGTCCAGCTCTTAAGTGAGTGGCCCATGGAGGGTTGACCCCCCAACCCTGGCATTATTAGCACCATGATCTCACTAGCTGAGCTAATCTCAAGTCTACCAGTCAAGTGTTGCAAAAGATGTGATTTCCCCAAAAGCCAGTTACCAGAACAGGCAAAAGTAAGCAACAAAATAGTAGTAATATTTTCTCTTTTTTAATTTTATTTCTAAACAGGCAGGCTACCCACATTCTGTCCCAGCTCAAGAGTCTGGACCGAGAAAGAACATGCACAGAATGCTAAGGACTTACAAAGCAGGATAAATGGAGTTGAAGCAGTCAGACAGACCACACCTTCTGCACAGACAGCCAAGAAATGTCCTTCTTCAGGGACTGTGTTACTTTTCCAGGCTCCTCCAGTCCTTTGTGACTCCTGTGGTCCAATTAACACGGACAGAACGAGAGGAGGGACCTCTACAAGGCATTTGTGCAGCAAGCAATGCCCCCCTACCTCATCCTTGCTTCTGTTATCCACGTTTTCAGCCAAAATCCAGGAGAAGATGGGATGCCTCTGGGTCCATAGGTTTGGAACCACAGCCCAGAGGTACCAGCAGCAGCCAGTGATGAGCTGTTCCCCACCCAGGGCCCTGCAGCCCCAGGTCTCATGATCTGGGTCTCCATCTGCTGGTGAAGAGAAGACAACCCCAGACCAAGGGTGTTGTCCCTCCCCACTCAACAAGCAGCACGTGTGTGGTTGTCCTCACCAAACACCAATTTGAGACAAAGCATTTCTCTCTCTCCTCACAAAGAGAGCAGAGTGTGATTCCTACCAAATGTATGACCCAGGACAGCCTGGAGAATGGGGGGAACCAACAAAAAAACCAGAGACTTCTTACCTCTCTCTGTCAGAAAGTTCTATATATGGTTAGAAAATACTTTGACAAGAGGTTTCTTCTGTGCTTTCTCCTGACTTGACCTGCCACACATGAACCTCTCTAGAGGAGTCTCCAACAGGATAAAAAGGGTGTAAATCAGAGGAGTCAGAGAGGTCTACAGATGGTAAAACCAGGGGGTTTTAGAACTATTGATTAGATCTCTCCTATCCAACTTCCTATGACCAAAAAAGAGTTACTTGAAAATACTGATTGGTAGATATGTCTGAATAAAATTAATTTGTGGATTGCAGGTTTTATGAGCTGATATTAAAAAAAATTACAGATATATTTTAATGATATTTTTATTGCTTTATAAAGCCCACACTTAATTGCTCTCAGCTGATGTCACCTCTTTTGTCACACATGTACCCTCCAAGCCTGTGTCCTTACCAAAGCAGTCTTGGCTCCTGCATAAGAGCACGTGGAATCAGAACATGAGAGAATCAAAGGTGAGAGAGAAACACGCATCAGAAAAATGATAACATGAACCAAATAAAAGATAATTCTAGGAAAGAATACAAGATAATGGGCAAGAAACCACAGGAAAAGTTCAAGAAATGGATGTCACTGCCAGAGGAACATCCAGGTACAGGGAAAGGGCAATGAGAAGACAGAACCAGCCAAGTCTTCCTGCTAACTACGAAACCCAGAGTGTAAGGTACTTAGAAAGAGAGTAGTCTTGACAGGAATATGGGGGCAAATTAATGACATGCTGTAATTAAACACCTTTTACAATCTTTGGATTTAATTCAGCAAGACTGAGCTCCTCTGAGCAAACCTGTTTGCATAAACCTGATTTAAATTTTGTTAGTCTCTGAAGCCCAAGGCTGCACACACACTGCCCTCAGAGTACATTCTGGGAACAAAAAATTCATGAGGGTAGAAATGTCAGGAAGAAATAAAGGTGTTCACAGCCCCTGCTGCAGACTTTTACCTAGGGATAGGCAAAGTGTGCTCCACTCAAAGGACCAGATTCCTAGCAGGAAAAAAAAAAGGGATATTCCAGGAAGCTCACTCCTATCTCAAGAGTCCAGGTTTTACTAAAAGCAGCTTTGACTCTTTTTTTTTAATGATTTATTTAAGAACCTTCAGACTGGGCAGGACCAAAAAAATGCAACAAAATATTTGCAACACGAAGCATGCATAGTATTATTCATAAAACCAGACCTTACACAAAATAGGAAGCAATTTTTGATGATTCTGTTTGAAACCCATGTGTCACAAGAAAGAATTGCTGAGTCCTGAGCATCCCCTCCAGCCCCCACCACTGCCATGTGCAGATGGATTTGCAAGAGGCATCTACAGCTCAGCTCTACAAAACTCCTGCCACTTTTTTCCCCCAAGGGCTCCAAGGAAGGAGTCGAAAGGAGCAAGAAAATATTGCAGTTACACGTGGGAGTCCACACATGTGCAATGCAACAGCTCCAGCAGCAAAGGATTTCAGTGGCCTGTGGAAGGGATAGAACCCTTATCCACACAAAACCTCTCCAAATTTACTCCTACCAACTCCCTTCTCTGTGTTTGTGACCACTTCTTTCTTTTTTCTCTCCTGCTAAAAAGCAAAATTAACTCTGAATCCACTTTGTCTCACTGATGTGCAAACACATTTCCATTTTAACCCCACCAGAAATGTGCTCCGGGTTATCCCCTCAATATCTGAGTTTTTACAGCCCCTGTGCTCTTTGTAGATTAACAAACTATCAGAATTATTAGGCAGCAGCATTAAAGGGTAATTGCCTTCATTTTGTAGAGTAACAATTCTTCAAGCAATTATGCAAGCATAGGAAGCAATTGCTGATAACTTATTTTTTCAGAAATAAGAGCCCAGGTTTTCTGAAACAGCTTCCAGTGTAATTGCTGTGAAACCTGAAGAGCAAAACCAGCCCCTCTGTAAATACACAGATTTTACAATTTAAATAAATGGTTATTTTTTCCTTATAAAATAAAGTGTTACCTGATGCCTGAAAGTTTCAGATGGCATGAAAATTAGGCTTCAATTGCACAGAGAAAGTAACTACTTTGTCCTGGTAATGGCTAAACAGAGTAGTGATTTGTAAATGCAACTCTGCTGTAATTGCTGTGCAGAGCCCTACAGAAGTGAGACTGTGGCAATCCCAGCCTTATAAAGTCGGGTGACACGTATTGCACTGGGCTGCCTGAGAAACTGCAGCTGATATAAAATGAGCTCAAATCCACTCCCCTGAACCTGCACCAGCATGAGGAGATGCAGAACCTGCTACCCAGGTTTCTGGCAATGACTTTGAGCTACTCCCACCCTTCTGTGCCACCTCCTCTTTCCTTGGACAACAGGTGAGGTTCAAACTCTCTGGGAAGTGTCTCCATTGACAATCCTGGAGGTAAGTAGGAAAATATCTGTCATCTTGACCTGCCCACCATTGTCACTGGATCATACAAAGCGTTCTTGTGCCACGTGCACATTAATCTCATGATTTTTGTTGTGGCATCGTAAACTCTTCATGGAAGCAAAAACTCTGCCAACACATGGTGGAAGTCAGAGCTGAGCAACAGAGAAGTCAAGTCCCAGTCTCTTGGAGGCTGACACTGCAGGATTTAGTGTGCTAAATCCAGCCCTGAATTCACTGCTGCCTGCACAGTTACACTTGCCAGAATATCCTCTTCAAATAAAGATGAGAGTGTGGACATGACTGAAGCAAACAGAGGAGAATCAGCTCTTCAGTGGAAACACCTCTGAAGGTGACCCAGCTCTGCACAGTGACCGTGGCACCCACCCCACCCCATCTCCATTTCTGCTTTCCTTGGACACAACTCTGAGAAAACCCTTTTGTTGGCAAACTTCTGCTCCTGCCTCTGCATTTTGCTAATCTGAAGTGCAGCACTGACATGGCAATAGCTCCTTCCCAGTCATGCTCAGTCCAGTTCCAGCCTCCCCCACACCACAAGTGCCACAGCCACGTGTGTGGTTGTGGAGAACCTCTGGTCCTCATGGCCCACTCATTGGCCTGTTCATTCCACTCAACCAACAGCATCTTCTGCTCCTTGGTTCTTTCTTGCTTGGGAATCCATAATTTATGAATTCCTGGTCTTCTCATGCTCTCTTTTCATGTTTTTCTTGAAGCAACACACCAACACCACTTCATTGCACATTTTTACTGTGCTCATGTGCCAGCATTCCTAAACCATTTTTCTGAGAAGAACATACTCCCTCTCCCACATCTTACTCTACTTCTGCTTCCAGTTCACAACCAGCAAGGGGATGAATGAACTGGTAGTTTCTCATCCTCTGCAGGTGACATCCTCAGTTCTCTCTCTGCATTTCTTTGCTCAGCCTGTCATGGAGAAGAGCATGTCAACTCTTCTTCAGCACCTCCAAAGCCCACCTTGCCATCCTTGCCATGGTCACTGACACGCTGTCCCAGAGCTGGGCAGCTTCCTCCTTGCCCAGCTCTCAGACTGTTGGCTCCACTCCCCAGCCAAGGATCTCTTGTTCACAGCTGTCTCCTTCCAGAACTCCAGCACTGCTCCTGCCCCTGCCTCTCCAATGCTACAGGTCTTCTGGTTTGCGTTGGGAATCTCTCCTGGTGGAGAAATATCACACACACCTGTCCAGCATCTCCATCCATCTCCCCACACAAGTCCCTTACCTGGACCTTTTGGTTTCTCTCCATTTTCCCAGTTCTGTGCCTTGTGCATCATCCTCTTTGCCTGGATCACCTTTCCTGCTCTCTCTCCAAAGCCTCCCGTGTTCCAGTCCTTCTTCCGATCACCAGCACTGCAAGACTGTGAACACTGTCAGGTTCTTATGAGTTTTCTTTGCTCACTCTCCCCACAACTTCATTTGCCCTTTGTTTCTTTCTTGATTGTATAAATTCTATGAAATTGGGCACATTTCTAAACATAAACCAGGCACTGGTATCAAAACCACACTAATGCTAACTACATGCATTTTTATTTTGAGCATGCTGAATAATTGGGAGCAAAGAAGAAAAGGATGTTAAAAATTAAATTACACACAGAATCAGGAATTTGGGGAAAAATAGATAGCTAGAAAGTTATTTATCTGGAGATGGTCTAGAAAACATTGCTACTATTTTGCAAAATTACAGTCAGAAGTTCTAATTTACTTAATGGAATACTTTTATTTAGCTTTATTAGAGTAAGAACCTCGTCGTTGTCTGGTTTTATTCATGAAGCCATTCCAGAGCTCGTGTTTAGATTGTCTGGCCTAATCAATGATAAAGTCTGTAATGAGATCAGAATGCTGTCCTTCAAACATCCTTAATTTGGAATATATTATAGATTTGAAAGCGTAAACAATGACAAGGAAATAGCGACCGTAATACAGCAATTAGAGAGAGGGGTTCGTGAAGGGTCAGCCCAGCATATGGATTGCATTTCACAGAAAATACCTGCCACGGCCAGGCAGAAGCCACGGGAGGGATGGTGTTACCACGGCGCAGGAGGGCAGCTGATACCCCACTCCTGCAGGAGGAGCCTGTGGAAATGCTGCCCCTCTGAAACCAATGCAAAGCTCTGCCCTGGAGCCACCTCAGAGAGCAAGGAAGGAGGCACTTCAAGACGTAACCCCTCCTGGTTGGGGGAAGCAGTGCTGTGCATCATCTGCTGCTTGGCTGAACAGCAGGAGCACCAGGCACTGGGTCATTTTCCTGGTTAAACCAGGTTTTAACTTCCCCTCCACCACGGAGGAAGGACAAGTGCTGTCCTCGAGCCACATGTAATGGCAGAACCTTGGTCTGCTTGTCATTAGAAGGGGCTCCACGACAGTACCTACCTGTGATTCCATCAGCTTAAATGCAAAAACCCACCAGGAAAATGAAAATTGGGGTCAGATTACACCTGACTGCAAATGGTCCCCTAGAACTTCAAAACAACACGTGAACCTGTGAATTTTCACAATTCCCTTGAGGAAGGATTGCCCACACATCCACAGGCACAACTTTTAGGCCTTTTATTATTTAAATAAAAAACGGGAATATGGAAGTTGTTAAGTGTTCTAATATGCATGGCTTCTTTATAAATCAACTCATACCTCTTTAAAAAAGGATACAGGCCCCCCAAATCAACTTTTCTGCACTGAAACTATGACCTCTTCCAGACTTTGAAGCCACCACCTCTTCAGAATGTGCCTTGCTATACAAACAGCACTTTCCTCTTTTCTAACACAGAAGAAGCCACAAAAAATATTTTTCTTAATGGCATCTCCATACAAAACAATTCTGAATTTGTTGTTTTATGCATTGTAAGATTTCCAGCTGCCCTCTGAGACCACTGGTCTTGAGTCTAACCCACCCCTAGGCAGGGGACAACAGAGGGTGGCACTCATTGAGGAGACCCAGATAAGGAAAATCTGACTTGACATTTGACTTGCTATGATGTCTCTGTCTCTTTTCCTTGAAAAAGGACCTTTTACCCAAGATTTCCACCCAAGGTTTAGCAATTCATTTGGGAAAAGGGTGACTTCACACTCAACCACAGCATCAGTTCTTTACCTGGGCATGCTCCTGAAAAATATTCAGTGGAGAACAGAGATTTACCTGCATCCAACCCAGGGCTGTGTGCCCTGCATCCTGCCCTCCCAGGGCACACACCAACCCAGGGCTGTGTGCCCTGCATCCTGCCCTCCCAGGGCACTCACCAACCCAGGGCTGTGTGCCCTGCATCCTGCACCACCCCTGGGGCACACACCAACCCAAGGCTGTGTGCCCTGCATCCTGCACCTTCCCTGGGGCACACACCAACCCAGGGCTGTGTGCCCTGCTCCACTGAGCAGATATAAAATCCTCCACACACCAATTCCCTGGAGCCTGGAGCCCCTCGTTTCCCACACACGAGGAGCCTGATTGCTGAATTGTCTCTAAGTAGTATTAATACTGGTTTGGGAGAGCCCTTGAAATGCAGAGATGCTGGTGCATTAAAGCTTGTGTTTCAGGATGTTTTGGGATTAGTGGTGAAAAAAAAAGAGTCTCAGAAACAAGCTTGAGCAACTGCTGTGTATTAAAGCAGGATGGAAAAATTTATTCTATTGATGCCAGCTCTGTTAGTCCACTAGCTAAATGATTAATGTTGATAATTCCTCTCCAGCAGACTCATTAAACCTGAACTTATTTTTCTTACAGGCCTTTGACATTTCCTACTTTCTTAATATCAGAGGTAATGACAGTGGCGTGATTATATACTTATTCCTTTCCACCTTCGAGCAGTTTTCTTTGGCAGGAGCTACTTTTTCAGCAGAAAACCTGCACACGAGGATTCATTCTTTCCCAAAAACTGTTACAGCTCCATTAGCAACACTAAATGGCAGTGCCTTAGAGGAATGCACAACAACCCTTCTAAAAGTTAAATAGTCAAGGTATTCAGAGCAGCACCATGAGAAAGATATTTTCTATAAAAACTGCAATTTCTTATGGTGGGGGGGGGGGGGTCCTGAGCCCTCCCCCCACATTTCTTTTAGATCCCGTTGTCAAAAAATGTCCAAGTTAAACAAAGAAGAAATTACAGAATGAATCTGGAGCTTAGCCTTGAAGAATTAGGTTTCACTCTAATTGAGATCATACGCTGCATGTGCAGTTTTGGCACATAAGCCATATTAATCAGAAAGTCTTTAATCGTGGATAATTTCTCCTGTGTGTGCCAGATTGGGCATTCTGCTGCTGGCCCAGCTTCGAAGTCTGGTTAAGAGGCCACCTTTGACTTCACAAACACCCGCTTACAAAATTGGGGTCAACTTCCTCCTAGGAAGGTACGTTACCCTGGTGCTAAAAGAATGCCCTTAATGATTAAATTGCATCTCAGATGGCAATAAAACTGTGCAGATTCCAAAGGAGTGACTGCTTGGAGTGATTACAATTTGGGTTGGAGCAGCCCTCGCTCCAGCCCGTCTCCCTGTGAAGTGCACGACGGAGGGGAACCAGGGAAGATGATCCAAGAGCCACAGGCTGAAATCCGAGGACTGACTGAGCATCATTTAATCCTCTGTTATTATACTACTGCCCAGATCCAAGGCCAGAAAGAGAAAAGAGGACACAGAAATGTTTCCTGCCTGCAGGACTGAACGGGGAGGGTGAGTAACTAATGACATGCCAGACTCCACTGGCTTTTCATCCCTTTGCAGGGGGAACGGAGAGGGAACTACTGAGCAGACGGTGAAATGCCCCACAAACACAGATGAAACGCTGTTCTTGCCAAAGCGGAGTGTGAATTTTGAACCTCTGTGGCTTCAGTGGAGTCCACAACATCATTCCAAGAGCTGGGCTACGTTTGCAGGAGATCAGAATTAACAGCACTGCTCCTGCTGAAAAATGTTATCACTCACATTGCTCATGCCTTGTATTGGGTTATTTATACAATGAAAACTTTAATATCCATAGTGCACACACAGGCCTGTAAAACCTACCTTACATTTGTCATAATGCACAAACAGCCTCTTAGAATAAATGGATCTTTCTGCAAATTCCTGCACCTGTAGGTTCAAAATGAGCTTTTGTCCCCAGTGTTCCATTTGATATTTAAGCTAGTCAACAGCATGACACCCATGAAAGATAAAATTACTGCTACAGAATTACCCTTGTTTGAGTTTGGAAGTAATAAAGCAAAATGAACTGCGGTATAATATATGAACCTCCAAAAAGCAGAAAAGAAAAAACTATCCCCCAGGGAACCCTCCTTACTCCAGCATACCACTCCCATGAAACATCTCACACGCTGCACTCACCTCCATGATTTATTTTAGCAGTGACTGCTGGACTTTCCATTATAAAATTTCCAGCTTCAGCCATCCCTCCTCATTTCTAAACTTCTCATTAACCACCTCCAGCCTGCCCCACGCGCCGTGTCCCTCCCTGCTCCTCCACTTCTCAAAAGCAAAATTTCTCCTCCTCTTTGCCTCTTTACACATTATTAACCACTTTCCACATGTGATGTGAGAAGCCTGGTCTAAATATTATCTCTCCACCTAATTAACTCGAGGAATTTTTCTAATCTGGCCAAGTTTGGGCTTTCCTCCTTTGCCCGCAGATATTGTCAGGTAATCCTTTCCCCCCTCAAACTGGGTTTGTTGCAGGTGGGTTCTGCTTCTGAAGGAGGATCTGAATATTGCCAAATCAGGAGCTGCAAGCTGCTCACATCAGGGCAGGAGAACTGAGGAAACCAAGTCTGTCTCCCAAAAAGGCTGTTTGGGTGCTTTGGGTGCCTTTCAGGAAAGGGATGGTTCTCTGACCCTCCTGGGATGTTTTTTTATTTCCATTTATTGGGTATTACTTTTCGTGTTTAGCACAGGGATGACTCTCCTTGCCAGGTTGAATGTTCCTTTCTACAGGAGACACAGACCAAGGGTATGTTTTTATGGAAAACACATTCTTTGGAGTAAACAGTCAAACTTTTGGTGTGACAACTTAGGAAAAGTCCTGTGAGGAGCAGCTGAGGGAGCTGGGGAGAAAAGGAGGCTCAGGGGGGACCTTCTGGCTCTGCAAGTCCCTGCCAGGAGGGGGGAGCCAGGGCAGGTCGGGCTCTGCTCCCAGGGAACAGGGACAGCAGGAGAGGGAGGTTCAGGTGGCACATGGGGAGGAATTTCCTGCTGGAAAGGGTGGTCAGGGCTTGGCAGGGGCTGCCCAGGGAGGTTTGGAGTGCCCAGCCCTGGAGGTGCCCAAGGAAGGGCTGGCCGTGGCACTCAGTGACAAGGTGGGCATCAGGCACAGGGTGGGCTCCAGGGGCTGGGAAGGCTTTTCCAGCCCAAAGGATTCCGTGCAAATATTTCTGTGAACTCCACATACAATGTATTTAAGCTTACAAGCATTTCCAGTGATCACATCTCTCTTCCAACAATTCACATTCCATTGTTTTAAGAGAAACGCAGTAAATTTAAACCCTCATGTGCACCATGAGATACAGGGAGCATTAGAAGAAATCCTACATATTAATGAGATTGTAATTAAATAAAATACATTTAAAAAAACAAACGAAAAGGAAGAAAGACATGAAAGAGCTGTTAAAGCTCTGAAGGGATCACTGTCTGTGAGTGCAAGGCAGGTAATTGCTGCCTGGTACCATCATCACACACAGAGCAGAGGTGAGTGGTGAACACGGATATTCAGTTCCTCTTTAGAGCTAAATCAGGACTCAAAATCCAACCTAAATTACCTGAGCTTGGTAAGTCATGGCTTGTAGGCCAAGTCTTGGTGTCTGTCTATACATAACCTCTTGGCTTGCAGAAAAGGTCAGGGAGTACCACTGAATGTAAAATCAGAATTAAAGAGTTTTATCTTTAACTTATTATTATTATTATTATTATTATTATTATTTTATTGTTTTTAATTTTCATATGCAGACCGACAATTAAAGAAATTAATAAATAGTAATCAAACCAAAATAAGTAAAAACAAAACAACAATAGTAATAAGACCAGAATAATTGTATTTTACTTTCTTTCCTGATGCCAGGAAAAGAGATCTCCTTAACTTTTGACGCTTTAAATGAGTAATTCTTATGAATGAACAAATTCAGTTTTTAAGTCTTTACCCAGCACTATTATAAAATAGCCTCTAGCCCCTCAAATCAGTCCAACTTGATGCTTTAATGAACTTTAGCATGACACCTCCTCTTATTAAAATCTAGGCAAATCATGTTTTATAGGTAAATATTCAAAATAAAAATTAAAATATTAAACCCTTCTTTTTCCAACTGTGTAAATGACAAAACTCAGTCCATAAATTATTTCCTGTGTGGGAAACAAAGGAAAAGGTTCTTCTTGCATTGCACCAGCCAATGAAAGAATAAGAACCTGTGGACTGATGGTTAAGAAAATGGATAAATACGAAAAAATAAAAATAAACTGCCTTTTTATTTCTGAACTGAGCAAATCAGAACCACAGAGGAGGGACTTAAGGGCCACTTCACCAGATACAATCCATGGAAAATCTGTTCTTCCTTCCAAACTACCTTTTCCTTATCTGGCTGTCCAAGTCCAACAGGAAAAGTGTGTAACAGCACTGGTTTAAGGCAGAACAAACTCAGGGCTCGTTCTGCTGACTCAGAGAGGGGAAAGCTTCACACTGAGCCCCCCTGAACTCCATCCACAGGGGGATGATGGGGAGAATGTCCCACTCATGGAGGGAAATAGAAGCTTTGCCTCCGATCCCAGCAATTCCAGCAGGGCCAAGTTATCCCCGAGGGAATTAGGAAAGCCTTTGTCAATAGATGTAGGAAAGAGCTCTCCTGTGAAAGACTGTTCACTTCCCAGTGAGAGAATGGCACCATTCACCGGCAGGAATGACGTGTTTGATGGGCTGGATTGAGCATCCTTTAATCCTCCCAGCTATGCATTGACCTGTTTATTCCCAACAGAAATTGTCCCAGCCATACATTGGCACGGGCTGAAGCGCCCATCGTTGTGCTCCATGCCCAGCCACCACCACAACCACAATCTTTGTGGTTCCTGACACACATCTACAGGTTTTCAAAGCTGGTATTTTCTAAACTTAAAGTCCTAAGATGGGCCAACTCAAAGCTGCATTTTCCAATAAGAGTATTCCGACCTTTAGGAACTACAATGTGTGTGCAAAAGGCACATTTCTTGGATTGCAACCCAAATTCATGTTCTATAATGTCCAAATTGGAGGAACTTAGCCAAAAAATCTCTTTGTAAATGTTTTGCATCACTCTGGGCCCCAACCAGTGTTTGCTAGAATTAGTCTGAGCCTTGCCCAAATTATCTGGAGAGGATTTGCAGTGCAGTCACCTTAATACCAGCATCCATTATAAGGTGAGAGAAAAAGCAAATGTGTTTCCTTAGCACAAACAGCTGGACAGTTTTCTGGACTGGGAATGGTTTTCTTGGCTTCCTCCATCCAACCTTCCCCAGGCCACAGTTAACCTTTTCATGTCTGGGGTGCAGGGATTTCTGCAGGCCCTGCAGAACATACACATGTTGTGTGGGCTGTGGGCAAAGATGAGCTCCACACAGCCCTTCCCAGCCCCCCAGTGTGGTGAAACTGCAGAGAAAGCAAAGAGCAGCTCCTGACCCAGCCCTTCTGCTCCCAAATTTGACACCACTGCAGTGAACAGAGCAGGAAACAGTGTCTCTCCAGTAACTCTTGGTAAAACATTTGTAAAGTTTACCATTACTAATTTGAGTCCCAATTAGGGGACATCAACTATATCCTAAATTATCAATTCTGATTCAAGTGTATCAGCCAAAGATATGAGGATTCTCAAAGGCATCACCACGAAATTGAGACTTGTAAGAGTTAAAAAACATTAGTTTTGCTTTTTCCTCCCTAAATTCTCTTAAAAAGAAGTTATTTATTATAAAATTACATTTAACAGGATATGTAAAGGGGGGGTGACAGTAAGGAGGCCACTTTTGCTGTGCTCCTACAGATGCAAACATGCAGGAAGTTTCCAGGAGCTGCAGTTGAATGCAAAATTCCCATGACAAGTTAGTCATTGGAAAGTAAGTTTAAGTGTACCCATAATGTAAATCCCTTAATCCTCAGGTAAACTAACAAGGAGGATTTGCATACAGTAAGGAAAAAAAGAAGGTTAGAAAAACCAAGGCATTGAGATACCAGTTCAGAGTATCCTGGTTTTCTAAGAATCTCATTTAGGTATAATTCAGTGACTTATGAAAACATATCACAGAATAGCCTGAGTTGGAAGGGACCCACACGGGTCATCCAGTCCAACACTCAGCCCTGCACAGGAACATCCCCAAGAGTCACCCCCTGTGCCCCAGAGCATCATCCCAACCCTCCTGCAGCTCTGGCAGCCTTGGGGCTGTGC
>JAWWTY010000022.1:20426362-20451653 GCA_035222235.1 Margarornis squamiger | reverse complement strand
CACAGCCCCAAGGCTGCCAGAGCTCCAGGAGGGTTTGGATGATGCTCTGGGGCACAGGGGGTGACTCTTGGGGATGTCCCTGTGCAGGGCTGAGGGCTGGACTGGATGGTCCTTGTGGGTCCCTTCCAGCTCAGCAGATTCTGTGACTCTGTGACTCTGGCTTTGGAACGATGCAGTGAAACACACTGGCCAAGACCCTTGAGGAAGTTCAAGCCCCCATGGCCTTGATGCTCTTGGTCTTCAGCCAAGCAGACAACCCCTCCCTCCAAGGCTGCAAATCCCATATTCCTCAGAAGCACTGGATCCAATTAAAAAATCAAATTTAACTATTAAAAGGCAGTTCCAGTTAAACACTCACTGCTTGCATCACTAGCCCTAAGAGCTCACTGTGGCTCCTGCTGCCACAACTCCCAAATAAACTCAACAAACTTGCTTATAATAGCAGGAAGAAGTCAGAGCTTTCCAAGCACTGAGGCTCAGCCAAATGCATCCCAGAGTCCTGTGTTGCCATGAACCAGCCAAACACCATTTGAACTGAGGCTGGAGCTGGTTTCCACATTGCTTTGTTTATATTGACTGCATTTATGATGCCTCAGAAGTCGCCAGTAAAATATTTATTTAGCAGTTAAAACGTTCTGCAAATGATTTTGCTGTCCCAAAAGATAAATATTTCTCAGCATGCTGAAATGATACATGGATGTTTTTGTTAAGGAAATTGCATGTTGATAAAATTTTCTCAGATTACACTCTGTCGTTCCTTTGTATTTGAAGTGGCCACATTAATTTTTCGTGATATTTATTGTAATTGTAAATTGCACCGAGATTAGAAACATTAAACTTACCATAAAATGAAACACATTTCAAGTATTTCCGAGTCATCTATTTAAGGGTTTGAGGACACTTTTGATCCTTCAGGTGGACCAGAGTGCTTTAAGCTTATAGGACAAGGATCCAACACAAACCGGAATTCCATTTTAAACTCTTGGGGAGCCTTTCCCTTCCTTCCTTTTTTTTTTTTTTCCTCTCTCTCTCCTTCTTTTCTAACACACTGATATCCAGCATCACTTTGGGGTGTCCCTGCACTGCAAGATTTCAGTCTGAACGTAATGTTTGCAGCAGATTGGAAATCTGTGCAGGCCATTGAATATAACTAAGCCCAGCACTGCCATCTTTACTTATCCTTCAGCCTCCTTTAACCTCCAAACAACACTCACACCCACAATTTGAGCTGAGCTTACCAACTTGGGCACCACATTGTTGTTTCTCTAGTCAAGGCCAGACCCTTGAGGGCTGTCAGTGCTCCAGGGCACCAACATTTCTCTGGAACACCACGGCCTTTGAGCCCACTCCCAGGCACGTGGGGTAGCCAAACCAAAACTGCATTGCTGTGAAACATTTCCCTACAGGATGCAAACACACCCTCAGTGCAGCAGCACAGCTCCTAAACTCCTGCCATTGCTTTGCTGTTGAGCAGTCTCAGCCTTGTTGGCCAGAATTCCAAAGCTGGCCCTTTCCATGGGAAGCCCCTGCAGGGTTGGATGCCAGCCTGTGCTCCCAGGGTTTGTCTGGCTGCAAACCCCCTGCAAGTGAGGCTGTAAATTCACTGCAGAACGAGCCCACGCTTCTGCCACCTCCTCTGGTGGCCTCACTTGGTCCTGTCCTACATTTCAGCCTCCAGGTTGGTTTGCCCTATCAAAATCTCTCCCTGAAATCATGGTATATGTGGTGCCCACTCCACCCCACACCATAAACCTCTGTGTGATTCTGCTGCACGTGGTTAAAAGAACTTCCACCCAGAGGTGACCCCACATGGAAACCTTCAGGTGCAATGCTGGGATCATTCTGGGTTTAGGAACTGAGTTAATGAAGCAAACCCTGATTTTTAACCACTCCTGTATTAGGCATTAAAAAAAGAAGGTGTGAAGAGGAATAGAAAGCCAGATGTCTTTCCTCTGTCTTGTATGGAGGGAGCTGGCTCTGGCTCTGGCTCTTTCAAGGATCTGCAGGGGTGGTGTGGCTTATAAACTTGAACAGGCTCAGAGCCTCATCTGCTGCAGAAACAGCCTCCAAGCAGCTTCATACCTGGCAAATAAAGCTCTACCAGCAGAATCAGCCATCTCACATGGTGTATAGATACACAGAGATCAGTAGCTGGGACTCTGGAAAAGCCTCACAGGCAGAAACACATTCTGATGAAGTACAAATAAATCTCCACATCACTAAATAAAACACCCTGATTTACCTCTCAGATCACTGGGGCAACTCCACTTGCCCAAAATCTACCTTGATTTTTAGCTTCTAATAAATACTCTTTAAAAGAATGTAGGAATTAAAACAGTTTTCAATATATTCAGTTGATGTTGTTGCATTACCATTTCTGCTGCATTTTGTAGGTGTGTGATGAGTGTACTTGGAGGGTGAAGGGAAACTTGTAGGAAGGGGATGCATAATATACATTAAGAAAATGTAAAAATGCCCTTATGTGTTATTTCTTCACATCTTTTTCCAAAGAATTTTGTTTGCCTTCCTGCTTTGAAAAGAAACTCCATTTACTTAGGATAGGTGCTAAGATTTTCCTCTTCAGACCCAGGAGGTAAAATCTTAACCTCATTAAATCCCATTACAAACCTGCAATTCACTTCAAGGATGCAACTGCAGCTCCTGACAGAAAAAAAATAATCGATGTCATAGGTTTTCAAGGGTTGTTTTTATTAAGGAAAAGTTTTTGGGTTTCATAAACAGATATGACACCATCTTCCCTTTGTAAGCTGAAAAATTTGGATAAGGTTTTGCCATCATTATTTTGGGATTTTCTTCTTTATTTTCTTTTGCATGGGTGGATTTTTGGGGGGAGTGGGAGGAGGGTTGAGTTGTTTTCAAACATTCAGCTGTAACACCTGCAGTTTTCCCCTCAACAGCAGAAACTATCTTTGACTTCCCTAGTCTTTTCCTTCAACTCTGATCCTCGGTTACAGCTCCTGAGAAAAATCCACCTGAACATATACAGATATATATTTGTGAAGACCTCTGGAACCTCTTTCCACTCAAAAATGTGCAGGACTAATCTGGAGGGAAAGTTTTTCACATCTACTTATGCAAGAAACTTTTTTTCCATCTTTTTCTCCCTTTTGGTTGGTTTTCATGGGGGTTTTTTGTGCCACCTGACTTTGGAGAACATCTCTGAATTAACTGGGAATCTTCAGGGACACGATGAAGCATCAGACATACAGGAAAGAGTTGCCATTCTTGCTGTTTTCAGTCCAGTTTTTTAAACAGTCAGCAAACACTTTTCAATAATGAAACGTGACATCAGTGGATGCCAAATCTTAACATGTACAGTTAATTAAAAGAAATCCAAACCAGCTTTACAAATGAATAGGGTTGCAATCACAACCTCTGGAGAGGCTTCCACCTTTCCCTCTGCACAGCACAGCTCCATTGCCCAGTCAGCATCTCAGCCATAACCTTGTGGAATAAAACATTTAAAGTTTCCTCGGGAATCAAAGGAAAAATTCCTCCCACGATCAGAAAGCCTGAGAGGGCTCTGAATCCACATCAGTCATTAGAGGTGGGGTTATTTTAGCACAAGGACTGGGTTTCACTCCAAAAAACTCTGATACAGGGGAATTAAGGTACCACAGATGGACATGGATGTACACCCAGAACTCTGGAAAAGCTCTTGATAAAATACAGGGAAGAACACAGGAATGGGCTGGGCCAGGGGCTTGGTTTAAAACCACTGCACATGCCTACATAGAGTCAGAGAATCCCAGAATAGCTTGGGTTGGAAGGGACCTTAAAGATCACGTGGTTCTGATCCCCCTGCCACGGGCAGGGATGTCCCTGATGCTCTTCAGTTAGAAATTAAACCCACCACATTTCAACCAGAGCGTGGGGAACTTCAGCATGGCCCAACAAGGAGCAGGGAGGGCAGGAAAACATTGAGGGAAACAATGACAGAGCTCCATAAAACAAAGATTTGCATGAGGACAAAAGTTATCTCTGTGGCAACACCCCCCCAGGTGAATCGAGGGAAATTATCAGGTGGCAAATTAGCAAAGCAAACAATGGGAAGTAGCTCTTCATGCACCACTCAGACAAGAGATGTTGTTCCCAGAAAATGTGGCACATACCAAGGACAAGTTGGCTGAAAATGACACCTCAAGGTAAGAAATGCCTGCTGGAGGCCGAGGCACAGGTCCACTTGTGCCTCTGGAAACCCAAGGCATGTAAAGTACAACTGCAAGACAGAGAAGCATCACTGGTTGCTCAGGGGAGAATCACTCTTTTTGTACCTTTTTCTAGGCACAGTGTTGATCTCTGTCAAATCTTAGAGTGTGGTTAGAGCTGAACCAGTCCTTATAGTCTGGAGATTGAGCTTTCTGACTGTCTCCCTTGTCTGTGGGTAAATATGGTTCTCAACAGGGAAGTGTGGAGGGTGCAGGCACCAAAACTTGGTTGTTTCAGCACATCATTAGGGATTGAAATGAAGAAAGGAGAGTGTAACCCAGAATGTAAAATCCATGGGGTTATCTCACTATTCATCTCCTCATTGCTGAAGTGGTGCTTCACCACAAGCCAATTCTTGAGGGTTGCAGTGAAACAGAAACTCAAGGGATCTGAATATACTGACTAAGGTCGTGCCAAACCCAGCCCAAGAACGTGGGCAGTGCAAGGTAAAATCCTGCTGGTTAAAAATGAACAGGATGAAACCTGTATTCGTGCCATTTTAGACCAATCATTGTCTCCAACCCTCTCGTCTCTTTACAAAAATCAGTTCATTTAAGGGTTCAGGCTCAAACCCACAGTTCATTCCTGGGAGGACCAGTTGCATCTCCCAGGTACAGCAGCTCTATTTATAAAATCTTCAACCATGAAAATTAGGCTTTGCCTTGAAGCTTTTCATCTGCGTTGAATGCAGGAACAGAATGTATATTGGGCAGGATTTGTGGACTCCCAAGGACACACTGACCATGAATACTACTAATAAAAATATCACCAGGAAAAACGCACCTGGAAAATGTGAGATGTGTAAATGTAAGGTCAAAGAAGAGAATTCTTGTAGAGTGCACATACCCAAGCCTAAGAAAACACCGTGGGGTTTTTAATGTTAATAGGGCAGAAAACTCAAATATGTGCCACAGTCATTGACCCAGTTTTGGGTGCTGCCAATGCTGGGCCCTCTGGTTGTAAAGGTAATATTTTCTTAGCCAACCCAAACATAACTCTTCCAAATTCATATGGGGATAACATCTCTGGAGTTTGTCTCTTCTGAGAGAAGACACTGAGGGACCACACTGAATAAAAAAAAAATGTAGCTACAAAGAAATACCTTTTCTTATTAACTTTTTTCCATATCTAGCCAACAGGTCACATCACAATATAGTTACAGAGAGGTCTGTCAGCATGTCAGTTGCTTTTATAAATCCCTTCATAAAAAAGACAAGGATTGCAACACAAGAAAGAGAATACAACAGGATGGCCGTACCCATCCGACATTGCAACACCAGCCAGCCTCTGACTGGATCTCCTAAATACTAACAGAGTATAAATATACCCTAAAAATACTCTAGGACTGCTTTAGGGGAGTTCAAGACAATACAGAGGATTTTTTTCTGCCTCCCTGCAGGTGTCTCTGAGCAGCATTTCCATGTGCATCCCTGTTAAGCACAACCCAACAGGTTACGTGGTTTTACAGACTGGAGGCTACAAAAGCCTCACAGCAAAGATCCCCTTCCTTACCTTCATGATATTCTGCTTGTCATTCTGAAAAGAAACCCCTTCTGAGTAATAATGAAGCACCACTTCAAAACCTAAAAAACAAATCATGCCCCATAGTGAAAAGGGCTCTGCTGGAAGGATGAAATGAATGGGTAAGAGGAAAGCAGAGTCATCTAAAAACTAGCGATATATAAAGCAAGGAAGCAAGAAATGCCTTTTATGTGTTTAGAGACCTGGAAAACAGAAAACATCACCCTTTTTGGGGAAGAGGAATTTGGAAGTCTCTAGAGCAGACAACAGGTATGAGCTTCTGACCACACAAATGCCACAGACCCACTACAGCTTTTGGTGTTGGACATCACCCTCCCACTTCAGCTGCAGCTCCTCTGGCCCTGCATCCAGCACCTCTGGGCTCTCCAAAGCCTGGTGGAAGCAACTCAAGATGCTCTACAAGGCACATTCCAGGGTCTGTTACCTCCTGGATCCCTTGGGCTCCCTTTCACCGTGGAAGTGGGGGGAGCACAAAGCAATCCTGAAAATGCAGAGCAGGAATTACAGGAAGACAAGCAAGAGGTCCTCACAGGAATCTCTGAGTGCTTTGCCACACAGATATCTCCTGGTGCAATAAGGGCAGCAAAACTAACTGGAATGATGTGTGTCCAGGCAGCTGACAGAGCCCCGACTGTCTCTGGAACACATTGCCCAGCGGTGCTTGCCTTAAGGAGCCTTCCAAAGCTTAGCAAACTGCATCCCTTTGGAACCAAATATCCTGAGTCCTCATCACACTGGGCCCGTTTCCACTCTGAAAATACAAAATTGGGCTAAAATGACGCTTTCTGAAAAGCACTGCAAATCCCTTCTCTTCCACCCGGAGAGTGAGCTCTTTGGAACTGCAGGGCTGAACCCTGAGCAGCAAACTCCTCCTTCAACCTGGAAATTCCAGAGTTAAACCACACACGACTTCCTTCTCCCCCAGCCCACTAAGGTGTGTGTTTATCTAAAGCTTCTGATGTTCTCTGTGTTTTGATTTTTTGTTTTTGGGGTTTTTTTTGGAAGGAGTTCGATTTAGGATTTTTTTTTCAAAGTAAATTGCATTTTTTCCTTTTAAATGAATAAAAGTTTAATCCAGTGGGCTTAGCTGCAATTTGCACACTGGTAAGTGTAAAGCACTGGCAGCTACAAACCCCTGGCCCATACACACGGGCATTACAGCTTAGCCAAAAGTTTGCAAATATTCATTTAAATTCAGAAGCAAATTCAGCCATATTTACAGCTGCTTCACAGTTGCTTTCTGCAAATATTTGAACTCTTGTACTTTACCAGTACAAATACTAGGGAATAAGGAATTTTAATTTCCAATAACCATGGAGCTTAACATGTTCTCTTCAGTTTTACACACGTGGTCTGTACACAAGCACTTGCCTATGGAGACACACCAGGGAACAAGCAGCACTCTGTGACTTCTAAAATTAAGGGTATGAAATCTGAATATGAAATATTTCCACGTGCATTAATGTGGAAATTTCACAGCACACCACAGAATGTTTTTTTAAAAAGCCCTACAGAACCCTGTAAACCTTTTGTGTGGCATCAATAAGGCTCCAAGAGGCAATGAGAAGAAGCTCAGAGCGTCTTCAAGGACTGGCACAAACACCCAGCATTCTACACAGACTGAACAGGCCTGATGAGAATTTCTATTTAATAAATGGAAATATTCAGCATCCCAGCTCTCACTTCTTCAAAAAGAAAATGCACAAAAATTCTTCTTTCCTTTAAACACGTATTAAAGGCTATTTTGATTTAGACAAGATGTTATTCACTTCCATAGTTCAGAAAAGTTATATAATTAAGAGAGAATATAATCTGAAAATATTTGGGATGCATGTTATACTCTTAAGTACTAGTGCTTAATCTTCAGTGAATACCTTGGAAAGAGTTCGTAGCAGCATTAACAGTGTGGGATCTCTCTAAGACCTTGTCAAGCAGCAGAGAAGGAAAAAGGCTGTTAGCCCAGACTGAACAGCCAATTTCTCCCTTGGAGACCTCACTGTGGTGAAAAAAAATTGCGTTTTGGGAGCACCTTCCTTGCCAGACCAAATCAGACCCGCATTTTGCTGAGATCTCCTGCCATGCGTGGCTTTTTTTCTCCGAACACTTCCCTGGCACAATATTCGTGCTACACAAATTAAAAGCTTGAGATTTGAAGGAGATAATTCATAATAAATCCATCTAATTCATGTAAAATGGCTGTCACTTCTATAAAATGGCCCAGTGCAGTGTTTGAGGCTCTCTCCTCCTCATTGCTGCAATGCCAAGTCTCCAGACAGACGTCAGAGTTCCCGGGACACGCCGTGTTCTCTGGGAATAACTCGAATAGCTCCTGCCCATCTGCCTCTTCTCTGTTTACCCTTTATTTGCTTTACCCTGCTGGAACATCGCTGAGCTCCGGGGATCCTGCGTAAGCAAGTTTTCAGCCTTGTTATGCAACACCAGGCTGGAAACAATTGCCATAAATTAATGGGGGTTTGCATAAATTCTCACTGCAAAGTCACGCCTGAGTAACTCCTGAGTATGAATGAACAGCCCACTTTGAGCATATCTCTACTTGAGCTCGGCAGGGGAGCTCTTCAGCACTGGCTCAAGGGTTTCCTCCTCAAATAGTGTCCTCCTTTTAAATACAATCCACTAGCTTCAATATCTTCTCAGACAGTGAGTGTGCGCTGCCTAACACTCTTTTTGAATTAACTCTCTGAGGGAAAAATCATTTCCAAAAAGTAGAATCTTCTCGTTCCAGAAGACACAAATCACTCTTTTATTCGTTTGCCTTATACACCATTTCTATTTCGGAAAGCTTCCATGTTCACTTCCTAAAAAAAAAAGGTTTTAAAAATGCTTCAAGCTTATTTTGTGGTTTGTTAATATAGGTGCAATGTAAACCATGGATCTGAGGATCTTGCAGAGGAAGAGCCCATGTTATACATAATCATGTTTTAATGGACTCTGTTTGTAAACAGATGAGTCCATGCACGACTGTGCCTTTTTTCCATCAGCACGGAGCTGCCTGGACAAGAGGATGCATTTTTAATGTCTGCTATGAAAACTGATGCAAAGTCATCCCCAACCCCATTAAAGGTAACCATCCCTGTCCCCAGGCCTGGCTTCTGGCACATTTCCTACAGATTTCATGGCAAAGCTGAGCCAGGCAGGGAGAACAGCCTGCAAAGCCATGCGAGTGTGGTAATGCAAACTTGCCCTGAACTTCACTGACACATTACTGGGCCAAATTTCAGGGAATAAGTAATTCAGTGTTTAGATTTTATCTACCATACAAGTCAGCTGAAACAACCAAATTTAATGTCTGTGTAATGACCTCAATCCAACATTTGGGGTTAAGACAAACATCTAATAACAGGACTTTTGCATTCTAGTTAATGAATTTTAGAGAATTTGACTGAACTCAGTAGGTTGTATTGATCTCTTCATTTTATTTTGGACCCAAATGGTGGGGAAAAGTCACAGGTAAATGTTAATGGTTTCTCCCCAAGTCCAAGAAGGCCTGACCCACCCCATTTTCAGCTCAGCACACACACATAGTGCAAGGTGGGGTGTTTGATCAGTACCTGGGGGGTGCAGGCTGCAGTGTCCCCCTCCCTCCTCCTCATGCCCCACCAAAGCTCCTGCACCACCCCCCACAACCCCACATCCCTCAATATTCCTCCCCATCCACCCCACAGCCCCACACACACCCTCTTGCATCCTCCCCCACTCCTCCATTCCCTCAAAACCCCCATATCTCACCTCCCACTCTCCTGTCTTCTCTGCATCCCCCTCCAGCCTCCCCACCCATCAGCCCCACCTCCCCACCCACACAACCCTGCATCCTTCATCCCTCCTTACACCCCTCAGCATTGCTCCCCACATATCCTTGCATCCTCTCCCATCCTCTCCCATCCCCACTCCTCCATCCTCCCCACATCCCTCCCTATCCCCCACATAGCCCCCTGAATCCTCCCATAACCCCTCCATCCCCCCATCAGACCCTCCACACCCCTCCATATTCCCCAATCCACTTGTCATCCCCTCTCCATCCCCTCTACAGTTTCCCACCCTCTGGAGAGGTAAGTGCAGCATCAAGACTGTGCTTTTGGGGTTCTTTTTGTAGAAAGCACCCTCATGGCATTGCTCTAGGATAAGATTTTTCTTCCAGAAGGGCAGAGTAGATCTCCCCTTGCCTTGCAGGTGTGGAGCAGAGAATCAGGGCTGTGCCACTGCCCCAGCAGTGGGATACCCCCTCACAGCCCCACCCTGGGTCCTCTCCTGATGGAGCACTACCCCTGTATGAACACCCATGTCATTAATCTTCAAAGCCCCTGGATCCACGGAGCTATATTTAAATTGACATTGGTGGAAAAGCAGAACCTTTCTCAGGTTTCTTTGAGACGCTTCATGAAAAGGTAATTTAGGATGTTTGAACTGAAAACTCACCTAAATAGATTTTTGTTCAGAAAACCAACATTTGCTGATTACCTGTGACCCAACTAGCATTCAACCATGGGAAGAACCCACTTTTCCAGCCTGCAGTCTATGCCCTTCTACTTCATTTAGAGGGAAAACATGCCCTGTTGTACCTATACTGGTAATTAAAACAGTGGAGTTCACTAGCACGGGTGCATTTCTGCCAGAATAAATGTGTTACACCAGTACATCTTATTTATACACAGAAAAGAGAATAAATAGATCAGGTGCATCAGCTACAAATGTACTTTACTGGCCCCCAAATTATACAGCACTGGCAAACGACCCTCAGGTTGGGGGAGAAGTTTCTCTGGCAGCTTTGGGGTGTTGCAGAGGGAGATCATTCCCACAGGCAGAAGAGGGCTCTGAGGAGAAATTACAGCACTGAACAAAGTCATCCAGATCTTCCCCAAGGCTCCTGTCGAACACCTTGGAGTGTCTGGGCTGAGACAACTCTGCTGTGTCTCACCCATCACAGCCTAACAGCACCCACACCGGTTCATTACAGCGGTAAAAGGTAATTAGAAAGTGAAACGATTATGCTGCACTAACCAAAATTATCCACCTGTGTGCAGGTGAGGCCTGGTGTAATTTCCTTGTGGTCGCTCACCAGCCAAAAATGTTAATTGATGCTGGTTGAAGTGAGCCCCAAAGCCCTGGGTTTAAATGCATGGGGATCTTATCAAACACATTTTAAAGGGCTGTTACTGGCGGCTGGTGGCGCTTGCCTTTGCTTTCAAACGGAATCGCAGAGTCTCGGGATGGTTTGGGCTGGGAGGGATATTAAAGATCACCTCGTTCCACCCCCAGTCCGAGGACTACCCATCCATTTGAGTGTACCCCAGCGGGACCTGCCTGCTCCTGGCCCCGAGCTGCTGTCACTGAGGTGTGATGCCACACCAGCCAGCCCAACAGGCAGCCTGGCCGGAGATGCTGCGGGAAATTATGGGAAAGGAAACTTTAACAGAAAACAACACACGAAATCGTTAAAAGATAAATATATCTGAATATATAATTCATTTATAAGAAAAACAAAACAAGTAGACAATAAAAACAAACCAACCGATAAAAAACCCCTATTAGGTATATTGTCTGATAACTCGAACAGGCTTCTCCTGTGCCCGAGAAGGCTCTGGGTTTCATCAGGATCGCTGCGGAGGCAGGAAGACTCCTTAGCCCGGCTCAATCCCGCTCCGGGCTATAACCGGCTCCTCCCGAAGCGAAAGTCGGTCATTAAAATCCTTACCGAATCGCTGCTGGGCAGGCGGCTCCAGCGGGGAGCCCGTGAGTGCGGAGGTGCCGCTGCTGGAGGTACAGCGTGCCCACTCACAACGTGTTCACACACCCCACACGGGCAGCGTGTCCCTGTCCCGGCAGAGCCGTCCCTGCTCCCACCGGGGCCAGCCACGTCCTGTCCCCCCTGCTCCGTCCTGCTGGAGGGAATCGCCGGGTGGGAGATGGCAGAACACCGCTGGAGAGCCCGGGGGCTCCGGGCACGCCGTCAGCCCCACGCGGGACGGGCATCTGCTAGTGGGCGAGAGGAGGATCTCCCGAGCCCCCTCGGAGCTTTTCCTGCCGTGGGACAACAGGGAAAAAAAATTACCTTTGGATCCTGCGGTGCAGAAGCCGGGAAGAGAGGCCCCTTCGAGGCCACTCGGTGTGCGGGGAGAGGGGAGAGGGGAGAGGAGCCCCGGGACCCCCGGCAGGATCGGACCCGCTGCCCGGCTCCGGCTCGGCAGAAAACCAGCTTACCAGAGCATCCCAAACCCTGCCTTGCTCTTCTCGCTCTCTGTCTGGGAAAAAGAAAATACAATAAAACAACTTACCCTATTTAATACCTTCATGGTCTGAGAAAAGTAATCACTTTATGGTCTGCGAGAAAATAATCACTTCGCCACTTACTCAAGTGCGAAAAGAAAATATTAACATTCTGCAGCGAGCGCGATAGCACCGACTGAAGGCCGGCTATTCCAGCTCCCTGTGTCGTTCTGTTAATTTGGGTTAATAGGCCAGTGAATCTCCCTTTTAATTAAAACCGGCTGCTGTTCTCACGTGCACTGAAGCCGCCAGAAACAAGAGGCAGCAGTGACAATGAGGTGACAAAGCCACACGCCCACCGGGCCCTGCCCCGGCAGACCTGCGGCTCCGTCAGCCCCGCCGCCGCCTTCCCTCTTCCCAGCCTTCATCCTTATCCCCGGGTTAAGCAAAACGTTTCCAACCAATTGTTTGGTTAAATATCTGAATCGTTTCAGCGAAAGAATATGAGGTTGTTTCCTCTTTGCCCAGCACCGGCCGTATTGTCCACCGCTCATTGCGGGAGCTGATTAAACCTGGCGTGGAGGAATCCCTGGGCACCTCCCGAGCCGGGCCGGGGTAGAGGGTAGAGGGCATCCCCTGCCCTCGGCGCACCCCGGAGCCTCATTGCAGCGAGGCCGGAGCCCTGGAGAGCGGCGAAGCGAGAAAAACGGGGACCAACCGGGATGAATTCAGCGCTGATTCACCTCGGCACCCTCCGAGGGCTCCACCGGGGAGGCGACTCGGGGCTATTTGGAGTTAAAGCCCGTCGATGTTGTCCGCTGTGCTCCTCTCCCACCGGGCCGCCGTCTTGGTGCCCTTAGCACGGGCTGGAGCGCTCCCCGGTGCGGGGCTGTGGTGCGGGGCGGTGGTGCGGGGCTGCTCCGGACCCGCAGCCCAGCCGGCCCTGGGGGCACCCCGAGGGCGGGCAGGGGGGCACCGAGGGGCCTCGAGCCGCGGGCGATAATTACCGCACCGCCGCTAATTGCGAGGCGCCCCCGCAGCAGAGGCTGAGCCCGGGGCTGTCCCGCCGCTCTCCTGTCCCCGCTCTCCGCTCTCGCCGTTCCCTGCGGCGCTGCTGTTTTCCAGCAGAATGGCGGTAATTGCACGTCTAGGTAGATGCTCTATAATTTGACATCCCGACGGCAAAACGCGGAGCAGGGACTCGGGGAAAACAAGCAAAAAAAAAAAAAAAATAAAAAAAATAAAAAAGAGAGAAAATAACAACAAAGAGCCAAGATTTCGTGCTACGTCGCAGCCGCTCACGAAGAAGGTTTTTTAAAAGTATCATTTAGGATGCGTGGTGCGGGAGATAATTAATCTATCTGTCAGCAAGTAAAGTATCTTTAAAATGCGAAATTATCCGAAGTTGACCAAGAAAAGACTGTGGGTTTGACCTCTCCCGGCCACGGGCAGCCGAGCTGTCGGGGAAAACGGTGCGAGAATCTTCCCGGTACCACCGCGCTTTGCTCTCTCTCTCTGTGTACATCTGCCTGGAACTTGAGTTTGAATCTCTAACCTGCCTCCGCGAGGGAAAAAAAAACCAACCACCAAACAAAAAGAAAATTTAAAAACATTAACCCCAAGCATTATGTTACTCAGAGCGATAGTTCATAAAATACTTTATTGAAATAAACTAAATAAAGTAAATCTTCGCATTAATAAAACTGATCATAAAATGCAGTTTTCGAATAACTAGGGGCACCACAGGGTTTTAGACAGCGAGTAGATGTGGAAGGTGGGCTCCAGTGTCCTTCTGGCCCCTCGGGCCGTCGCACAACAATCCCTCGGCCGTGGCCGGTCAAAGCGTCCCGACCTCCCGAGTCCGAAGCGGCCGCAGCCGCTGTCCGAGCTGCCCTCCATCCTCTGCCCCCGGGCCCGGGGCGGTGCGGGCACGGGCGCTCGCCCTCACTCCTCCTGGCTGACCTCGGCCGGCGAGCCCAGGCTCTCGGGTGGCTTCTCGGCGTCCCGGGCTCGCTCCTGCTCCGAGAGCTGCTCGCTGCTGGGGATCGAGTTCTTCTTGGGGCGGCCCTTCGGCTTGGTGGGGGACTCCAGGCCGCCCCCCTGTAACACCTGCGAGGCGGGGAGGGGGCAGAGGAGGGGGACACCCCGGTAAAACAGTGCTGCCGTCAGCCCGGGGCGCAGGAACCCCGCTCTGCCCGGGCTGGGGCTGCAGTGTGGGTCCTGTCGGGCTGTGCCCACCGCCCCCCGCCCCCGGGGGGTACAGCGGGAGGGCTCAGACGGGGTTGGGGATGGGGCCGGGGTCCAGGCGGTGCTGGCCTTAAAGACCAGAGGCATACCGTTATTATTATTATTATTATTATTACTACTATCATCATCGTCATCATTATTAACGCAGGGCCGATATGCAGGAGGACGAGCCCCCGGGGCAGCGCTCGATACCCGGTCGAACGCGGACAGAGAGCGTCGAAGGGGCGGACGATCAAGGGACACTTACTATTTTCTTCCACTTCATGCGCCTGTTCTGGTACCAGGTTTTCACCTGGAGCTGGCTGAGCCCCAGCGATTCGGCCAGGTCTATTCTGCGGGTGAGAGAGAGAGGCGGTCAGCCCGGCAGCGTCCCTCTCGGATGGCAGCTCCCCGACTTTTTCCAGGCAAAATGAGCCCCGTCCCGTCGCTTCGCGCCCGCGGTCCGAGGGTCGCCACCGCCTACCTGTCGGGCGTGGAGAGGTATTTCTGCTTCTCGAAGCGCTTCTCCAGCCCCATGAGCTGCAGCTCGGTGAACACGGTGCGGCTTCGGCGCCCCTTCTTGGCCTTGCCCGGCTCCGGGGGCCCCGGCTCCAGCTTGCCGCGGAGGTGCAGCTCCAGCGGGAGATGTGGCGATGCGGAGCCGCCCTGCAGCCCCGAGCCGGCGGCCAGCAGCGCCGAGCCCAGCCCCGAGCAGCCCAGGGGAGCCAGCGGGAACTTGAACACGGCGGCCGGCTCCGCCTTCAGCACCGCTGCGGGAGAGAGGGGCCGTCAGCGCCGGGCAGCGCTCGGGGACCCCCGGGGCTGCAGGGTGCCTCGGTGCCCCGGGGACCAGACCCTGCAAGGAGCCCCGGGCCCTTCTCCTCCTTCCTCGCGGGGAAGCGGAGCGGAGCCCCCGGGGCCAGAGGGGTGCGGGACCCCCGGGACGTGGGTCGGGTCCTGGGTCCCCCCCCTGTTCTGTCCCCTCCGCCGTACGTTTTAGCGTTAAAAGGGCAGTTTTAAGGGTAATCCTAATTACGGCATGACTTGTGTGTGTGTGTGTGGGATGATAAAAATGAAAATAATTGAAATCAACCCAAAAGCCTTCCCCTCGGTGTCATCGAGCAGCTGCCGGGGCCGGCTGAACGCGGCGGGCGTCGGGGCCTGGGTACGGTCCCGGAATACCCTTCCTGGCATTTTTCAAGATATTTTCGTCGTGGTAACAATTTCTACCCCTCTCCATGAACCTCAGTGCCGCAATTTTCCTATGAAGAAGCGCCCGAGGAGGGGACAGCGAGCCCATCCCCTTGGACGCTGCTCCCCTCGGGATGTGGCCGCCGCTCGGCCGGTTCGACTCGGTTCTCCCGGGTCCGACCCAGCCCTGCTCGGCTCGGTTCCCTCACCCGATGCTCGGCCCGTCCTCCCCCAGCGACACAGGAGCGACCTCGGCGGCGGGGGAAGGACTTTTAGGGGAGTCTCTGCGGGCTCTGCTCCTCGGCCCGCGCTGAAATCGCCTCCCTCCCTGCAGGGCCCGACCCTGCTCCCGCTGATCCCTGCGGAACCGAGCCGTGAGTGATGTAAAGAGCCTTTTATCTGATCCGCTACTCCAAATAGTTCTGAATAGTTCATCTTGGAAATAATACTGATGTCTAGATATTCTAACGCGTGATGTTCCCTTGCTCTGGGTGTTGCCGCTTTGCACTTTCTCTCTTAAATGCAGAAAAAGAAATTGGGATCCTCCTTTTCCGTTCAGTTCTACGGATACAGAGCTACGGCTCTGCAGATGAAAATGGCTTGGGAAGCAAAAGTTTCGCCGTCGCACAATTAAGTACTGGCCTTTAAAATGTATTAAGTAGGGGCCTTTAAAATATATTAAATACTGGCCTTAAAAAAACCCCAACCATGTCGTAAATAACCTGCATTTGTCCTAGATACTGTATCCGACTGGATAGAACACGCTGGCACCCGTTTTAAATAAATATACATCGAAGTATTACAGTAAAGACTATAATGTTATATCTTAGATGTTTTATATTATTATATAAACATAATATATCTTTATATTATGTATTTTATATTTATGTATAATATCTATGTGTATTTATATATGCACACTCATATATATGCCGGGTTTCCAGCTAAATCTGTGACCGCAGGACCCCGCGCCGCCCCTTGCAGTCACACACATACAAACTCCACCGCCTAGCTCCAGCAATTCACACCTCATCCAAAAAACAGGGGGAAAAAAACCCACAAAAAACCCACAAAACACTAAACGATTAACAACAGCTTTCTCCCCTGAAATTCAAAGGCCGTTCTGTGAAAGCACCGCTGGAGCCGTGAAGCCTCTTCCTTCTTTTTTAGGCCCCAAAACCCGGGATGCGCTCGGCCGGCAGAGCCCGGCAGCGATTTATTCACGCAGAATTCACGAGTTCTTCTTCCAGGAGCCCGGCTCCGAAAGGCGCTGGGGACCGTCAGCAGGCGATGCCTCCCCGCCCGCCGCCCCCAGCGCTCCCCACCCCGGCCGCGGGGCCCCGGCACGTACCGAGGTGGTTGTGGTAGGGCCGGGCGGACAGCAGCGCCTGCACCCCGAACTTGAGCAGCTCGCCGGCCGGCGCGGCCCCCTTGGCGTCCGGGGGGTCCGTGAGGATCTCCTCGATCATGAAGCTGCGGTAGCGGTGGGAGCGGTGGTCGGGGAAGGCTTCGGCCGGGAAGTAGCGAGCGGCCCCCAGCTCCAGCGGGTGCTGCATCCTCGCCACCGCCGGGGCGCGGCGGGACCCCCGCCCGCCGGGGCCGCCCTAGCGCAGCCCCCCGGGCGGCAGCCGGGCAGCGGGGCGCCCCTCGGGGGCTCTGCCCATCGCCCCGCCGCCCCCTCCCCGTCCCCTGCCGCTGCCCCTGCCCCGCAGCGCCCGGAGCAGCGCGGCGGCCGCGGCCGTGCCCGCCGCCTGCACTCGGGGCGCGGCACCGGGCAGCGTCTCCCCGCCCCGGGACGGCGGCACCGGCCTATTATAGCGCCCTGCCCGTGGGGCCGGCAGCGCGGCGGGGGAGGGCGCGGGAGGGGCTGCGCAGGAAGGAAGGGGCCGGGGCGGGCGAGTACCTGAAGCGAGGGGTTACAGCCCGGCATTTGATCCCCCGCCATATAAAGCAAATTAGCCGTTCTGCTCGCGGCGGGAGAGCAGACACCCAAACAGCCGCTGGCCCCTTCGAAGCGCAGCCCAGGCCCGATCATTATGACCGTCCTGGTTCACGTCCCCGGCTCCAACCCCATCCCCGTCCTCATCCGCATCGCCATCCCCGTCGCCATGTCCACCCCAATCTTCAATTCCAATCCCCTTTCCCCTTCCCATCCCAGTTCCCGTCCCCATCCGCATCTCTTTCCCCATCCGCTTCCCCTGACAAGGTAACTGGAGCTCCGGAGCGCCTGGGCCGATGGGGAGGGACGCGGAGCCAGAGGGACCCTCGGGGAGCCCCTTCCTCCCGGCCCCGGCCCGCACATCCCTGCCCCGCAGCAGCACCGTGCCCGCAGCCCTCGGGGCAGCCCCGGTGAGGTGTCCGGGGGTCCCGGGGCCGGAGGAGCCGGGACAGCCCAGAGGCAGGCGGAGGCCGCGCTGGAGGTCGAGGCTGCCCGTCGAGGGGGCCAGGCCCGACGCCTTTAGCTCCGGGCCCCCCCCGATCTCGGCTACATCTCTGTAAATATCTAAAGGATAAAAAGGAGCTGGTGAGGGAACAAAGCCTAGAGCGAAGAGGAACCTTTCCCTGGACTTTTGGAGCCTTTACACGAACATTTTGCTCCATACAACGGGATTCGCTTAGTTCCCTTTAGCCCGTGTCACGCACGACAGGAGATACCCACGAGCTCATTACTGAAGTTCTTCGAGCCAGATCCGTGTGCGGGAGCCCGAACCCTCGTAATCCCCACCGAAAGCGTCGGCACTAAGGGATTAGAGGGGGATCATTTCGGAGGGATCCCCCAGCGTGGGGTGGGTTTGGGCTGAGCTCGATCCCTGCCCACGGCGGGAGAGGCGCCTGGGTGGTTTTCACGGGGGGCGTCCCACGGGCTCAGCCCAGCGGGCCCACGCAGAGGGACGGGCGCCGGGCTCATCCTCGGGGCAAGGGAAGCTCAGCATCCTTCTTTATGATTTTTGACCGAAAAAAAGAGCTTTCAGCCCGTTTTCCCGGTGCGGCTGCCGTGGGGTGTGCGGGGGATGCTCGGCCCCGCTCCGTAATCCCTAAACAAGACGGGATGGCCACGGGAGTCACTGCAGCCCACGGGGGTCGTGTCCCAGCACTCGGAGGTGGTCGGGGACCTAGGGTCCGGCAGTTCCCCCCGGCCCCGGGCTCCAGCGCTTCTCGCGGGTCACGGTCCGTCAACACGCGTGGGGGGACCCACAGCCAGCGCCCCGCAAAGCCGGGAACAGCCCCGGGGGGATTCCCACCCCACGGCAGATGCGCAGGGCCCGGCTGCGGGGACTCTCGGGCCGGTAATTTGAATTCAATGGTGAGGAAGGGGTAGAAGGAGGTGTTCAGGGAACGGTGGAGAACACGAGGCCGCTCTGCTGCTCCTGTCAGCGCTGTTTGAGTCCTGCTGCCGTTTCACTCTACTATTCGCCTCTGCATGCCACAACAACGAATCAATTTATGCTCCGGACTTCCACTGCCTTCCCACATAACCTGTTCCATATGGTCACTGCCACTTGTACGGAGCAGTTTCACGCGGATTTTTCTGTTTTCTCCACGTTTCTTCAGTTTAAAATCATGCCTCTCTCTCTGTGAAACGGGCTGAATCCCCGTTAGGTCCCCCGATGCTCCCCCCTGTTAGGGAGCTGTCATTTATTCACACATCCCCGGTGGGGCAGCAGCGGGGACCGGCAGCGCCGAGCCCACCGAGATGCTGCGCGGCCCCGGGCGCTTCCATCCCTCCATCCATCCCCCAATTCCCCTCGTCCCTCCCGGGAATCTCTGGGCAGCAATGTCCCTGTGCACACCTGTGCTCCGGAGAGCCCCGACCGAGGCCAACGGGGCCCCCAAAATAATCAAAAATCCCAAATCAAAACCCTTCCAGTTTCCTGACATGGCTTTTCGTTCGCCCATCTTTTGTCCATCTGCTCCGTTTAGATCACAAGGTGTTTCCATGCCAAGGTGCTGATTTTTTACGGCCGAGGCGAAAGAGGACTTTGGAGCTATTATCATAAAACGAGGAGAATAATTATGAGTAAAGTGAGAAGAATTTTGGCCACATTCAAGCGAACAGACAAATCCACATCGGATTGTTTAAACAACCTCACCTCCGAGACCAGCGCACTCATAAACAAACAGTGCGCGTAAAAGAAATTACCCACACTCTAAGGAGTTTTTTTGTTTCTTTAAAATAAATCAAAACTCCTGAATAATTGTAAATATTAACACTCCCATCCCCATCTCGGAGCATGTTAGGATCAGTGCTGCACAGACACGGTATCATTTTCATCACACGGCGTCATCTTTGATAGTTTTAATTTTTTACATTCCTTGTGATTCTTATGCCCTGAGGCTGTTCCTGCTCCCACGGACGGTCGGAGGATCCCACATCCACCCCGGGAGCAGGCCTACAGCCCGAGTTCACAAAAAAAAAAAAAGAAAATAAAAATTAATATTTCTGCAAACACTCCTATTGAAAGATTTTGATGCTGCGCTGAAGAAAGGAAAGATGAACTTCACCATCCTGTCGCACTCACAGTCACTAATTTAAAATCGTTGCAAAGCAAATTCTGCAGCGGAAAGGACATCGGTCAATTTTAATATTTTTTAATTATAATTTTCATTGAGACTTTGAAAATTGTCTAATTTCCCGTGCTCTTACAGAGCACCTAAACCCTCATTTTTATTTCTCGTCGATCTGCCCAGTAGATTCACTCAATCTCTTTTTTAAACAGCAGCGTCCTGGAGTTCGGCAAAATCCGTGGGGCTTTGGGGAGCAACCGCACGAACAAGCTGCAGGCCCCGAATTTTATCCACCTTTTTCCCCCAGCTACTATAAGGAAATCACCCTTCTCTGAAAAATTGCTCCTCATTTACCGCGGGGCTTTTTTTGTTTGTTTGTTGCTTTTGTTGTTGTTGTTGTTTGGGGTGGGTTGTTTATTTGTTTTGGTTTGCTTTGTGTTGTTCTTTTTCTTGCAGCAGGGACAGACTTCATATAACTGTTAGAGGCAGACTATTTCAGAGTTAGCCTTTTTTAAAAAGAATTTTATACGAATATATGTAACTAATTTCAGAAACTAAAGATGCGTCTATCCCATTAGGAAGCCCTTTTAATCTTCGTTTTATATAAAAGCGGAAGGCATTTTTAAACGCTCCTTTCGCTTCAGATATCTCGGGTTTAGCTGGGCAATTCAGACAAGAATGACAGCTCCACCAGCGAAAATTTTGCTATGAAGACGAAAACAATTCACCCAGTGATTTAAAACTCTTCCCTGCGGTGGGAACACTTTTGTTCCTCAGATTAACCCCCGATTTGACGGGAAGAAGAGTTTTGCTGAATTTTCCCGCATCACCGGCCCCTCCGTTAAGTTCTCGCTGTTCTCCCGACTCCCAACACCCACAACGCGGAAAAAAAGCGAAATTCAAACTCTTCGCCTCCTGGATCTCTCGGGAAATATCCCAAAGGGGAAAATACTTTTAATAACATCTTAATAATATTTTGAATAACTCCCGCACTGCAGACCCCACCCAGCACCGCTCCCCGCGGGGTTCGGGATCCCCGTGGGCTCCCTGCGAGCGCCGGGCACGGCTTAGTAAGGGCTCTTACATCGAAGTCTCGGCTCTCCCAGGAGCAAAGGGGTTCCCAGTGTCCTCTCCCACCCCGATCTGTCCAGGGGGACCGGGGGCCGCCCCGCAGCGCTGCTTAAGTTAATTAATAACCGGGGATATTTTTTTTTTCTTTTTGCATCAAAGCTCTCGATGCGTTTTAAACACAACCAATTCGTTGTTTTCTCAACACCGCCTTTTAAAAAACTCTAATAAAATGTGCCCCGTCCCTCTCCCATCACTCCCGGCTCTCCTCCCACCGCGGCGAAGCCCCTGGCCGGGGGTCCCGGTCCGCGGTGCCCGCTCGGGCAGGGGGGGACCCGGGCTGGGGGCTCTGCCTGTCCCCGGCTGCAGGACAGTGCGGGGGACCCTGGTGTCGTGCGGGAACATCCCCCCGGCCCGCACCCTCTGCCCTTCCCACGGGTGTCCGAGGAGGGGAGGCAGTCACAGCCACCTCCCCCTCGCTCCGTCCTCGCCGCACTTAATATTCAGGAAATCCACAAAGTGCTACGGAGAGAGTGGAAAACGTGACATCACGGGCTAATTGGGAAGGAGCGTCAGGGCTGGGGGAATAGCTCAGCCCTGAGTAATACGTTGTGTTTAATGGCCGGGCAAAGCCTCAGCAGCAGCGTTTAAACACGTATCCCTCGAAAAATGATTTTCTGCGAACACCTGGCCTCGTCGGGCAGTCTGACCGTGGAATTATCTTGGACAGTCTTGTTTAGGGAATGCGGTTTGGTTTGAGCGAGGGCTGCAGCCTGTTCATTTCCCTGCCACACGAGGTCTATTGCCCGTCCTTCTCCCCGCTACACACACCCCCACAGCTCTCACAAACTGGCTGACCCCCATTTCTTTATAAGCGTGAGGAAATCACCCCTAAAAATACTAATGTCTGAATACATTTAACTTAAATCCGTTAGAACAGCCCCCAAAATGAGAAGTTTCCCGTAAATGCCATCTCTGTCCCCGCCACAACCCCTGGGCACGGCACGCTGTCCTGTGAAATCACGTACCCAACCATTTGACTGTGACACCTTTTCCCTGGCATCCTTTTATTTTGCAGAGCACCAAAGCAGCACAAACAGTGAGTAAGAAACACCCTGTGAAAGTCCCCCTCTCTTTTATTTTTTTTTTTTACATATAGCATTTTAAAATTTTACTTGTTTTATTTTTAGCTAGTTCACAGACAAGGATTGCAATGCTTGGAAACGCAAACCAGTAACCAGCCACAAACGTGATTAGATTTCAGGCCAAGCAATATTTCTTGTGACAGCCTCTCCTCTGTGAGCTGATTCCTAGTCATGAAAAGATCGGTAGTTTCGGAGCTCCTTCACCAGCACTGCCAAAATCGCGGTGGCTGCCCCTAGAACCAAGGTCCCAGCTAACAGATGAGTGTAATTACACTTTCCCCTTGTTGACAGCGGGCACAACCATTTTTCTCCACCCAGAGCTGCTATGGAACAGCGCTGTGTTGGTTTTGTGCACAGGGACTCCAGTCCCCCAGTTCACATCAAAACTGGTCTGGCTACAACGTGGAGCTGCACAGGTGAAACTGCAGGTGACAAATGTTTTGCAAATGACAGTCACGATATGTATAAAAGGGCAAGTTAAAGGCTGGTGCATTAGTTCAGCAAATAATTACACTCAAACTGAAACAGCACCTCTGGCTGCACCATTCTTTCCTAGATACTGAAGGAGTTCCAGCTGGAAAACAATGAACTGTCCTTATCAGTCTTGTATTGGCCGAAATCCAACCAACCCCTGCATCTGTGGTGACATTAAGGATGCCTTAACGATGCCCCATTAGCCCCGTGCTGTAAACACTTGGGTGTGTGCTGAGGTTACTCACTGTGTGCATATCGGCTCACTGGAACGGGACTGTTTATGGTTCATAAATTAAATTAATGACTACATCTGTGCAGAGCTGGGGCCTTCGGTGTTTGAAAGTGAAGGAACAGAACGAGATCCTTACACTCTTCAGTTTTATGGTTAGCCTCCAGTCAGTTTTGGTTCCTGCTTCTCGAGTGCTATGTCAGATCTGGACGATTTGGGTTTATAGATCAGCAGGGAGATGTTTAAATCATTAAACACAAAAATGGCTAATTGAAACACTTTATTTAAAAAATAACAGCATGTTTTATACATACTAAAATCATATTAAAGCTGGTTTCCCAGTCCCTCACAAGCACCACTACCGCTAGTTAAACCCACTGAGTTAGAGAGCCAGTTACATAAAATAGCTCTCTTTAAAGGCCAAACAATATAAAACAATTAAGTGATGAAAGGTTCCTTTCTGTTAGTTTGTTCTTAAACAACCTTTTAATTCGTATGTGTATCTCATTTTAAAATATGGGTACAAAAATATGAAAGTGCCCCTAAAACATGGAGTAGGAACAAAATCTCTCCTCATTCCTGCAGAACTTACTCGCCCTGGAGCAGGAGAAATGGCTGCAGCTTGGCCTCACCTAAAGAAAATCACACCAAACAAAAATAACTCCTTGAAGTGAAAAACTCAGTGTTTGAAATCTCCTAAAGGGCTTCTATTTTTAGAAGTTTCCCTTTGCACTGCATCCTGTTGCAGATCTGCTGTGGCTGAAACCATGGTGGCATAGAATACACTTCTTTTTAATATAATTGTGCCATGCAGCTCAAGATTTCTATGTGCTGCTTATGCTCCCAAAAGTCTTTACCTGTTTTAATCTCTAGAGCTTGGCTGGGATTCAAGAGATTTTTTAAAACCTGTCATAGGAGTCTTGGTCATAAATCAGTAGATGAGGTTAAAATATTTAGTGGAGATACCTGTGCTCAGCATGAGGGACACGGGTGACAGGGCAGGGCTTGCTGTCCTCACCTTCACCTGAATGCAGAGCTCTGGCCCATGAGCAAAGCCAAGTGCCTTGGGCTCATGTGCTACCTTTAATCAAACTGCAAACCAGGTTTGGTCCTGAACCAGCTGACACGGGTGGCACTTGTGTCACTGGTTTGGCGGGAGTGGGATCTGGGTTTAAGGGAACCTGATTGCCATGAGGGATGGCAGGAAGCCAGTGGTGCTGGGTCACAGGTGTGCACACTCTGGCTCACGGTGTGGATTTCAGGGAGCTCCCCAACTTCCAGAAGTACCAGTGTCCCAGGCAAAATCACCCCCAGTGCTGTAAGACAACCTCGTGCAGATCCTGCACATCCTCTGCACAGCTCCTCAGGCTGGGGCTTTGCCTGGTGTACCCAACTCTGAAACCAACGCAGTCACAGAGGACTCAAGGGCAGATAAAGACTGATTTTCTCGTTGTTAACCTCAGGGGGGGACTGGGCAAGTGGGCATTATGTGCTCACCCCCCTCCCAGCTCTGCCCACTGCAGCTCAGGCCCTGCAGCCTGCAGGGACCCTCCCTGCTCACAGTGCTGACTGGTTTGGGGCACGAGGAAACACACCATATTTCTCTGCAAAATCTGTCCCAGAGATGCACTTAGGTTGGGATGGAAGAGAGAAAGGCCAACATTTTCTACAGTCATCAATTTCTTCCTTCTGTATCACACTTCAGTAGGAATAAGCATGAGTTTTCTTACTACCCTTCATGGATCATCTAATTTAGAATGAAAGAGGAAACTAGGAAGGTCATATTTTAATAAAAAACTTTAAAAGTAGCAATGTTGATTCCAAAATTTTAGATTTCAAATCTGTACACAGAAAATTCCCCTTGAAGGTGTGAAATTTTGAGACACTAATTCTTTCACTGTTCATATAAAGGGAACTATCTGTGTGAAGAAATTAATTACTCTCAGGGCCATATCCAGGCCTTGCTACCAACCTGAAAGTTCTAATGAACCTTCGACCTTGAGGGAACAGATTTCCTCTTCTACGTGACCACTAATGACAGTTATAGGGCTGTCTAAAATTAGCTTTTTGAAAACCAGTGTTATAATGCTAAAGAAAGTGTGGTGGTTTCTGACACAGCTGCCAAGATGACTAGAGGGCTGAAGCACCTCTCCAGTGAGGAAAGTCTGTGAGAATTGGGATTATTCAGCCTGGAGAAGAGAAGCTTTGGGGTGACCTAATTGTGGCCTTCCAGTACTGAAGGGAGCCCAGAGGAACGATGGAGAGAAACTATTCAAAAGGGCCTGGAGTGACAGGACAAGGGACAATGGTTCTAAACTGAGAGAGAGTAGGTTTAGATTAGATATTAGGAAGAAATTGTTCACTGTGAGGGTGGTGAGACGCTGGCACAGTTTGGGCAGAGAAGCTGTGGCTGCCCCTGGATCCCTGGAAGTGTCCAAGGCCAGGTTGGACGGGGCTT
>JAWWTY010000022.1:20392947-20420283 GCA_035222235.1 Margarornis squamiger | reverse complement strand
CCCTCCCACCCCAGCGGTGCCGCCGAGCGGACCGGCCGGGCCGGGCCCCGCTCCCGAGGTGGGTCCGCTCCGCTCCCGGGCCCTGTCCCTGTCCCTGTCCCTGTCCCTGTCCCTGTCCCTGTCCCTGCCCCTGCCCCTCTCCCTGTCCCGCCCAGCCCCCCTCTCTTGCCCGGGCCTGACCGCCAAACCCGGCCTAAACCCGCACCCAACGCCGGGGCTCGGCCCTGCCGTGGCGGGGGGGGGCGGCCTGCTGTGCCCTCACGGCCCCCGGGGCTCCATCCACTCTGCCCTCACGGTCCCTGCTGTGCCCTCACGGTCCCCTCTGTGCCCTCATGGGCCTCAGGATCCCTTCTGTGCCCGCTGTGCCCTCACGGCTTCCCCGCTGTGCCCTCACGGCTTCCCCTCAGTGCCCTCGGTGCCCTCACAGCCCCCGCTGTGCCCTCACGGCCCCCTCAGTGCCCTCACGGTCCCCTCTGTGCCCTCATGGCCCTCACGGCTCCCTCTGTGCCCTCAGTGCCCTCACGGTCCCCTCTGTGCCCATGGCCCGGGGTTCTGAGCTGGGACACGGCCCCGGTGCTGCTGGATAACCACAGTGAGAGGATCCCGGACTGGCTGGGGTTGGAAGGGGCCTCAAAGCCCACCCAGTGCCACCCCTGCCATGGCAGGGACACCTCCCACCAGCCCAGGGTGCTCCAAGCCCCGTCCAACCCGGCCTTGGGCACTTCCAGGGAAGGGGCGGCCACCACCTGAATCACAGCCTGAAAATGCTTTCGGCATAATAAATAATCAGTGTGATTTCAGCACCGCTGGACTGTGACTGACAGCAGGGGAGCGCGGTGGAAAGTGATTTCCCCTTCTCAACAGTGTTTTGGTGTTTTGTTGTGGTTGCACTTCACCTCTAATCGTCGCTTAATCTCCCTGAAAAACGCAGCTCAGCCACCCCCTTAGGAGGGGGGAAGGCAGACACGCACAGGTCAATTCAAACACAGCATGGTAGCTTTTACATGTAGTTATTACTGCTTTTGGCAACACACTTTCACTATTCAGCAGAGTAACACAAATATAGAAAAATTACCGGATATATTAATTATCTAGATTTCAGTGGTTTCCCTTTGCACAGCTCCATTTCTTTTGCTTTTCTCAGAGCCATGTTTTTGGGAGTCCTGCACCCCACTTAGCAAAACCAAGCTCCACATCTGTGGAGTCAGTGCCAGAAGAATGTGTACAAAATATATGTGTTTGCAATTTCGTGTTGCTTGAAAGCATTTTCAGGTTGTGATTCAGGTGGTGGCTGCCCCTGGATCCCTGGAAGTGTCCAAGGCGAGGTCGGACAGGGCTTGGAGCAGCCTGGGCTAGTGGGAGGTGTCCCTGTCTGTGGCAGGGGGTGGAATGAGATGAACTTTAAAGTCCTTTCCAACCCAAACCATCCTGTGATTCCGTGATTTTTCCATCGCTTGTTTTCGCCAGTAACTTATGCAAAACATTCAGTGTAACTGCATGTGTAAGACAAGATGAAATAAGATAGAATAAATAAGAATAATATAGGAAATAAGAAATAAGACAGTCTTGAGAGCCAGCTGCTGTGAGAGTATCACCTCAGAGATATAATTAGCAATGTAATCCTCTCTCATGATGTGCTTGCAGGGGTGGATGCATAAACTGACCTGAATAGCATTTCTTCCACGTTTGAGTAAATATTTTACTTCATTGTAAATCAAATGATACCATTATGAGTATTTTCCCTTTTTTTCGTAATAGTAGTAAAATTATAAATGAGAGGGGTTGTGTAGAAACTGTGAAATCTGACATGGATGAAGGTAATTGCTGGGAAGGAATGTGCTACAAATAATATTAAAAAAACGGATTGCAAGCTCAGATAAGGTACAAGATTGCTTGTCTCTTTTAGTACCAGCTGGCAAATGTATTCCCAGTTTCTGGCAACAGAATCATAGGATGGATTGGGAGATTTACCTCACTCCCACCCCCTGCCATGGGCAGGGACACCTTCTACTAGACCAGGTTTCACAGACACCTTTCCTAGGCATAGATTTGTTGTTTCCTTGCGAAACAAGGTTCAGACTCTATAATTGCTTAATCATATATACAACAAAAGCCAAATTACTTCTAACCATGTGTTCATTGGCTGTTTTTCTCAAGAAAACAGAGACATTTGTAAACGTTTTTACTCCTGATCTTGGGTAGCTTGTTATTGTTGAAAATATGAAAGCACATAAGCACATAACACATTTCCTCAGTTTTCTCTCCACTCTGGAGTTTTTTGCTGGGCTTAGTCCTATCCCAGGAGCATGAGGGAGATACAGTCACCTGCAGCTCTTGATCTCTGGCCACGTAAATTCCCTGGAGCTCTTCAGCTCTTCACCCAGACAGTTCCCAGAGCTTGACCATTTTGTTCCTTAGAAAAAGAACATGATAAAAGGCCTAAAAGGATTTGGCTGCTTTTGACCTACTTATTTTCTTCACATTTCCTCATTTCCTTTACCTGGTCTGTCCCTTCTGAACAGTTTTGTTGTGCATAAACTCAACAATGGTCCTGCATGCCCATGGCAGCGCCACTGTTTCTTAGATATTGTGTGTACATTAATCAGGGCTTTTGCAAAGGTCATCACAAATTGGCCTGATACGTGGTAGCTCTCCAACAGTTCTAAAAGGTATGGAAGAAGGGCTTCTTCCTAATTTGTGTTTTCCAGCAACCTGACATTTGCTGGCTGTTTTAAAAAGAGGTACCAACCCAAACCAGACTGTTCCTGGATGTGGGCTTTGCAGCTGTATGGATACTGCTGGGTCATGGATGTAGAAAAGGAGCTGTCTCACAAAGCAGAGCTTTCCTTTTTATAGCTGTATCTAGTTTAAGTGGTGATTTTTCTTTTAAAATCTTACGGCTAAAAAGAGGTTTTACACTCTTTTCCTAGGCTTGTAGTCACCTTCTGCATTGCATGTGAAGGGACTGAAGCAGTAAACTTTAAGTTCTGCATAATATGATGTTTTGATTATGTACCAATGAAAACAGTGCAGTCTAAGCAGTGGTCAGACATTTTAATGAGACAGTTTAGACAGTTCTGTACCTGCCTAATCTGATAAACTCGTGCCTAAGGTCACGGGACAGGTGGATTTGCTAAGTGTGCTGTAAAGCAGCCATGAGGCAGCCCGTGCAGAGCAGCAGCAATAAGCTGCCAGAAGGCCAGTGATCCTGTTCTACTTACCTAAAAAGCTTGTTAGTATCTTTACATGGCAATTATAGTTTAGCAGAATTTTCCAGAGGAGTGGGGAGTCTTCATTTTGTTGAAACAGGAAAATGCCAGGCCTAGAGAGATGAAGATTACCAGTTTAGTCATTAGCAGCCCACCTACTCTGTATTCTTTCCTTGGAAAAGGCCTTGGAAATTATTTCAGCCTATTGGTTAACTCCCTCAAAAAGTTGGCACAAGCCTTGTCTTGACTAAAATAGAGTGGCATGGCCAGTTTGAACAAATGTTTGGCACCGATGCCTGGGACTGGCTAAACTCTGCAGAGCACTAGAGAAAATTAGTTCCTCAGCTGAATAAACTCAATAATACTGAAGAGTACAAATGTAGGAACAGATATAAGGGACAACTGGAGCTCTGACACCTATGAATGGATACAGCAAAGCAGAGGGCTGTTGCACCAAGAATCAACCCCCCTCTGGAATCAAATATGTAAATAGTGTTATATTATCATGATAGTAAAACTTAATTATGTCAGTGACAGCTTCTCAAATGTGAGCATTTAGAACTTGCTCCAAAGAGTATGCTTATATTAAGAATTTAATATTAATTATCTGAAACTGCTCTTTGCTCTTTAGTCAACTAAAATGTCAGCTCCCTCTATCTCCTCCTACAAAACATTTTGCCAGATGCTCTATTTGCTAACATATTTTTTGTGTGCTGACACTTGAAAAATACATGTGTCCCTTTACTCATAATTCACAGATTTCCAGAGCCACTTCTGTAGTGACTGAACAGAATGTGATGAAACCAAAACATGATGTGCAGGGACCTTCAGGCAGGGAATCAGCTTGGGGATCAGCCCTGCCTTGAGCAGGGGGTCAGCCCAGCTGACCTTCCTACCCTGCATTTTCCATGCTACTAATACAGGTTCCACTGAAGGTCTGTAATTCCCAGGAAGTCAACTCTGTGTTCTGCTGGGCCTCCAAAGTCTGTAGGGCTGCTCGGGGTCTGCTCTCACCAGTACCTGAGGGAGTGTGTCATTCTCCCTGTCACCTGGGCCTGGACAGGGCTGCTGGAGCAGTGGGGCTGCTGGAGCAGTAGGGCTGCTCCCCAGTTCTGGCACCCAGGGAGCTCCCAGGGATCGATCCTTGGAGGTTTTGCACCTTCCAGTTCCAGCTGCAGGCTGGGGAAGCTGCGGGTGGTTGGCCCTTTTGGAATGAAATTTCTGCCAAGACACCACAGAAAGGTGTGCAGTGGAGGGTTTTAGGCTCCACAGTCTGTCCAGGTTTCTAAGTACCCAAGGTATCTTAGTGGGTTCTCCACAGTTGTGTACAAATCTTTTACAGCCCCATTTTTATTTCATTTTTTTCCCCCACAAACTTGGAATCACAGAATGGTTTGGGTGGGAAGGGACCTTAAAGCTCATCCTGTTCCACCCCCTGCCATGGGCAGGGACACCTTCCACTAGCCCAGGTTGCTCCGAGCCCTGTCCAGCCTGGCCTTGGACACTTGCAGGGATGGGGCAGCCACAGCTTCTCTGCCCAACCTGTGCCAGGGCATGGTTTGGTTGGTTTTTTGTCCCTGTAAGATTAGTAAGAAACTAGATGTGTAATTTTAAGCACTAGTTTGTTAATTTGTCTCTGTTCTCAGTAAATTAGGTTTTCTGTAGAAAAAATAGTTGGATTCTTCTTCCTCCTGAGTTTTTATTGACTGAGTTTTTATTTAAATCTGACTGCAAAATTATTTCTGAGAATTATCAAAAACTATTTGGTTCCATTATATGTTCCATCTTTCTACTAACCAAAATTAAGGCAGGTGTTTAGCTGAGATGATGGGTTTGGAGTTAATAAGGTTCTTTCCATCAGCCTCAATTTGTCTCCCACACCTTGCTCTCCTTGCTTGTTCAAATAACACATTCCCTGTCCATAGAAGCTCACACAAATACTTGTGCTTCTAAATACTTGGGAGGCATTTTTGATTAATACCTAACTTGATTAATCCTAGGGATTTTTTAACATGACATGCAGGGAAATAAATGAACCCCCTTTTTTTTCAGCTAACATTTGGTGTTTGAAAATGATTTAGTAAGATAGAATAGGATATGGTATCCTGTTTTATTTACATTTTTCATTTGTCTAGTATGTAGTTCAATCAACAAAATCTTTGCTTTGCTTTACTTTTTAGTGGATTACATCCTTTACATTCATGGGAACTTATTTTTATTATGGCTTTGAGATACTACTTTTAATGCAGTTAATTTATATTCAGTGAAAATACTTCTGTGCTTTGTTGGGTGAGAAAAAAAACTTTGTGCAGGGTGTAAGCCCAGATAACAAACATTTATATCCGATTTTCTTTTCATGGTGTTTCAGAATTCTCTCTGTAGCAATTTGTGTAGTTGTCTGATGCATGGAGATACGTGGTTGGTAATAGGAAAATGAGGTGAACAGGAAAAAAAGACATGGAAGATTCAGTCATCAAAACATCAGGCTGGTGTGGCCTGTTTGCCTCAATCCCTTCAAAGCCCAGGCAGACACAAAAAGCAGTTTATGGGATGATTATCTGATAGTCCCTAAGGCACTCCTTGTACAGTTTTAAATTAAGAAAAGATAGTTAGTGGCTCCTCCCAGATTACCATCCCGAATCCAATTAGCTACAGGAAACACCCTGGGAATTCATTCAGCTTCTCTTTTGTAAAATCTGAATCCCCTACAACGTGTTTCTTGTGGCTGATGCTGCAACAATGAAGGGATCAGCACTCACTCATTCTTTTTGTGGGGTCACAGGTAAGGTGTTACATTGAAATTATTAAACCTCTATTAAAACTCATGTAAATTTACTATGATTTTGACTATATTAGATTTAAAAAGAACTTCTCTAACTTGCAGAGTTTGTTTTTAAACTTCTCCACTTCTGAGTGCTGTCAGAAGCATTGCTGACAATATTTCATTGTTCTGTGTGTAGTCAGTCCTACAAGTCTGATAGTCTCTTAGTAAACATGAGATTCATGATCAAGAGTCTCTGAGTCACCATTTTTGTTTGTAGAACACTTAATATGTTCAATTTACGCCATCTCTGTTATAATTCTCACCAGTAATTACTGCCTGCCAGGCTGTTCAAGGTAGTTTAAAATAACTGCTGTTAACTCTTGGGCTAACATGACCCGAGGAAGAGGTGATTTAAATAACCTGAATCAAGTCAACTGAGAGACCTGTCCATCAGTTTACCTTGCAGTTCTTGCTATTTAGGTGAAAAACTCCATGAATAGCAAACACTGAATCACCAGCCCAACACCTACATAATCTTTTAATGAATTACATTCTTTTGTCTCTTTTGTACATGGAGGCAGTTACAGTCCTCTGTAAATATCAAACTTAATGATTAAATGGCATTCACCTTTTGCTAAGACAGGTGGGGAATATTTTTTTCCCAAAGAAGGAAAAACACATCTAGAAATAACAAATCCACTCTGGTTGTGGTTCGATGAAATCCCTGGAGTTTTACAACAGCTGTAGTGTTGTTCTGCTGTGTAAATAGCATATAACTATATGAACATTTGTTTAAATTATTGCCTGGTTTTCTCTCTGTGTTTCATGTGTGTGTTCAGTTGCTTTTTCCAATTTTTTGGTGTTTGCTTGTAAACAGTTCAAATTTCAAATAATTGAACTTTTTAAGACACCTACAGAACTGAGGTGTGTGCCTATTGAGACGTGTGTGCTCAATGGTAAAGCTGCCTTCAAGACTATTGTTAAATTGTACCTTAAGTATTCGTGACATATCTGTTATCAGCAACCTTTTTCACTGATACTCACATTTGAAAAACAAGCTTTGGATGTTATTTAATTAATCATAATAATCAAGTTTAACAAAAACCCCCTGCCCCCTGTTAGCTACATTTTTTACAAAACTTTAGAAATAAATGCTTTGTTATTCCTGGCAATGTTAAAATTAGATAGTCTGCTGTAATTTAAAACAAAATTTAATTTACCAGTACTTCCTGTACAAGTGACTAACTTTGTCTCATGCAAATTGAGAGGATTTTTCTGTCATGTTAAAACATCAGATTCAGAGCCTGAATTTAGAGACAAAGTTATAATTTAGTAGCTCTTACCCACTTCATTAAATATAACCAGTCCTCCTTACACTATCCTATTTTTGCTTAGTCTTAATCATCCAAGTTATCTTTAGTTATCTAAAATATCTCCATTAGTGCAGGATTTTGCATTTTGGCAATGAAACTTTATTCCATGTGATCTTATATTTAGACATTCTGCTGACTTCTGTGGGGCTGCTCACAAAAGCAAAGCTTCTCAAGTACTTGCAGAATTAGGCCACGGAGGAAATTTTAGAGGTGTTACCTGAGTGCTTAGGTACTAACATGGCCCTATGTGGTCTGTAGTTGACTATATTCCTTTAAAAATTTGGCTGCTAGGTAGTTCCTTACATGTGACTGCAACAGGGAGAGAACAAATTCACTTTAGCAGTCAAGCAAACAGTAAAAATAACCTCAGGATTTCATGTGACAGGCCTAAGCATCAGCATTTGCCTGTATTGTATGAATATGTTTGAGGTTTAAAATAGCTTTTCCCATATACTGATATTTTAAAACTGAAAGTCTATCCACGATTTCTTCATGTTAATACCCAAAAGTAGTCCTTTGAAATGTGTGGTCTGCTGTGGTGTTCTTGTTTGCCAGATCCACATGAACCTGAGATTTGGGACCTCAGCATTAGTGGATACTTCCACAGGGACTCTGTAGTGGGGAGCTTTACAATGGGATTACTGTCCATGCTGGCAGCTGCACTGCCCTAACTGGAATCCTTCCAGCTGGCAGTGCAAGCTCTTCTTTCTGTTTTGAAAACGTGTTTTAAAGGAAAATACAGTAATTGCATCTATTAAATAACCATCTTCATTGCAGAGGTAGAGCGAGACCAGCATCTTCTTGTCTCCTTACTTTGTGGCTGCTAAAATATTAGACATTGCTCCTTTTTCTCCTTTCATTCTGGGGCAAAAATTCAGCCCAGCGACTCAAAGCCACTGATTTCCAGATCCTGAAATACTAAAAAGGAATCTTTTTTTGTGACAAGGGAGAGTTGCTGATTTGCAAACCCCACTGGTGGTTTGCTGAGTCCGTCCTGCTCCTTAGACCCAGGAAGGAATGTTGTCTTCCTAAGAACCTTCTCCCATTGTCCTGCTGCCTTCGTGGCACTTTGCTACTCAACCTGTGACCTTACAAAGAAGTGCTTTTGTTCCAGAGGAGATGGATGTGCACAAGAGGCTGCTTCACTCCTTAATCACAGAATCAGAGAGTAGGCTGAGTTGGAAGGGACCCATCAGGATCATTGAGTCCAACTCCTCACCCTGCACAGATCACCCCAATACTTTTTTCTTTCTTTCCTCTGCGTGAAAAACATGAAAGGTGAATGTATCCTCTTCTGGTTTTAATGTTCACAAATATAAGGAGTCTTATGTGCAGTTTATAGCAAAACTTTGGAGCTCTTGATTGTAAGTTTTAATGTAATTGTACTATGTAGGGTCTTGTGTAAACTGAGAATTGTCTCATTTTAACTTAAGGCATGACTTTAAACTGAGTTTAGCTAAACTGGTTCAAAACCTTTTACTTCTATTCTCATGAGCCAGTATTTTGATCTTGATGCAAAATATTTTCTGGTCACTGCAAGTTCATTTTCAGTTGTGTGCGGCACGTGGGGGGTTTTGTTTATTTTGGATTGTGGGGTTATTTTGCACATTTAAGTGAGTCCATTTGATTAAATCAATTATCTATGGAAAACAATCACAAAATGGAGATGGGAATTGAGCTGGAGCAAATTGGAAGCACAGAGTGATCTCACCTAGAGCACAATGGGCCTCCGATGTTTCCTCTGCAAGAAAGGCACCTCTACATGTTTGAAGCAGTGAGTAGGAATGGATGTTGTGTGATCAAATGCAACAGGAAACAAAACATCCTTTCTGTGAGAAATTGGTCTTCTCAGAAGTGGAAAAAACCCCCAACCTCAAAACTGTATTGAATCCACACCTGGAGGGGACCTCCTGAGATTCCCCCTTAGTGCTTGGCATCATGATTGCTGGAGGTGATTCCAATCTCTGCTCTGTGGGGACCAGGGACAGCACCCAGGGAATGGCTGGAGTTGTGTCAGGGCAGGCTTAGGTTGGATCTCAGGGAAAGGTCCTTCCCCCAGAGGGTGGTGGGCATTGAGCAGGCTCCCCAGGGCAGTGGGCACAGCCCCAAGGCTGCCAGAGCTGCAGGAGCGTTGGAGAGTTCAAGAAGAGACCCTTGTTCTTGGGCAGGGTGGTCCTGCTCTTCCCTTCTGCCAGCCACCAGCACAGCCACTCTTGCTGTGTGTGGTGTCAGCACAGCCCTTACTGCTGTCTCTGGGGTCAGCACAGCCACTCTTTTTGTCCTGGAGTCCTTGCCGTGTGTCCACAGCGCCTGGTGACACTTCCTGTGCTAAAACATAGACACGGACTTTTGGAGACCGCGCTCCGTTTCTTCTTTCTTCAGTGGGAAGCGGGGATTAAAGAGCAGCCTCTTTGCTGTCATGGCAATGGAGATGCATGTCAGAGATAAGGGGGCAGAGTTGATTAAGGCGATACCGGGATTGCCCGAGGTACGTGACTCAGTTCCCTCGGGCACCTCATGAGGACCATGACCTGGAATAACTCCAGGCTTGTGCCTCCAGCATCTGCCAAGTGTTCATGGGATGAGCCAAATCCAGTGTTCACGGGGTGAGCAAAATCTAACGTTCATGAGATGAGCAAAAATCTAATGTTCATGGTATGAGCAAAATCCAGTGTTCATGGGCTGAGCAAAATGCTGAGGAACATATTTTACAAACCAAGAATATCCAGTGCAGAGATGAAGCAGGAGAGAGCTGTTGCTTTTATCCAAGCACTGCTTTTACTTTTAGCACCCTTTTTATCGGGGCAGGAATATAATGCCCCTCTCTGGAACATCAGCACTGCACTGTCCCAAATCATCATGTTACAGCTGTTTGAGGGGGTGCAATATAACTCTGTAAAGGCATTTGTCACAGTCTTACTTTTTTTTAAAAAGTAAATATAAGGGAATTGCTCACATTGATCACACTGAGCAAATTAAAACACCTGTCAGTCAAGTTTAGCAAACTGAAAGGCAAGCAGACAAAATATTAATAATTAAAACAATTATTAATTATTTAAAAATACTATTTTTAGTAAATTAATTCTATTAAGGCAAAATCTTTAATTCCAGCACAGGAATTACGGATTTGCTGTGTCACCAAAATAAAACTGGTTATACAACAAATAAACAAAGTTTACCTCTGCCAAGAAGAATCGTGCTAGTGTTTTGTAATCCTGTAGGTAAATTCTCTTCTTCATTAACCTCATCTCTTCCCTTTTCCGTTAAGAGTCCCTGACAGCCTGAATCCTGGCTAAAAGAAATAAATGGGAAAATAGTTTTAGGTTATAGAAATAGTGCTGATATTTCATCTCATTTTTTTTCAAACACTCAAGTACAAGGAAATAGGAAAACTAAATAGTCATAGTGGTTGTGGTTCTGCTGCTCATAGGAGGAGACTTGTCTTTTTCATATCTGGACAAACTATTAAGAACTTTTAAGAGAACTTTCTGAGAAATAGAAACCAACAATTTCTGTTAATTCAACTCTGTTAACTCTATGGATAAAATAAAATTCTGTCTTTGGGTGCGAAGTTTCCTGTGATAATGAAACCCATCTCTTAGTGATTTCAAAGTCCACTGAAAAAAAAATAGAGGTTTTGGAGCTTCTCCAAATAGAATGCAATTATATGCAAGTACTCCTACCTCTTTATTCAAGGATCGACTTTTCAGAACGTGGACTCAGATGGTCAAGTAACTGAGTAGAAAAATGCTCCAGATACTCTTCATTAAGTTTCTTCTTAATTCATATTCTTATTAATGTGGTGCCATTGGAAATGCATTTCTGAGCATCATTGACGTTTCCAATGTGATTCCCATCCCTTTGAGAGGACTGATACCCCAGTGTCAGAGGGTTCTTAATGTGTATCTGAGTTCTCTTCCCCCCACTGAGCATCTTGAAAAGGACAGAGCTGCTGTGGGTGACTTTGTGGAATAAAGTCCTTTAGCATTGTTGGAAGAGTAATTTATTCGGGTAGGTAGTAGATATTGTAGTATCTAAATAAATGAAATTCTGTTTAAATATTTACTATAAAAACAATCATGCAGAGTTAGAGATAAAAACTGGACAGTGAACAGCAAACAGCACCACACTTAGTACAGGACTGTTGTATCACCTCATCCACACAATGCTCTTTTATTTATTTTATTTGGGTTTTTTAGCAAATCTGTCTTTTAAAACCCAATTTATGCTGCTGAATCCTAATACTGGCTTTGTAAGATTTGGGATCTATACGTTTGTCTACTTAGTAAAGCTTCTACGGTTAATGATCCAGCAGAGATGTACCTAGTTTGGTATAAAAAATGCTTTTTTTTGGTTATACTTGCAGCTATTTTCCTATAGAGACAAGAGAAACAGAATGGTAATCTTATAGTGGGTAAGAGTTTCCACTCAGGAGCCGTGTAAAGGGTTTATTTAAACATCACACTGAGTAATGTATTCATATTTACAGCTTTCCTGTAGCTTGCTTTCTCTCAGAAGGTCTTCAGAGCAGGACCCACCTTGTATTAGAAATAAAGTATTAGAAAAGATCTGTTTTCTGCTTAGACAGACTCTTGTGTTCAGTTTTCCTGTTAGAGGAGAATCCTCACAGATGTGATTTCAAAAACAAAAGAGTGGAGGGAAGAGAGCAGAGAAGGCACATTCATTGTAGACCCTCTGCCAAGTACAGTCCATACTTGACTGCCCACATCTTAAGCCTTGGACAACTCTCGAACCAGGTGCCAGATTTTTGGCTTTATTTTGCATTTTTTGAGCTTCTGTTGTAGATTTTGAGTGAATATTTTACTGTTTCAACAGGTACTGCAATGGCTGCAGGAGTTTTGCTGCAAAATGAACTCCCCTACTCTTCGTTGATAGAGAGCAGTCTGTACCTTGCAAATATGAGTTCAGGTAAGAATTTTTCTCTGATGTGCCATTATAAAAAATGCTTAGAGCAATTCTGAAAAAAAAATCCCTAGAAAATTGAACCCCAGAGATATTATCCATGTTTATAAACTTAAAATGTTGTATCAAACCCAAACTTCGTTATTTCATCAACACATCGTTGTGATAATATGTACATATTTTCTGTAATTTTCATTTTGTCAGGTCTCTTAATGGAAGAAACTGTGTTTTTTGTGTTGACAAACTGCTTAGCTCTCTGAAAATATAAATGTGCCTTCAACAAAACTCCTATTTCTACTAAAGTATTTTAATTCTCACAGGATCCAATTCTTTCTTACCGTTTTGGGTGACTGTTTGCAGATCCTGCTAGATTCAGTAGGAAAATAATGATGTGCAGCTTTTTTTTTTCCCCTCACTTCTGGCTCCACTGTCATTTGATACATACTGAAGATAAGTTTCTGGGAAGAGAAAGAGGAAAAGAATTAAATGTAAGACAGGGATATAATTATTTAGAAAATATTTTTCACATTTCTTGGCACCCACAGCAAACATTGCCATGTCCTGGTACGAGCTGGGCTGCAGCATTCAAAATTCAGGCCCTCAATTCCTGGCCAGTACCAAGGCGAAACAGATTTTTGCCTGCTGAATTTCTCTCAGAAGGGAACTTTCTCTTGTGCAAATTCCTCTGTACAAGTTACTTGTTTTGTAGCACTAAAAGAAACACAGACTGAAGATGCTCTATATTTTAGGGAAATGCAATGGGATTAATGTGCTTATTGAACAAATCTGAGGTGGGTTTTCTTGATTTTCACAGCCTCCCCCTCTCAGTGCAGGCTAATGATGACAAAGGCTCTTTAGCATCACTGTAGTGTGTTCTCCACACAGCTGCATCAGAACGTTTTGTTTTTCAGAGTGTTGCAATCTTTCTGGCCACCTCATTCTCCTTCTTAGCACACAGGAAGCAAAGTGGGAGGCAATTTGCCACCTCACAGCTACCTTCAAAGTCCTGAAGCACTCAAGTGACACCCTTTCTCCTCCATGTAATCTGCTTTCTCTCAGGCTGCAGGACTAACAGCTTGGCTTAATAAAAAAAGCTGTGCCCAGAAAAAAAAATAAGCCTTTTGTTTTGAATAACAAATTGTGTTTTGTTAGCAGATATGAATGGTCCAGGCAAACAGTCTACTCAATTCATCACGTACTGAACCATTTCAGTAGGAACACACTAATCCCAATCATTACACAGCTAATGATGCATTTTGGAGCAGCAAAGTGGAGGAGGAGAGGTGGTTGTGGAATGTGAGTTGGGGGAGTATAATGTACAGATCTCTCGGGAGGCAGAGCCTCCAGCTACATTCTGCTTGTTCTTTTGAATCGAGTATTTTGTGCCTTAGCAAGTTCTGAATGCCTGTTATTTAGAAGGAACTAAATACTCCCATTGTGTATGGAAAACGTTTCAGTTGTCCCCTGCGCGTTTTGAAAATTACCTCCTTGAAATGCAACTATTTTCATCGAGCGAGCGGCGGAACAGCCTGTCCCGAGCAGACGCAATCCCTGCAATCCCTGCGGAGGGGAGCAGCCCCGAGGCTGCATCCTCGGTTGCCACGGCGACCGCTCAGCCCGTGGGGACCGGCACAGGGATGCTCGGCTCGGGGATGCTCGGCTCGGGGATGCTCAGCTCCCGCAACTCCAGCGCTGAGCAACTTCCCGTGCCCGCGGCGTGCCCGCGGCTCCCGGGCCGGGCAGGCATGCAGGGCTCGCCCCGGAGGCGCTCGGCTGTCAGCATCTTTAGCCATTTCTTCCAGGGTCGGAGGCATTCCTCCTCCGACCCGCTCCTTCGCATGAGCCAGAGGCGCCGGAGCTCCGTGGTGGAGCTGCTCTCCTCGTCCACCCACCGCGTGATGGTGGCTCTGTCGTCGCTCAGCCCCGACGAGCTGGATGCAAGTTTTCCTGAAAAAAAAAGTAAAGTACTTTTCAATAAGGCTGTTGGCGGCTCCGGGTGTTTTCTTGGTGTCACTATACTTTTGTTTGTGTTAACTGTGTTTTATATACGTGGATGAAATAGGGGGGTTTAATTTTTTTCCCGTGTTTTATATTTTGTTTGCTGATTCCTTGTTTAAGTATTATATATAATGTATGTATATGTCTGTATATAATACATGCTTTTTACTCTGACAGCTCAGTTATAAACAGATAAAACAGAAGCACACGTTCATGCACACACCAAGCATGTGGCTAACTCTTTTGGATTTCAGGTTGAAGAAGACTGTGCCTTTTTTTCAGTTGCAAGGGCTATCACACACCTCTACCTTCGTCAGAAAAGACGACTTCTGCTGTAATGCAAGAAGTTTTTTTCCCCTCTCAATCCTTACTTGAAAAATGAGCCTGAATTATATAGTTTTATATAAGTATGTAGTCTAATTAATATATAATATATATATGCTGTTTGTAATGTCATCAGGTTAAGGCTGAAGTGATGCTTTTAAGGCAGAGATGACTTTCCAAGCATCCTTAACTCATCCCGGTTCTGTTGCAGGAAGTTCGAGGCGCCCGACAGCCAAATACACGAAGGTGGGGGAGCGCCTTCGCCACGTCATCCCTGGCCACATGCAGTGCTCCATGGCCTGCGGGGGACGGGCCTGCAAGTACGAGAACCCAGCGCGCTGGAGTGACCAGGAGCAAGCCATCAAAGGGCTCTACTCCTCCTGGTGAGAGCCGGCAGTCGCTGCCACGGGATGCAGCTGCATCGGTTGTGTGTATTACAGCAGGGAATTCAGAGGAAAAGAGTGAGGGGGTCTATCAGGTATATTTGTGAAAAGAATTCAAAGGAAAAGAGTGAGAGGGGGGGGGTCATCAGGGGTATTTGTGAAAAGAATTCAGAGGTAAATAGTGAGGTTTTTTTTTAAAATCTGCTGCTGCTCAATTAAGTGTAAAACATAATGAGAGCTTGATTTGGAATTACAGTTAGGAATTGCTGCTGTACACAGCCCAGTAAAGATGAGGAAAGATTTCTGTTGACTTACAGTAAGTTTGGTTCAGATTCAAAGGAATAAATACATATCTGTCATGAATTATAAAAAAGGTGTTCTGGGCTACAGACTATGATGCAAATTAATTAAAAATGTGCATGGTAAAAACACTCATGGCAGATGAAATAATGTGGGTATGTGTTCAGAAGGGCATTCCTATGCAGCAAGAGTCACATGAAATGTATCTTTACATTCTTACTGGGTTTTTTCTCTCAAACAGCAAATGCTTAAAGGGCATTTACAAACCTTAAAGGGCCAAAGAGGGATCTGAGTCCACATTTCTATACAAAGGAATTTTTACGTATGTCCTGGCATTTAAACAGTTCCAGTAATTGTTTTTTGATAATGTTATATCTGAATCAGCTTAATAAGATTTATCACTAATACTATGGGATAGTAGAATTTTTTAAAAAATCACTTCTAATTTATCAGCAAGGTATTTCTGTCTTTCTTGAATACAACAGTATTCTTATTTTGGTAGACTCATACCCAGGAAATGATTCATAACCACATTGTTATCTCCTTCTCTAATTTCTCAGGATAACAGATAACATCCTGGCTATGGCTCGGCCCTCAACAGAATTAATTGAAAAGTACAACATTATTGAGCAGTTTGAAAGGTAACAAATTCAGTCATTATTTATTGTAAGTATTACTAGTGTAATTCCTGATCCATTTTCTCTTTCAACATAGATGTGGATTGTTGATAAAGATCCTTTCATTTTAACGCTCTGCAGGTAAAGATTTATTCTCCACTAAGAATAAATGTGTGTTTCAGAAAATAAGGGATAATGAGATTTTGGCTGCATGTAATACTTTGACTCATCTATTCCTTCCTTAAGATGTGGCATAAAAACCATAATTAACCTCCAGCGTCCTGGGGAGCATGCGAGCTGTGGGAACCCTCTGGAACAAGAGAGCGGCTTCACCTACCTTCCTGAAGCCTTCATGGAGGCTGGAAGTGAGTTCCCTCCTGCTGCTCTTCCTCGTTAATTATTGAGTTTGGCACTTAAAGCCATTTTCACTTGAATCCCTGTGTGTTAAAAGCAGCTCTGTAAGAAACGCTGCACAAGATGGAATGTAAATGTGAAACTCGGCAAATACGATCAAGAGTGAATAACATATTCTTGTATTTTGTAGAGAGAGATGGAGGGTTTATGTTCAGGTGTTTAGCACAAAGAAAGGGCAACAATTAGTTACATTTTCCTTCTGTGTTCACCAATATATGAACCATAAACGGTGTTTCAAATTCTGGTACAACTCATGTTTTCTTATCTAGACTATGAAAGGTCATTTCATGTGAGGACAATTGTATTGACAGCATTTTTGTATTTTCATATTCTGATGAGAAAAGAGAAGGTGCCTCTCTGTAAAAAGCAGGACTGAAGAAGTGCTTTCATTTCTAAAAGGAAAAGATTACCCTCTCCCTATATATAGCTCAGTAATTCTGCATGAATCACTCGGTCTTGGTACACCTTTTACATTCTGGCTGAACTTGAGTTTGACAATTCTTTGCTACCTTTGTGTATCTATCGAGTTTCAATAGCAAGCATACACTGAAATAGGAAAATAATCTCTTGCAAACAAGATGTAGTCAGATTTTAAGCATCATTATGCAATTTTAATACTTTATTACTGGTTATCTCTGCATGTAGTACTACACAGTTCACATTCGGTGTGGCAGAAAATCAGTGTCTCTCTTTTTCTTTTAGTTTATTTTTATAATTTTGGATGGAAGGATTATGGAGTGGCATCTCTCACTACTATACTTGACATGGTAAAAGTCATGGCTTTCGCCCTGCAGGAGGGCAGGGTGGCTGTTCACTGCCACGCAGGACTGGGGAGGACAGGTATGTGCTCTGCTGCAGGGCCAGCAGAATTGGCTTGCTAAAAATGCCAACCAGTCCCTGGTTATAAATCGTTAATCATTGGTTTAGATTCTGTATCATTGCAAGATGTACATCTATAAGATGGTTAAAAGTGCTAACCTGCTTTGTTAAAATTATCTGAATGGCTAAAGGAGATCGGTTTTAGTATATTAAAAACAGAAACCTGTAAGGTTAGAGAATTTTTTAACCTGTACAGTGATTCCATTACATTCAAATGTGACTGCTGCTTTTGGGTGGCACAAATTCATCTGGTACCCTTTTATTGTCCAGTATTTATTACACATTCACAAACCTGCCACTCACTGTTAGATCAGGTAGATTTGGTGGAGCAGCTAAAATTTCATTTACTTCTTCCAAGTCCTTTTTGCCTGTATCCTTCCCATGGAAGCCCCCATTGCTCCTGTGTCCACAAATGATGGATGTCCAGGAGATGCTGTGGTGAACAGCAGGCTCTCACTGGAAGTGTAGTCAGAAGGGCTTTACTATCCCGTGCTTCATCAAATTCAACTATGATTAAGTAACAGTATCATGTAATAGAGTGTCTTCACCTATAAGAATTTCTCTCCTGTATTTCCACTGAGTGTTTGTTTCAGTCTGACAGTTCTTTAACTAATCTTGTCTCTGTATTTTCCAGGTGTTCTAATAGCTTGCTACTTAGTTTTTGCCACAAGAATGAGTGCTGATCAAGCAATTCTTTTTGTCAGAGCAAAAAGGCCTAATTCTATCCAGACCAGGGGGCAGTTACTGTGCATCAGGGAATTCACTCAGTTCCTGGTTCCCCTGCGAAATGTGTTTGCTTGCTGTGAGCCCAAGGCTCACACAGTGACCCTGTCCCAGTACCTGACCCGGCAGAGACATCTGCTCCACGGCTACGAGAGCAGGCACCTCAAACACGTGCCAAAGCTCATTCATCTGGTCTGCAAACTGCTGCTCGACTTGGCTGAAAACAGACAAGTGATAGAGGCAGAGCTGTTGGACATCCCAGACCTCTCAGCTGAGATTGAGGAGACTGTTTCTCAGTTGGAGTCCACACAGCTCGACCAAGACCTCGCCAGGCAGGACAGCGAAACGTCGGACTCATCCTTCACCCACTCCTGTGCTTTCAAGACCCTGGGACATGAATGTGATTCTTTTTGTAAAAGAAGGAATGTCGAATGCCTTCAGCCTCTTACTCATCTGAGAAGGCGTCTAAGCTACAGTGAGTCAGATTTAAGGAGACCTGAGTTTCTTTTAGAACAAGACGACAGTGCCTGGACAGTGCCTGCTCAGATATTAGAGTGGAGCAGACTCAAGCAGAACAGTGGGGAGGAAAGTTCTGCCACAGATGAGCCAAAGCCCGAGCTGGAACTGAACAAAGAAGCATTAGTGCGCAACACGTGTATGTTCTGGAGTCAGGGCAGGTTTAACTTGGACGGGCGCAAGGACGGATCCTCACTTTACCACCGAAGGAACTCTACCAAAGAAGTGCAGCGCAGCAGGACCTTCTCTTCAGGCCTCACTTCCCTCCACAGTGCCAGGGAACCCAGAGTGCCAAGGCACAGCTTTGCCAAGGAGATCGGTCCTGGGCAGGACCGCAAGACTAATATTTATGGCAGGAGAGTCTATGTCTCTGAGGACTCTGATTCTTCTTCCTCTTCCAAAGCGAGCTTTTCCGTTGGATATGAAAGCCAAGGTAGCAGAGATGTATCAGAGACAATTCCACACATTGTTGTGCAGTCAGAATTAAGTTTGGAAGCCCGAAGAGTTTTGGCAGCAAAAGCACTTGCAGATATAAATGAATTTCTGGGAGAGGATGAGGTGAAGCAGAAGGTAGAGATATGGCAGGTAATTTTTACCTCGATTCCATGTTACGGGCTCTGCATATTTCACCTTGGTTAACTCCTAGAATGGCAAAAACACCACGTGAGCTTTGAAGTGGCACATTGGGACAGCAGTTTATATGTGGTTCAGTAAATGATTGTACTTATCATTCATGGGCCAGTTCTTTCACAGGCTGGCAAAATTCACTTGTAAATTCTGGTCTCTAGCAGGAGGGTAGAGACCTCATTTTGGGTTGTGTGCCTTCATTTTGCTACCTAGGGAAAATTGATACCATTATCTGTGGTTGTAGCTTGGCTGCTGGTAGCACAGAAATAGCACAGATTTTAAGGTAGAGCTGTGTTGGTTTTCATTGTTGCTTTCTCAGAACTAATCAGAGGATTCTGTGAGTAAAAGAGAAATAATTTAGTAGAAACTTAATTGCTTACCCTCAAATCCAAATCCTCCCAGAAACATTTGCTTTGAAGTCAGAATGCAAAGCTGGTTTGTGTATTCCAGTAGAGTATTGGGAGGTTCTCAGCTGCACTCTCTATGTCATCCTTCTGTTTTAAAGAATCACTTGTATTACTGCTGATTAATGTTGATACTTTGGAAAAAAGTACAATTTTTGGGGGGTAAATTTTTAGTCTTTTTTTTGTTGAAACATAAGCAACCAAATACTGCTACCATCAAAGAGAATGTTGGCAAATGTAAATAGATGATCCATTTTCAGTTTTGTTTTGTTTTCTTTTGTTTTAAGAAAGAACTGAATTCTCGAGATGGAGCTTGGGATAAAATCTGCACCGAGAGAGATCCTTTTATCCTCTGCAACTTGATGTGGTCCTGGATAGAGCAGCTGAAAGAACCTGTTATATCCAAAGATGATGTTGACATGCTGGCAAAAAATTGCACAGAATCACAGGAAGCACTCTACTTGCTGAGAAAGGTAGATACTGGATTCTTTAACTTTAGGGAAGGGAATTGCACTTTTGAAAAGCCACTTCAATCTCTTTAAAAATCAGAATGAGAATTCATTCTGTATTGAATAGTATGAGTTGTAATCAATACTGCGGTTATGAATATTACAAGAAAAACACCAGACACAATCCTTGACCACCATTCAGTTCAGCTTTAGCCCATTTTCCTGCAAATTCTGCACCTGGAGATCAGGTTGCTCTGTGACTCCACGGATGGCTTTTGTTATGTCACATCTGGCAGCTGTACTTTATGCTTGTCCTGTTTGCTGTGCAGCTTTGGGAGAGCTGGGGCAAGGAATAGGAAGAATTTGCTAATTCAAAGAAGCAGAAGCCAGGCCTAATTCTGCTACAGAAGTCAGAACTGTGGCCACCTGTGTTGTGAAATCCCCATGAAAATAGGCACTTGTGATCAAACTCATTAACTGTGCTTTCCCCAAAGGGAAAGTAAATATACCAGGCAAATTTACAAAGGTAAGTTAAAAGATAAATAAAATTCTCCATTCTTGATCACTTAATTATACAAATTAATTTCCTAGTTCTTTGGGAAGTCTTTGTTTCTGAAGTATTTTTGAAGAAAACAGAGCCCCTTTTACTCTTTCAGATACCCAAAAATCCACCTTCTAATCAGTATGTGGTCAGAACTTCATGTGCAGTTACCATCTTCATGACACGACATTCAGAATTCCCAAGTTCAGCTGAAAACATCACGTTTCTTCCTCAAGAATTCTTCCACTCTATCAGAGCTTTAAATTTCTATTTATATTAAATAAAAACTGCTTGACACCTGTTATAAATAATTGGGAAAGAAATAATAATTTTACCTTTCCTTATCCTGTATTATTTCAGAATCCCACGATAGCTGTGTTGGCAGGGACCTCTGGATATCTTCTAGTCCAACTGTTTTGCTCAAAACAGAGCAGGCTGCTTGTCTGACAGATGTTCCAGTGCCTTAATTAAGGATATTGTTTAGATGGAAAGGGGATGGGAAGGAGCAGCCACAAAGATCTGTTGCTCCCTTGATGCATTCTTATGCACAGGTGTCTCTCTGCCAGCTTCCTTTAGTGGTGATGGAGACCTGGAAAGAACAGAGAGAGGTGCAGGATCATCCTGAGTTAGATGGGGAAAGAGCCCTAAACAGGCTTGGCATTTTGGGCTAAAAAGAGCAAATCTCACCTTTTCTATGCCAGTTCACATGAATGTTACTGTTCATAGAGGGGATCTTGAAAAATAAGTCTCCAAATGCACATCTGACCTGCTAGAAATTCCCAGAGCAGTTTGTGGTGCTCAAGAGAAGAGATTTTCCCATCTGAAAAGATTATTTAGAGGCTCTTCAGGCTTGTGGAAATTCCTTCCCCAGCTCCTGCACCTGAAGGTTTCAGTACAGGAAGGCACAGCCTGATATTTAAGCAGCAGTTAACAAAATCCTGAGTGTTAAAATAGAAATATTCCTTCTAATGAGCTGCTGTTCCTTTTACCCACCAGGAGCAGTGTCAGACTATCCTTTGTATTTTACACTGCGTGGTGAACTTGCAAACGCTGCCAGCTGATGTGGAGGAGGCCTTACTTGCTCGTGCTATTAAAGCCTTCACTAAGGCAAGTAACCTTAAATAAGTGTCCATGGCATTGTATTTACTTGGCTTAAATCATGAAGGGTAAATTCAGAAGAGGAGGCCTCTGTGAGAAAAGTTACAGTAATTCCTTCACACCTATTTAGTTCAGAGTTTACATTTTACACTAATCAGGCTACATAAAGGGTAGGAAATACTCTGTCAGTACAGCCTTAATCCTTTGAGTCTTCTTTTAGTGTTTCTGGACCACTGCCAGTTCATGGACATCTTCAAATTGGGGAAAAGATAGTTTTTAATTGGTGAGACTAACTCATCCCTGGGAGTAGTTTACTGTTTCTGTACTACTCAAAGTCTTTCCATCAGATTAAACAGTTTCTGAAACAACACTGCAGTCCAGTTCTGTTTCAGACCTGTGGGACAGGATGTGAATAATAACTTCTGCTTTTGGCATCCTTCAGCAGCAGTGACAGGTGAAGCTGCTGCTCAGCTCAGAGCTGCCTTCTTTGCACATTCAGCCAATGGAATTTGAATTTGAACAGAATGTTCACCAAGCTGCTTCCTAATCTCGTGTCACCTGTTGAAACAATCATGACATTTCTCCTTCTACCAGTTTATTTTAATGTCTAGTCAGCATTAAACTGAAAACACTTAGCATTAAGCACTCCATCATGAAACACATACTTCCTTTGATAAATCTCAAAGCTGCTTTTTTTAAGTGTTGGGCATCTACTTAACAACTGAACTAAATTTTTTCTCTTTTATTAGATAAGCATCGATTCTGAAAATGGACCATATGTTTACGATACCTTGAAAAATGTATTTAAACAAACACTGGAAGAAAAAAGGAAAAAGATTAAGGAAGAAACAGAGAATCCTTCTTGATTTCTACAAGCTCTGCCGAAGCATTAGATGGGCCTACCAAATTATTTTGCATTTTCCAGCTACTGTATTTTGTGCTACCTGGCATGATCTACCTAACTTAAGGTGGCAGTAGTTATTAACAAATCATTTTATTTTTTTAGAGGGAGTTTTAGTGGAAATTGTTCAATCCACATAGTTCTAAAGAACAGCTCCTGTGTGACCATACTCCATAGCACTTGCTTTCAGGTACTGTGCTTTCATATTGTGAAGGGTTCTCCTGTTCTCAGATGAGTTTATTGATTTAGAAACCTCTGTTATTGACAAGAAATGTTATTTTCCAGTGACCCCATTGCCATAAGTTCAGTGCCATGATACACAAAGGTTTAATGGATTGAGTTAATATTCATGTATTCCATGTTTACATTAATGTTACTTGATTTTACTTTGCAGAAAATAAATATTGGCTGAACCTATGAAACTGCTTTTCCTTTTAGAAATTTTAAAATAAGGCAAAGAGTAATAATAGACAGGTGAGGAGGTCTGCTATTGGCAGCAGGCAATATTTTCCTTTAAATCTCTTAAATATTTCTAACCAATGTGTTTCTAAAAGGTGTTGCAATAGAGAAACACACTGTGTTGAGTATTTATTACCAAGCCCTTAATTTAGACTTTTTTTGGCTAAGAAAGCTTTAAACTGTTTTTAACAGAAAATTGATTGTGGTATTTTAAGGTAAAATTCTACCTTATTAGCTAAACTTTTATTGATCTTCAGTGAAAAAACCACTTCATTATGAAATCTTAATAAGGATATAATTCTGTCTGTGCTTATGTTCAGCAAAAATTTGCATAAATAAGTGTAACATAATAATACTAAAAAATAGTTAACCAAAGTCTTACTACCTGCAATACACTTTGTAGAGGCATTTTTAGCTAGTAAGACAGAAACAACTGGGACATCATCCTAACTGCAGCTTTGAGTTCCAGCCTTTGGATTTAGACTGGAATGCTAGTTTGCAGGATTAACAGTTTATCTAGTTTGATATATTTAAGTAGTTAAACAAGAATCTATCCTTTTCTGAAATATTTTTATTCATTATCATAAATGACTAATATTTAGAGTTAAAAATAGACCAATTTGAAAGACATGTAAATTATATATTCTTCAACTGTTGGATGATTTTATATCAAATTCAGATCCAAACAAGTACTTTGGCAGAATCGTCCTAAAATAAGCACACTCGAAAGGAAAATATCACATGTGAATCACATACACAAACCCAGCTTTGTAAGGAGGCAAGGCACCATGACAAGCAGTTTCACATTAGCATGCCTTAGCAGGCAGGCTTGGGAACACTGAAATGCATTTGCAAGTGTCTTGGTTTCCCAAGAAATTCTTGGAGTTTATTGCAGTTAACAGCACCAATTCCTGGTGCTACTTACTTTAGCTATGTATTTTAGCTATTTATTTCTACACTCCAGGTCAGTTTTGTTTAAATCAGTGTAATGAACAAGGGCTTTTGTATATCATTAGCTCCAGCTAGAATAACCTTTCTGAAGTTAATGTCAGATGTTGGCATTTGAAAAATTACCTGCACACAGCCCATGTAATGGATAGTGTAGAACTGGGCACTTCTTTGTTTAGTATGTTTTTTGGTTTGCTGACAAGTGTGTTTACAGTTATGGCCAAACTGGCCACCACATTCGATTGAACCCATCATGGATAAAACCAAAAATAGCCCATCTGAATGAATAATCAAACCCACAAACTTTAGTAGCAGCTGATTAATTCCTTTGTGAGCCAAGTGATGCAAATCAGGGTGACCTAACTGTGGCCTTCTAGGACCTAAAGGAAGCATGCAAGAAAGATGGAGAGAGATCATCTACAAGGGCTTCAAACTGAAAGAGATTAGTTTTAAATGGATATTGGGAAGAAATTGTTCTCAGTGAGGGTGGGCAGGCCCTGGCACAGGGTGCCCAGAGAAGCTGTGGCTGCCCCTGGATCCCTGGAAGTGCCCAAGGCCAGGTTGGACAGGGCTTGGAAGCAACCTGGGCTAGTGGAAGGTAGCTCCCATGGTATGGCTGCCCATAAAAGGGGGTGGGATGAGATGGTCTTGAAGGTCCCTTCCCACCCAAACCACTCTGTGATTCTGTGATGGTTCTGTTAAATGCTTAAACAGCAAATACTCCTTGTCACTTCCCCATGCCCAGCTTTGTGTGCCAGCCTTGCAGCTGTGTGTGATGTGTGGGCAGTTTTCTCCTCACGCTCCTCAGGAGCACTGCCTTGCCATGCTGACACTCCAGTCCTCACCAAATCCTGCTGCAGCAGAATGGCAATGGGTTTGCAGCAGGATGGGACAGGAGAATCCAGCCTGCCTCTGCTGCTTTCTCTGCTCTTCCAGAAAATTCCTCTCCCATTAGAAGGTCACCTGTATTAGCAGCAGCCTCCCCTGCAACAACTGCTGCAGTAAACCACGGAGAACTCATTATCTCTATTGAGACTTTCCACGAAGTCACGTCAGAAGTGCAGAATCTCTGCATCCCCAGCCGTGCCTTACAGGACAGCCCCCTCTGCTGCCGCTGTGCTGCCCATCTCTGTAACCACAGGACTCTTTCTTCTGTGGTAAGATATGGTAACTACCAAAATACCACTCGAAGAACCCTGAGTAGAAAACAGTTAGACCCTCTGGAGCCAAATACCTCCTTCTCCAGTGCCTGCACTCATGCTCTGCTGTCTCACACACCGCAGTGACTCATGTACTGCAGCTGTAATTAGGCTTCTGCAACATTTAAATCGCTGTAGTTGGCAGGATTGCTGTGATAAATCCTACAGAAATAAAAAAAAAATGCGTGCACCATCCCAGGCTGGAAGTGAATAGGCCCAGGAATTTTGGAAAGATCGGAAAAGGTAGCAGAGTGAATAGAATTGTGTAAAACTCAGCTGAAAATAAAAGGAGGAAATGGTAAAGGAGTTGTTTGTGCAGTTTTGGGGGGTTGTTTATCTTGTGCACAAAAGGAAATCAAAAGTTCCCCACGCCTGAAAAGAATGACGTGTGGAATATACTCCAGAGCAGGGGTTCAAACCTCTGTATCCTTAGAACAATTTTATCATGGTGCAACAATAACAGCTTGAGCTGGTGCCTCTGAGGAGGGACCCTGAACAAAGAACACCCTGGGCTTTTATACCTCACAGTGCAAGCACTGGGGTGTTCCTGCCGAGCCATTGGCTCCTGCTGTGTGTGTGTGTGTCCTGTCACCTGGCTGGCACTGCAGTGCCCGGGGCCTTCTGCTGAGCCCTCCCTCCCACACCATCCTAGGGTCTGTCAGATTTGGCTTTCCACTCTGATCCACCACCAGAACCACAAGAGCACATTGTCCCTGAGGATGTGAAAATCCCTGTTCTTCCCCGAACATGCCTGTTGTGTGACACCCCCCCAAAAGCAGACCGAGGGGCTGTACAGATGCTGACTCGTTTCCTTATTCCCAGACATGCTGCACACATCAAAGCTACTATTTCTGCTCCCTGTGCAGGGTTCTGGGTCTGACCCCTGTCCCTGGCACCCCACAGCATGCCCAGATTCATGCTGTCTGTGCAGGGAGTAGGATGAGCCATCTGCAAATAGAATTAGAACTGGGTTATGTGAGGGAACATAACTTAAATCAGTCCATAGTTCACTTGAAATGTGCATCACTTGCTCATACTGGTGGTGCTTTTCTCCATCATCACATATTAGGCTTGCCTCAGTCAGAGGTTTAGTCAATTCCCCCAGTCCAGGAGTCCACAGCCAACAAAATCCCACAGCTCGGAGAAAACTCCATACCTGTTATTTCTGACTGGACATGGAAGCTTAATTACAGCCTCTCTTCCATCTGGACCCATCATTCATTGTCCCTTCCCCAAAATAAAGCCTAATATTTTACTTTCCTCTTGACACAGCTGAGGTTTGGATGGAGATGCAGCTGTTCCCTCTTTCCCAGGAGAATGTGTTGAGTACACAGGCATTCTTGTCTCAATTTGCTAGTGACAAATATCTACATGAACCAACTGCGCAAGAACCAATTCACCCAGCCATTTTATACCTTAATTCTGGAGCATTAAGTGCCAGACTTCTCTGCAGATTCAACAGACATAACCTTCTACCTCCTGAAGGCCACAACAGAACTTTAAAGCATTGTCTCTGGTACAGTATTTCTTTAAATAGCAAAAGCATTTTCCTTTCCCTTTCACCGAAGGGGCAATACAAAGAGTGAGGCAACAGAACACATTTCCTGCTCATGCAGGACTCTGCGTATCATACTCCTGCAAGGAAATGAAACACTGTCCCCCAAGTTAATACAAACAATAGTTTGAAAAGTAAAAGGTTTTCCTGCTGCTGTGACCAGGCCAGTAATCCTGGCCATGGCTGATGCCCTCCATTTACAAATAGAAGGGAGAAAAATGTGCAACTATAAATATTTTTTTAGAAATATACAAGAAATGATCACCATACAGGCAAATACTAGTCCACAGGAAATCTCACACAAAGACAAAAAAAACATAAAGCAGTGTTTCAGCTGACATGAAATGACCTGAACCCAACTGGCTCTTTGGGAGGTGACCAGACCTACAGTAACAACCTGGTCAAGGTGTCGATGCCGAGCCCAGAGTTGAAAATCAGCGCATGTGTCTCTTTAACCATCGCAGGAACTTCCCTGGCTTGGTTCTGTTATCTCCACAACCTTCAGTGGCCCAATCCACTTCTCCTTGACACATCCTACCCCTGGGGGATCCCCAAATCATCTCCACTCCTGTGGGCATCCCAGAGCACCTTCCCTGCTTCGTGGTGATCCCTGAGCCCCCTCTCCATGGGGTCATCCTGGCACAGCCCCCTCTCCCTGGGCAAACTGGACCTCTCTGTGCCTGACAACTGCACCAGGGGACCTTGTTCCTTCCCACAGCTCAGCCAACTGTG
>JAWWTY010000022.1:20379216-20392847 GCA_035222235.1 Margarornis squamiger | reverse complement strand
CGGGCGCGGCGCCCCGGGCCGGCCCCGGCCCATTGTGCTGGCTACCCTCGCGGCCGCCGCTCCCCCCGGCTCCCCGGGGCCCGCGGGAGGGCCGCCCCCGGGCGCCGCCAGCCCCAGGTACGTCACTGCCGGGCCGGGCAGCCCCCCGGGCCCTGCGCGGCCATCGCGGCTGTCATGGCCCCTCGGCCCGCCCCGGAGCCTCCGCGGCTGCTCCCAGCGCTCCTGCAGCGGCGGCGGGGCACGGCCTGGGCTGGGCTGGGCCGGGCCGGGGGCTCCCCGGGGAGCGGCAGCCCCGGTGAATGGGTGTGCTGGGATCGGTCTGTGCCCCTGCAGCTCCCGCCCAGAGCTCTCGCAGCGTTGCTCTTGCCCTTGGCATGGACGGCTTCAGGCCGCTGGCACCCCGGGGCTGGCGCTGGCACGCTGTGGAATCCGGCCCTGGCACGCAGGGGTGTGCTTATGGTGACTGTTCTGGCACAGCTCAGTGAGTTTTAGATGGAGATGTTACCCAATCGACTTGTATTTTTATGACTTGACGCTCGAACTTCCCATGGAGGGAGCAGAGCACTGGGACAGGCTGCCCAGGGAGGGCCTGTAGACACCTCCAGACCCCTCTGAAGTCATTCCAAGCCCACCTGGGATCCGTTTCTCTGTCACCTGCTCCAGGTGACCCTGCCTTGGCAGGGGGTTGGAGTCTGTGATTTCCAGAGGGTCCCTCCAACCCTAATGATTCTGTGACTTCTTTCTTGTAGGAGTGAAAAATCAACCTGATGATCAAGGTTGCGATAACCCTTGTTTACAGATTTGCCTTTGCCACCTTGTCAGTGCTCTCTCTATCTGTGTTATGCACAGGCAATTTTGGGACTGGAGTGCAAGGGTTAACTGGCAGGGAAAAATTGCTGCCACTAAAAATGCACACAAGAACCCTTGGAATGATGCTCAGTGGTACCACTGGGACAAACTTAACCTGTGACAGAATTTTTGAGTAAATAAACCTGCCCCTTCAAAAGCAATAACTTAAATAATATGTAAGAAACAGGGTATCTTTTTCCTATTTCTTCAAGCATCCCCAGCTGCCAGGGGTCTCACCAAAACAGTTGTTTGCTGATGTGGCTTCTGTTTTCAAATTTGACCTGTTCACAGGTGTTAAATAGTCTGAACCAAGGAGTTATTTGCAGTGGTGGTTCAAACTTGCTGCAGTCAACGTGCAATAACAGAGTTTTTTCCCCCTATGATAGTTAATTTCATGAAGAGGAACTTACTAAATAGCTGGATTGTGATATTTTTAATCTAAAATTGCTGGTTGTAAATTTTGGCACTGAGTTTTTCCCCAGGTTGTACTCTGTATATCTTAAATGCAACCTCAGTTCACCTAGGTCATGCTAGGAAGTGATTTTGCACACTAAGGCTGGAGACTCAGCCAAAGGAAGCTTAGATAAAACATCAGATCACTTGGTTTGCTGTTCTCCTCCAGAGAGCTGTATCCTTATTTCACTTTCCTTCTGATAAGTGCCTTCTGTATATTACTCTGTTAGTGGAAAACATCAGTTCATTTGTGAAACAGTGAAAGGCTCCCAGGACTTACAGAGATTAATAGCTGTTTAATTATGTTGCCAGTTAATAATATAACACAGCAGTCTTGAAATATTTTCATGCACTAACATCATTGTTTGCTGAATTTGTGTAATTATAATAATATGTAAACTTTATGCAGAAAAAGTTAGCCTACTTAGCATGTCCTGAGAGACACAGATCTAGGAATAAATACACATTTGTGTATTATATATTAATACACGTTTCTTTTGGAGCAGGACCAGATAACCAAAGTGATGGTTTCCTTTGAGAAGGGCACTGAGGCCTTTGTAATGATTGAAGCTGGAGTGTACCTATATTTATTTATTTATAGCTATCTCAATTTATTTTGTCTCTGTGCTGACAGAGGCGTAATCAAACAGGATTTGTGAAAATTTGACCACTTTAGTGTAGTAAAATTGAGTGTGTGTACGGAAAGATGCCAAGATTTGTGTTACTTTGGTTCTCTGTTCACATTAGAAATCATTAATGGTGCTTTTCCACAGGAGATGGGCCTGAGTGGGCAGTAATGACTTCCCATTTCTTTCAGACTACGGTCTCTGCATGTTTGTATTCCACCTATAACTACATGGTTAGAAAAATAAGGGAAAATCAAACATACTAATTGAAAATGTGGCAAAACAGTAATATTTCATGCAATAATTACTTAAACCCAGAATGCTCTGTGTTAAAGCAATTAAATATAAGTGGGATATAGATTTTGAAACAAAAAATTGCATTTCCAGTTGACACACCAGATAAATACATTATTGATGGCAATCGGTGCTATTAATCTTACTGTTGTGTGAAAAAATCCCATCATGGACAAATATCCCTGTCTAGGTGTGTGGACTTTGGTGCTGCCCAGGAGTTTTATGTGCTGAAACTGCTTGTCTCCTTTTCTCCTCTGCACCATTTCCCAGTTCAAACCAGTATTCTGGTATGATTTACACTTGCTCCAGTGTATTGCTGCTCAAAAAGAACTATTACATTTTAATTTTAGGGCATAAGCAGGGGTGCCTGCACTTGGGCTGGGAGGTGTTCTGTTCTGCTGGAAGAATTTTTGTGTTCTTAGTCAGTGCCTGTTTTCAGTGCAGGTGAATTTGCTTGGCACAAAGTAAAAAAAAAAAAATCCCAAACCCTCTAATTTGTTTAGTTCCTCACAGGTTTTTAACTTTCAGCTTGGACTTTTCTGCTCAATTTTATCCCCTGAATTTCTGAAGCTCAATTTAAGCACGAGAGTAAAATAGTCTTTTCAGGTAACAAAGTGGTCATGAATTTACAATTTCCAGATGATCTTTTCACAGGAGGATGTCCTCAGCATTGTGTCCCCCAGGGGAGTGCTTCTCTGTCTCCACACTGCATATTGTAGGTGTCAGTGAAGTCCAGTTGTGCAGGAGGTCTTCCTTCTACAAACTCACTTTCAGCTTTAGGTGTGTTTTTTCTGTGCTGCAAAGTGGACAAAATAACTGAGAGAATAAAGCATTTTGTCTTGTAGGATCACACTGAGAGGGGATGAGCCCACTGAGAGGAAACAGGACTTCTGTTCTTTGTGCAAATACACCTTTTGTTCCCTCAGCAGACTAATGAATAAAATAGTAACTCATTTGAGTTATGTTTTTCTCTTTCACAGGTTGGACAATAGCTTAGGAGTGCTGATATTCCACTGTGTGCTGTTAAACAAAACCATGTAAATTCTTGAGACTTTCTTATGCAGTTTAGGATCGTTTAAGAGTTCCAGGTAGCTCAAGAAAATCAGGACAAACTTAATGCAGGGCCCACTCAGATTCTGTCACTTCTGGACACAAATGAGGAGCGAGGCTCTGGGAAGATAAGCACATTATTAAGACAAAGGAAGGTACAACCCCAAACTGAATATAGAAGAGGAGAAAATTTTAGTTCATGCTAAAACTCTTGTGTCAGATTTCACTGAGCCTGCTTCGGGAAGAGGTGATGAGATGTGTCTCTAGCATGTGGTAACACTGCAGGGTTGCTTGAGTGGAGTGAGGGGAAGCAATATCAGGGATAATTAAGTTTATATCAATCATGCTTCTTTTCTTCCTGCAGTCCACACCAGTCAAACACAAACCCCGAGGAATGAGCACATTTGAGTTATGAGTCTGCATGCTGTCATTTGGGTGCTTGACAGGAAGCTTGTGGGATTCAGGAAGTGTGGCTTCAAGGCAGAGTGTGCTGCTGAAAACCAGGGTAAAACCGTGAGGAATTGGTGTCAGTGCCTTTACTGCAAATGCTGGAGCTCCATCAGGTGGTGGGAGCTGTGCAGGCTCAGCCCTGAGGTGGTGCTTGGCAGCTGGGGCTGGTGAGATTGTACAGCTCCACAAGCACAGAGCCATTTTCTCCCCTTTCACTGCACTGGGGATTTTAAACATGTGGTGTCTCAACAGCACTCAGGAACTCAGCTTTTAACAAGGAAAGCAAATGAACCAGGTATTTTTTCCGAGCTTTCCTCATCGTAGCTGAGTGACCTTTGGCGGGTGACCTTGAACCCTTGTGCTGACAGGTGTGACAGCAGCAGCAAGAGCGGCTCCCCAGGATGAGAACATCCCCCAGCAGGCAAGAGAGGCTGTGCCAGCAGGATCATTTATCAGGCTTCCCTGCTTCTGCCTGTGCCAGAAACCCTGCAGGCCTGCCATCAGCAGGCCCCCAAAGAGACCTGGCAGGTCTCATCTGGAAAAGGACATTGCAGCTCTGGTGAGGAAGCTTGGAAGGGCTATTAGAAATAATCCACACAGTAAAAGCCCCCCAAACGGCAGGATTAATAGAAAGCAGAACGCTGATTAACTGGACTTTGCAGGAGTACACAGTAGATAGAAGAAAAAGCAGAAGGTAACTTGAACTCCTTCCAAAAATAAGGTTTTTTGACTAGAATTCGAATTTTTTAAGTATACATCCCCCCAGTAGTAAAACAAATAAAAAATAGTATCTGAGTGATGTAACATCAAATTAAATGCTTTTCTGCAACAGTTAGAGGCCAGGTTACCTGATGCACTTTCATAAGGTGTATTTGTTACAGAATGAGGTTCTCCTTATGCCCTCTGTGCACTTCATGGTCTCAGGGCAGACTAACAGGATAGCAAATGAAAGCTGAGTAATAATATTTTTTCAAGGAAATTTTTGACCCTAAGTAACAACCCATTCAGACCTGTATTAGATGAAAGCTCTTGTTGCAGAAAGGTGGAAGGAAGCAGATTCCTGTGGATTGAGGTGCTGCAGGTACTGAACAGGAAAACCTAGTGGTGACAGTAGAAAATTATTTAGAGTTTCCAAGAATAAAACTTGATAGGGAAGTCCTGCTGTCAATGGAAATAAAAACTATTTAATACAGCTCAGGTTGGTTAGGTCTGCAGTGAGGATTTTGTCTAAAGGTGGTGAAATGCAGCAGATCAATTTCTAGGTTTATTACAATCCTCTTGTCATTCAGGCTTAATTTTAAAAAGAAATTGAGAAGCATTGCCTTACGTATTTTATGAAATTTTAACAGGTGTGGCAACACCTATTCAGTTTTTCCAAGTGCTTCAAATGTTTTCAGTTCATCACAGAACCATCAGCTTCATCTTAAAAGCTCCTTCTGAAACTACACGTGGGACTTCGTTCACTTCATGGGACCACCATGGGACAACCTGAAGGTGCTGAGTTGGTGCTCTCTGCAATTGGGATTTATACCAGTTACAAGCAAGGTTTTAAGAGACAACAAAATTTATCATCAGTATTTGTGTAAAGGATTCTGGAGTGAAGCAATGAGGGGGTTGGAAAGTAATTTGATTTTCTCTCTGTTCAAGGAATAACGTCATCCCTTTGGATATTAATGCAGGGGATCATGTGCTGTGTTTTTTGGCAAGGACATGAAAGTGCATTAGGGTGCTCTTGTTCTATCAAGGCTTTGTTTGAAGAGTGGTCTGAAAACAGCAGTGTAAATTGGAATGAAGTAGTAGTAAAACATATTTAATGTTTTTAAAACTGCATTTCTCTAAACATTTTCAACTATTGTGTAAATTACTGGGACAAAACAATCAGTTTTCCTTTCCAGCCCTGTTGTCAAGCTGTCCTTGCTGAGAAGGGGGTTGTAAGTCACACATCTGTCTGGCAAGTATTTTCATTTCAGTATTTTAAGAATTTTTTTACTTCCAAGATGATGTTGAGCTGTGTTAATGTAGAAATTGGCTTTAAGGTTACATCGGGAGCAGTTAGAGAAACCCATTTGTTTCTTTTGGGAAAACAACATGTATTTTAAGTGGTCTTTTGGTGAGGCAGTTTAACAATTAAATGTCAGGAGACAGGCCAGAATCTTAATGAGTTTTGTTTCTCAGAATCCCTGTGCACAGGACTTGATGTAATTTAAGACTTAACAGAAAAAGCACAAAATAGTACTTTTGACACTACATTTTTTTGAGCTTTTAACTGTTAGAATAGGTGAAAATGTCACTCTTATATTATTTATTTAATCAGAATTCTAAATATTGCGGCCTCATCCTGATCCATGTAAATCAGCATAACTATGGTGCTAGATTTTATTATTTTTAAGTTCTAAAGAGGAAGAAATGTATGTCTGCCTACAATGATTCTGATAGACTTTTCTTCTGATTTCAGGTGAGAAGTTACATCTGTGGAACACAACAATTTAACAGAAGTTTAATGACTGTAGTTGTTATGACTGCTACAACTTGCTGACTGGATAAAGATGAAATACATTAAGGCCCAAGCAATTGGTAAAATTTTGAAATTAAGGAACCTTATCTTGAGAATCTCTTTCTTGCATGACTGGGGAGAGTGAGGGGAATGCTTTTTCTATGATCAGTGTTATAAATGCTGTCTGCAGGTAGTCAACTTGTCTTTCCTGAAGCAACAATCCTCTCCAGCAGCTCTGAAGATGCCTGCACTGTGGGATGAGGTAGTAGGTTGTATAGTTTTAGGGTCATACCCACAACTGGGAGATAACTATACAATCTACTGTCTTTCCTAAAGCAGCAGGAAATCAGCAATGGAAACATCTCAATTTTAAGCTCAATGCCAGATTCTACTGAACTTGTGTACTTGTACTGCTTATGGTAGGAGAAAATACTTCTGTAATAGCTGTGGGGAAGCGTGTTTAGATTCTTTCAGTTCTTGGAAAAGCTAGATTATCACTCTGCATTAATTTTTCTGTAATGAGTAAAAAAATAAGATTCCTGTTCATGTATGGTGGGGTAATCAAATACAGATTACTGTGGTGGTGTTTAACGTTGCTGAGTGAAGTTTCAAACATCCTTTAGAGCGAAACTGGTTGGCTGGCTGAGCTCTTTGCTGAAGGCTGTGCTTCTCTGTCAGAGTGAGGTAGTAGATTGTATAGTTGTAGGGTAGTTATTTTACCCTGTTCAGGAGATAACTATACAATCTATTGCCTTCCCTGAGGAGTAAAACAAACTGCGACCCTTTGCAGTCAGTGATGCAGTAAAAATACTCATTGAGTAAAAATAGATCTGTCAGATAAATTTAGGGTTGTAAAGCATCAGGTTAATCAGTGCCAGAGTGTGCAGGATTGCCAATCAGTGTGAATGGGGCTACCCCCAGATGATATATCTGACTAACATGCCTTTTCTCCCAGGGTGAGTGGCACAGTGCTGGCTGGAGGTGGAAAATACCTGTGTTCCTACATAGAGTGGAACACTGTGAGGGGAAATGATTCCAAACCAGTTGGGGTTGGAATGTAAAATACAGGCAGCTCAGACTTGTACATTGGGACTTAAACTGTTATGAAACCCCAATTCCTGTGACGCATTAATATTCCATGACTTCCAACTGCTTGGCAGAAGTTGGAGGGAAAACTTATAATTATTAATAAGTCTTTAATAATAACTTTATTAATAAGTCTGCTTACTTTTCTCCAACTCTACTAGACTTAATATACAAAACTGGCCAAAATTGACCCCTTATCTTTTTGGGAGAGTGTAAAGCTGTGGAGTTGGAGCATCCAAGAGCCAGGACTTTCCTGCAAGGTGGTTATTGTTTTATAGAAAGACTTTTCAAGCCTACTGCATTCTTTTCCTCTTGCTGTCCTAGGTGTACCCAGTCTCTCACTGCTTCTGCACTAGCCTGTCCAGTGAGCCCCTTGTTAGAGTAACAAAAAACCACGGGAATGCTCTTTGGAATGGCAAGTTTAGCTTAGCCAGAGTGGAAATAGAGCCATTCATGAGTGATAAAACTGGTCAACCACTGCTTGGTAAGTGCCAAGTGTAAACTTGCAGTATGTGCCCAGGCCTAAAGGCAGAAGACCCAAAGCAGCTGGTGAGTGAGAAGAACTGCACAAAGGAAGCATTGGGCTCCTAGGAAGAGGTAGTAGGTTGCATAGTTTTAGGGCAGGGATTTTGCTCACAAGGAGGTAACTATACAACCTGCTGCCTTTCTTAGGGCTTTATTTTAACACCGGCACCAGTTGGGCTCCAGCCTGCAAACCTCTGCAGCTCTGGGACGTGGAGAGAAAGGACAAGGTATTTCCAAGCATGTTGAGGCTCAGTGAGACCTGTGTGTTGGCAGCTTTGGTCCCAGACTGAAGGGTAGGACTCCTAGCTGAATGCAGCACGGTGGAATGCTGCATTTGAGGCTGCACTGCCATTTGGGGGATGTTGGGCTGTGATATCCTTGGGTTATGGTAAGTAAGGGACTGTTGGGAAGGCAGCTCCTCCCGGAGTAAGCTGGAGCCCCCTGTGATTAGGATGGAGGTGGTATGAATTTCTGAACATTGAGGTAGTGATGCTGTGTGCTCACTCAGGGAGCTAAAACACCCCTTTCCTTTGGCTTGGTGCATTTCAAGTGGAAAAACTCCAGTTTTCCTTCCCCAAAAGGATGAGACCACAGCTCCCCTGAAAGCTCGTGCTTTCTCAGCAGGCATAGGCACTGAATAAAACAAGCTCCCAATGGTGGATTATTTGCAGCCTTGCAGGAGGGAAGTTTTCAGTTAAAAATGGTTTGTCTCTCATGGAATTGTTAAGAATAAATCTGTATTTTTGGCACTACAGCACTAGTTCAGGTAGGGCTCCAGCTGGACCCCCTGTGGGGTGCAGAGACTTTAACTGCTGAGCCCCTTGTAGCAGGAATATATTGTGTCTACACCAGGCACTATTTAAACTTTTGCAAATCAGACAGAATGCTAGATTATAGACATGTTACTGTGCATGTTTTGAACATTCTGTATGAATTTAACTGTATGTCTTTTATTTAGTTAATAAAATACAGCATTTTTTGCAACTGATGGTGAATGGCCTTTACTTTCTGCAAAATAAGGATTTGAACTTTACAGGGAAACAGTGCCCACATTATTGAAATAAAGTCAAGACCCATGTTCAGTTTTCACTGTAACACTTTAATTATAGTGTTAATTAGAATTAGTGTTAATTATGCTAGTGTTAACTAAAAATTATTCCAGCATTAACTTTTGTTAAGGAGCTTTGGTACAACGCTGCACTGGGGAGAGGGGAATTCTCATTTGCAGTGTTGCTGGTGAGTGTGCAGGAACTCTGCTTACTCTAGGCGTGGTTTCTGAGCACAAGTTTAAATTGTTGCACAAAAATCTAGACTTTACTCTTAACTGCACCTTGTTTTTTACAGAAATGCAGCTGGTAACGTATCAGCAGGTAAGAGAAACACCAATAAATTTGGTTCTAGTAGTACAAAATGCCTGAAAAGCTTTAACATACCTAACATTTTATAAGGGGTATGCTTACAAAAGATTTAAATAATCTGTGCAGCCCACCCCAGCTGTGATCCTCCCATTGTATCAGATGCATTTGTAGAGCACCCTTTGTGAGAGAAAGAAAAATCATTTAGGTCCTGGATGAAAATGAGTAGCTGGTTCATGGCACATTTGGAGTAATACGCAAGTTTGAGGCTTGATTTACCCGTTTTTGCCCTATTACTGTGACACTCAATTTTAGCTCTCAGTGCTGCTGGGTTTCTTTAACTGTGCTGAGAAAAAAGAAGTGGAGGAAGCTTTTAATACTCTTTTTTCTGAAGTTACATCTCAGCATTCTCAGAGCCAGAGTGTTGTTAAAATCAGAGACCTTGATAGAGTCCTAAGTGTGTCTTGGGCAAAAGTACCTGAGTTTTGGGGTTAGTGTCTCCAAATGCTTTCAGTGTATTGGGAGAAGCAGGTGCTGCAGAGCTACTGCAGTATCAGTTCGTTTTTTAAAACAGTTAATTAGTGCTTCCCTTTACCCAGGGATGGTGAGCCTTGACCCTCATATTTCTTCTACTCACTCACTTACCAGTAAATGCATTTATTTCCTCGTAATTTCCTTGTAATTGGCAGAAGTCTGATTTAAGTGATAAAACTGAAACCAGAAAGGAATTAGGCTGTGGTTTAGCAGCCTTGTCTCCTCAGGTTATTTCTCACCTTGACTTACATGTGGGCTCCACCCAGTAAATGGCATCAGCAAGGGACAGGATTTGTTTGCCTTTTTCCATGAGGGATCCAAGGATGAGGTGACAACACGGGAAGAATCCTTCTAATAAAGGAAGTGGTTAAAGAATGCACAGCAAACAGTGCAGGAGGGTTTGCAGCAGCAGTAGAGACACGTTTACCACCCAGAGTGCAATGATTGTGTCATGGTGGTCTTGGAAACATTCCAGTGGAGCTCCAAAAATAGACTACAGCTTCAGTGCAGATCCACATCCCGGGAGAATTGTTTGTGCTCTGTGCCTTTCCAGGCAGAAAGGTGTGCTCTGAAATCTCCCTGGTGGTGTGAAACCTGAGACCTGTTGGGCTTTCTCCATCCTTGTGCTTCTAGAGAGCACTCTTGGTGCTTGTGCCATGGCCACAGTAGGTGAACTTGGTGCATTAAAAATTCCCTCCCTTGTGTTGAGAGCGAGGATTGTGGCAGCCAAGAATTGCTGTTATTTTCTGTTTTATATATTTATGATTCTGTAGTTTGGGCTGTGTGGAAGGGGAGAGCTCCTGGAGAGGAGCTGCCACCAGAGGTACATCCTGCAGTTTCACGCTGCCTGGAAAGGGTCTTCACTGCTGGGGTGTCCCAGGTTGGTTGGGATATTAGATACTGGCAGTGCTGGGTTAGTGGTTGGACTTGATCATAAAGATCTTTCCCAACCTGAATTTTTCTGACTCTGTGACATCTTTATGCCAGAAAGCTCTTGCTGCTCTGTCCCTTGGTGACCAGCAACCTGGACTCAGGAATAGGTGCATACAGATGGTTCATCTTTTTGCTTTACCAAGCAAATGATAACATACCTGATGTATGCAGAGGGGAAAAAAAGAACAAAAGAGAGAGGAAGGGAAATGTCAGATCCACTGGTCAAAAGTGTGACCAGCTCAGCTGACTGTTAGTGCTTTCATGTGAGATACCCAAAAGAACTGCAGGCCCTTGGTTCCAGAGGCACCAGTGGGTGGTGTGGCCTTCAGCCCTGGAGCTGAAGTTGTGTATTTAATGGCAGTTCTGGAAAGATGAGTCCTGACAGGAGCTACTGGAGGCATCAGATGTCAGTCTATGTGTTGTTGCAGCATGAGAAATCAGATTTCTTCTTCCTGCAGAGATGGTTTTTGTGAAATTGGATTTTTAGACTAGTTTGTTTCAGACACTTAAAACCACTCCAGTGCAGAGGCATTGGAAAATCAGACACCATTCTATTTCAGCTTGTTGGATTAATGCAGTCTTCAAAATAAAGCTATTACAAGCCATGTAATGCTACTAAGGACTGTATTTTTGGACGCTGAAAAGGTCCTTTCTGAAATAGGAGAATGTTACTGAAAAAAATACTCCTTTGCCATTAAAACTCTTCTATAATAATGATTTCAACCTGATTAGTTAAACCCATCACAGCATTATACCAGAGAGAAGGATCAAATCCTGCAAGTCCCAGTTTTGTGAGGGAGTTTGCTACTCTCTGTATACATCACCTCATGTATTACACACCCTTTAATACTCTCCAACAACTGTGTGTAAATTGAAAGGAGCAAACAGGGGAAGATCCACCCCAGGATCCCAAAACACTGTCACACATTAAATCTCTGGAAGTGGCTTCTCCTGCAGTAGCTCCCTAAAATGAAGAGGGACAAGGAAGAAATAGAGGTGTAGTTTGAACTTCCCAGCTCCCACAAAAGTAAATTTGTACATGACTAAGCTGTGACTGATGCTATTAGGTCCTGCTACGTAACACTAAGTGTGTCTCATGCCAAAACAAGCAGCCAAAGGCTTTCCTCAGTATTTATTTTACAGAACAGTAAGACTGAGGCTGTTTTTAGAGCCTGATGTAATCCCATCCTGATGGTTTCTTCATCAGCTGGCAGACACTGCCCCAATTGCCTTATCAGACGTGCTGTGAGGACAGGTGATGCTCAGCTGCAGAAACCAGTGCACAGACACAGCACACAGCAAATTTCCCAGAGTTTAGGTCAAAAAAGATAGGTCAAACCTAATCAGGCCAGTGCAAAAAACCTAAAGGTAAGTGAAACAGTTGGAGCACTAGGCATAGGAATAACTAAGGAGTGTGAGAGAACTAAAATATACAAGTGTCTGAAAGATGCAAATGCAGGAAATATTTTTGTTAGGATGCTGTTAAAAGGTTTCATCTGTCACCAAAATATGCAATGGAATATGTAAAACTATTGTGGAGATAATTTAAATGGGTGAATTGGCAACAAGCAGCTCTGGAAAGCTGTGCTTTGACAGGAACAAACATGTTTAAACCTGGTTTCAGCTGAGTCAATGCAAGTCCCTCCCTGAATCTCAGGATTTCACTTTGAACCCAGCATAGTCCTTACACAGGTTGTTCATAGAATCATGAATATCTTGAGCTGGAAGGGACCCACCTGGATCACTGAGTCCAACTGCTGGACACCCCCAGGAATCCCACCATGTGCCTGCGAGCGTTGTCCAAATGCCTGATGGAAATAAGGTGAACAGCCAACTCATTAGTACATGAATTAACCTATTGAGATAAGTCTTAGCTGAGATATTAATGTATTGGTAATTGCTCACCTCCTTCCACCCCCTGCCACGGGCAGGGACACCTCCCACTAGACCAGGTCATTAGTTTATTCATATTGAAGTGAATTAGACCATATGAAATTCTCCAAGACATTTAAAAAGAAAAATATTTCTCAGGTCTGTGATAAAGTCTTTACCTGTAATAAAATACCTGGTTTCTGTTTCACATTTCAACCCTCGTAGGACCTGTGTCCCCACTGCATTGCCATGACTCAGTGAACTCCATTGTGTTGCAGAAATCCTGAAATGTGGCCTTGTTAAAGGAAAAATCCGTGTTACACTCCCTGCCTTTCAAAACCCAGTCAGTGACCACAGACTCTTGTATTTCAAATAGGGACAACACAGGAGTTTTCCTGTCAACTCTTAAAATGCAGAAACTAAAAATCACAGAATACCCTGAGCTGGGAGGGACCCACAAGGGTCACAGGACACCCCACCAATCCCACCCTCCCCAGTTGTCCTCTGTCCCCTTCCCTTTGGTTTCTGGAGCAGCACTGTGGTCCTGTGAGATTCAGAGCCTGTTTCTGGATCCAGATGTAGCACAGCTGTACACAGAGCTTTCTACCTTCTCTGCCAATTCATGTCACTGTTGGCTCGCAGAGGGATATCCCAGGTATTTTAAGACTCCATTTAAATGCAGTTGTGCCAGGAGTCAAATCTAAGCTGCTCTTCAAGAGTGTTTATTGGTTTTAGGGTGACTAGTACGAGTGCACTGTTCAGGAACTGATCTCCAAAAATAAAAGTCCAAAGTGATAATCAGTAAATTTGATACTGAGCGGGGTGTTTCACTCAGTGGACAACAGTACTGGGCTGATCCCTGTGTAATCCCTTCCCAAACAGAGTTCCCTCCATCAAAATTGGCAACAGAAAATAATCCAATGCTGCTTTTAGATTCGGTACAAATTCTGTGACTGGATGACAACAAAACCTTTCCTGTGAATCTCTGCTCTGGAGCCAGGCTGGGAGAGCTGGGGGTGCTCACCTGGAGAAAAGAAGGCTCCAGGGAGACCTGAGAGCCCCTTCCAGAGCCTAAAGGGGCTCCAGGAGAGCTGGAGAGGGACTTGGGAC
>JAWWTY010000022.1:20343106-20361063 GCA_035222235.1 Margarornis squamiger | reverse complement strand
GCGGGGGGGGTGTGAGAAGAGAGGGAGACAATTCCCACTGAAGGTGGGGACGCGGCTGGCGCTCGCAGGACCCCGCAGCGCAGCGAGTGCCCGCACACGGCGCTCCCGTGCCAGCGGCGGGGCTGGGAGCGCGGGGAGCCCCGGCGGGGCCATGCTGAGAGGCGGCGGGGGCTCGGCGCGGAGCGGGGCGCGGTGCGGGGCGCGGCGGGGGCTGCCCCGCTCGGCCGGGCGGCCGTGACCGCGGGAGCGGCGCGGAACGGAGCGGCCCCGAGCGCGGCGGGCATCGTTTGCGTGTTGGTCTGAGCCACGGCAAGCAAGGAATATGAACAGGAAAACAAGGCGCTGGATCTTCCACATCTTCCTGAGCCTGGGGATTGTGTATATCAAGATCGGGTAAGAAACTTTTTTTTTCTTTTTTTTTTTTTTTTTTTCTTCTCTTTCTTTTATAACAATCGCGCTCTCACTCGCGCTCAGCCCAACCTGCCCAGACCTGTTACTATTTAACTCGGGAAGTCTCAAGAAAAAAAAAAAAAAAGTGATGATGGTCGTGATCACGATTATTTCTCAAAAGACAGGTAAAGCCCCGCACCTCGGAGCGACCCTCCAGCGGGGCGAGGTGGCGGTCCCGGCGATGTGCGGGGCTGCGCGGGGCCGGGCGGACATCCCTGCCCGGGGGGAACACCCGGGGCATCCCCGGGGCTGCCGGCGCTTCCCCGCCCCGGTGCGGGGTGTCCCGTCCGCTGCCGCCGCTACCTGCCGGGTGCCTGCGGGGAACCTGCCGGGTGCCTACCGGGTACCTGCCAGGTACCTGCCGGGTACCTGCGGGGAACCTGCCGGGTACCTGCCGGGTGCCTGCCGGGTGCCTGCGGGGAACCTGCCGGGTACCTGCGGGGAACCTGGGGGGTGCCTACCGGGTACCTGCCGGGTACCTGCCCCTCCTCCCCGCAGGGACATCCCTCGGCGGTTCCCGCGGGGAGGGTGGCAGCGCTCCGGTCCCGCAGCATCCCCCGCCCGGCGCGGCCCGTCCAGGTGCGCTCGGTGCGGGAGGAGGCGGCACGGCCCGGGGGCAGGGAGCGTGGGTTGGCCCCCTCGCCTCCCTCCCTGTCTCCTTCCCTCCCTCCCTTCCTCCTCTAACTGTTCGACAGGTTTGGGAAAACCCTCCCAGCCCGTTGCCTGCGCGTGGCCCGGGCACGCACGGCCGCTGCATGCGCTTTAATTCGCGAACGAGGAAGTTTGGTCCCGTTTTGGCAGGAGCCCACGCGCTCCTTATCTCTGCCTTGGCGTGGAGAGAGGGAGAGGGAAGCGGCGGGGGGAAAGGCGGGTGTTTTCCGGGGGCACCTGCCAAAGCCGGGTCCTGCGGCACCGGGAGGGCAGCGGGACGAGCCTCCCCTCAGCCACCTCTGGTGTCCTGTCGTTGCAGGGGCTTTTCCTCGGTGGTGGCCCTGGGAGCCAGCATCATCTGCAACAAGATCCCGGGGCTCGCCCCCCGGCAGCGGGCCATCTGCCAGAGCAGGCCCGACGCGATCATCGTCATCGGGGAGGGGTCCCAGATGGGCATCAACGAGTGCCAGTTCCAGTTCCGCAACGGGCGCTGGAACTGCTCTGCCCTGGGAGAGAGGACCGTCTTCGGGAAGGAGCTCAAAGTGGGTACGTTGGCTCCCCGCTCGCCGCCGGCCGGCTCCCACCCCAGGACCCCGACGGGGCACACGGGGGGATGCCACGGGGCATGGCTTGGGGAAGGACCAGCTGCATCGCCCGGCTCCTGCCAGCCGGGGCGGGACCGGCCCCGGGAGCTGCGGCTGTCCTTGCCAACGGGACACCTGCGCCCTCCTAGCAGGGCACCTGCCCCTGGTCACTTCCATGCCCATAAGTTTCCACCACGGGATTTCAGTGTCCTGCTCTCAGAGATCATTTCCAAATGATTTTCCGTTTGTGTGCACGGGGCAGCAGCCTTATCCGTGTGCTTAGGGATGGGTAAATGAGGTTTGGTGCTCGTAGAAGGCAGTGGTCAGAGTGGCTGAGCAGAGCTGGAATTGCTGTTCTGGAGTGCAGGCACCTCCACAGTGATGCTGGCCCAAGGGTTTGTACCTGGTGGGACTAAGGTGCAGCAAAGAGTCTCATTGTGACAGAATCCCATCACACAAAATAGTTCTCCTATAGCAGCTGTATCTAGTGCCCTCTCTTGCAGCAGAAAGAGCAGGTGTGGTCTGGTTTGAGATGTCAGGGCATTTACACTGTTCCAATCAACAGGCAGAAGATCCCACTTTCAGTCTCTGTGTTTTCAGTTATTGCAACAGTACGAAATATATCAAGCTTCTTGGCTAAAACAGCATTAATAGGAATAAACACAAATATCTGAGAAAACAGAGCTGAGGATAAAACTCTCACCCCTCCCCATACCTCCAAACACACAGTGGTGGTATTTACTCAATCTTTGTTGATTCCACAGCACTTAAAATACAAGGATGGAGGAAATGTGTTTTCCAAATACAGGTTAGTCATTTTTAGAGCCCCCATTGAAAGCTAATCACTCACAGCACCTCAAGTTGAGCTCTATGGTTTCCAGTCTTGAGGTGTCTCTGTCTTTCCTCCATCTAAAATGTAGTTGTGAAAAACCCAGAAACTCCATCAAAAATGCTTTGTGTGATAGACAGCATGGATATGTCATGAGAATGGAATAAGGGAGTAGGAACAGAAGCAAGAAGAGCCCTGAGCAGCTGTGGGGGAACCCTCTGGACTGGCCCCAGACACTGTTTGATCATATGGCAAGATATGTCCCCAGTACCTCATTCCTTGCATTCCCATGAAATGCAGAGATACAGCCTTGCCACTGTGCTCCGGAGCTCCTGAGAGCACTGAACGTGTATTTTATCACATCAGTGCACACTGATGTCTGTATTTTCCAAAACTTGGAGATATTTAAGGAAAAAACAGAAGGAGAACAACATGGCTGGGTTTGAAAGCCCGACCTTCCAACACCTTTGATAACTAGAGTGACTTGAGCAGAGAAGGTAAAAAGCCCCCTGCACAACATTGTGAAACATCTGAAAAAGGACCATTTGTTCAGATTAGCTCATTGTTTCTGTTCCTTGAGCTGAGCTCTTCCTGTCAGTGATGTATGCAAGTGTTTGCCACTTATGTCAGTGAAGAGTCCATTTGGATGGCTGACAGGTTTGGGCTCATTTAGTCTAAGAGTAACATTTCCTTAAAGAGAAAATGTGAGAAGGATTTTTTTCTTCTCCAGCAAATCAGAAAACTGTGGAGTTATTGTGGTCTGTTGTATAAACATGCTCTCAGTTCCTTTCCTCCCTCCGAAAATTGAATTATTTAGCTAGCGGGTTATATTTAGGTCCTTTTAAAGAAAGTCAATATTAAAGGAAGTAGACTTTGATCTGTCTTTGAGGTGATAACTCTTAATATGCTCTATCTATCCATTATGAGCTAAGATGGATAGGGCAAATTTCTCATTGGTTTCGGAACACAGTCAAGAGTTGAATGGCATCCAAATTATAAAACTCATTTAAAGAATAACCAAAAGTTTCGAATTTAAACAGGTTATCTATATTGAAATTTTAAAGTAAACTTTGTTAAAATTCAGAGGGGCTTGAGATCCAATGGTAAATTTTACTTGTGCACTGACACGTCTGGGATCTCAAAAATAGAAGCACTTGGACTCTCAAACACCATGAAATATTATAATGCAGCCATTCCTGCCCAGGTTGTCTCCTTGTTCTTTTGCTTCTTCCCTATCAGCAGGTATAGAAACCTTGAATATCTGGCATGGCTCATCATTTCAATCGCTGTAGGGAAAAAGCATGTTCCTTACAGGTCTCTCTTTCCCCTGGATCTCTGTCAGGAGGAACACATCTAGGTTACCATCCAGATAATATCTTGCTCTGGCTAAACAGGGTAAAACCTGTGAGCCATAAAGCCATAAGTCAAATTCGGTAGGAAATAGGAAGAGTTCAGGCCTGAGTACCTTGCCCTAAATAGTAAAGAGATGTGTGACATGAAGGACCATATATCCTATAGAAGGCATTTCAAGGTGACTGCTCACGAGAGCAGTCCAGGTAACCATTAGGCAAAGATACTGTGCCCTTGTTGCTTTTTTAATGAGCCTCTGACACAGTGTGTGTTACAAACCACTATTCCAACAGCAACCAAACCTTAGTACCTGTTCTAGCAATCCACAACTGGGTGTATTTTTTGGGCAGCTGCATCCTCAGAGTTACTACCTGGGTAGTACGTGGGGCACCTTTGTCTTGCCACTTGGAATAAAGTCAGCGAGCCACACATGAGCTCATTCCTCCCTCTCTGCCTCTGGAGTGGCACTGATGGACTCGCTCTATGATTAGGAGATGACTTCAGAATGACAGTAATGTGGCTCAGCCGGGCACGTGCAGCGAGCAGAGGCTGAGATCAGTCCGGGAGGATGTGCCTAAGTAACTCTTATGCTAATGGGATTTGTGTGTGTTAGTCCATACAAATAAGCTCCCTTGGATACCACAGATTCTTGTGAACTATTTCCCAACTGCGATTTTATGGCGCAGCAAGCCAGAATCTCTTCAAACCCAGGTTTCTTTACTCTTACCCTTACTGGGTAATGTCTTTTATGAATGTTTTGTAAATGTACCCAGATTATTTCAGTTGTCTCATTGCCACTCAGGGTGATTCAGGAGGTGTAAGTTCTCCTTGTGGCTCTACCATTGCGTGGCTGATAGTGACACTCTCCTCTGTGTTCCTCTTTTCCTGTTTCTAAAATGACAACAGGGATACAAGCCTTGGAAGTCAGTAGAAAGAAAGCATCAAGCATTTTCCTGTTCTAATCTGTAGCACGTGTGTATTTTAAAAATTTCATGTATACTCCATCTTCCAGTGATAGTTTATTTGTAGAGTTAGAGCAAGCAACCATTTAAACTCATCCGTGCATCGTATTGCCTATTTGTGATCGCAGGCTTGAGTTGCCAGCTCGTCCCAGCCAGTGCACAGCATATATTTCTTGTGTCATTTTATCTAGTTTGTCCTTCAAAAGAGAGGTTCTTCCCTGCTGCCATACTGTGGGTATCTTATCCTGACAGCTGGTGGCAATAGTGCCAATAACAGGGAGAAATAACAGAGTAGAGGTGACACCAGTTTACTCAGCTGAGGACTTGGTCTGCTTTCGACAGGAAATGATAAAGTCACGGTCAAGATCCACACAAGGATGTTTTTTCTAGACAATTCTGTAGACACCTTATTAATAATGTAAAGTCACAAAGAGAATTTTTAAAACAACCACGGGGATGATGTAACACTGCAATTATGGACACACTTAAACCCAAATATATTTGCTACGGTGGTCAGCAGTTCTGCTCCTGAAGATGTCCACAATCCAAACCAAGGCTTTAAAGCAGGACAGGCCAAAAGCCTCCTGTTCACATCCCTTCAGGCGAAGTGTGGCTCAAACCTAAAGATCTGAACAACCCATGGAGCCTTGGATAGAGGCTGAAAACCAGATTGGGCTCTGATGGATCACAGAAAGAGCAAGTGCTGTGGCAAAGGCTTTCCAGGAGGTGCCTCAGTGGCCCATTTTACAATGTCCAACCTTGTGAACAGTAACTGTGCTGTTTGTGACAGTCACTATCTCAAATAACTGCCCTGGGATGTGCCTGCTTGCCGTGGGATCCACAGGACAACACCACACCAGCATCAGAGGGCAGAAATAAAGACCCAGGTGCTTCTGCAATGAGCGAGCAGCACTGGCACTGTTAAAAGAGACTTCCCAGGTGAAAATAGCACCAGCTGTTTGCCTGCACCTCTGCAAAGCGACACGGTGAAGTGGGAAGTCCCTGCAGGGCAGCTCTGGGAGAGGAAAGGCACTAGAGCCCTGCAGTGGGGGAGGCTGGAGGGGCAGCTGAGGGCTCTGAAGACGTGGTGGCCTGCAAAGGACTTCCCAGCAACACTGCCTTCAACTGAGTTTGCACCTGAGGCATCAGTTCTTTGCTTTTACACTGGAAAATGCTTCAGTATCGTCACCTGCCATTGCTCAAGGGAATAAGGAAAGCTGAAATCAAAACAAGAATCCACATGGACAAACTGGTCTTAAAACTTTTGAGCAGAGCTGGCCAGCTCAGCACCTCTGTACGTTGTGTCCCATGCCTTTGACTCAGGGAGCATTCCAGGTGTGTCCAGATGCACCATTAAACCAGGAGAGCTGTTGGCTTTCTTTTATTCACAGCACTATGAGCTCTGCACTGGACTGAATGAACTTATTCTGCATATTAGAATCAGCTTTTCTTGTAGGGCTTCAACAACATGAAGGAAGAGGGGACATTCCCACTCCTGCCTATTGAAACAAATGACAGCTGTCCTACAAGGCACATCCTTAACTAGCTTGTTCAGTAGCTGTCAGGAATAGCTCTTGCTGGTATGGGAAAGAGAACAAAGATCTAGGACATTCTCCTCTCTGGTCTGATGGATTTAACAGAAAAAAAAAAGAAGTTAATAGAAAAGTTAAGAGTAAAACTTCATGTTGGCGCTGTGTTACAGACAAACACTCTTGAAAACATCCCAGTACAGGTGTGTTCAAGAAAGAACTTAACCTTCAGTCATTTTACAGAGCTTTTTGTGATTTTAAACACTGTTGTAGTCTCTTGTGTCAGGTTTTAAATTCTGATTCTTTAAATGACAAAATAACAGACCATGTGAACAACCATTGGTAGAATGGTGGAGTATCCTGAGCTGGAAGGGACCCACAAGGATCATTGAAATCCAACTCCTGGCCCAGCACAGAACACCCCAAGAATGCCACAATGTGCCTGAGAGTGTTGTCCAAATCCTTGGATTTGGGAGGAAAATCCTCGTTGTTTTAATCTTGCGTGGGAGATTACCTGGGCAGGTCTGTGAGAAACTGGGTTGTAGGTGCTGCTGCACTGTTCAGTTGGTCAATATTTAGAGGCAAGACTGAAAAATACTCTGTTTTCTGGACCACTGGTGTTACAAATCTCCCAAAATATACAGAAAAGAAATATTGTAATTAACAGGAGTCTCGCTATCTACTCAAGCAAGGTCAGAGTCTGCACTTCTGTGCTGTTTGAGGCCTTACAGCCAGTTTTTACTGTGAGTGTCTTGCAGGAGAACAGTTATTTGCAGGCAAAACAGAGGCCAGGCTGAAATATGGCCTGATCATCCAAACCTGAGCACGCTGCTTTATGCCAAAAAGTCAATCTTTCTCAGCAGGGACTGTCACAGTAAGATAAAACATTGCCCCAAGGTCACTGCAGTTGGAATTCCCATCAGAAGGTTTTCATACCTGCCTTCAGAGATGTCTTGTGAGTACATGTTCCAGAGAAACAGAAGGATTGCATTTTGTTAGAGAGGTGGGAGATCTCCTATCTCAGGGGCTCTGGGGGGCTCAAAGCCCTCAGAAAAGGGGGGACTTGTTTGAACTCCAAAATTCTGGCTGTGATTTTGGTAATGCACATGCCTTGAGTAGAAATTTTATAAGGTTAAAGAGGGTATTTTCAAAAATAATCACTGTACCTGGAGTGTTTCCTCTCCAAGAATTTCAAGTGTTGAGGAAAGAAACTTTAGCTTGTGAAAGTGGGCAGTGACTAAACCCCCCAAAGTCTCAAATGCCTCTTAAAGCAACTCTATTTGTTTTATTTATTGGTACTGGTTTTGTAAAGCCACACTGCTGATTTGCAGGGGACCAACATTTTCATTTCAAGTGAATACAATGTTTTAAGGCACCATCAACCCCCAAACTTTGAACAGAAAGCGAAGGCAAAAATAGAAAGAGGATAGTCTGATGATTTTTTTAAGCTACAATTTTTATTAATCACTCAGGATAAGTTAAAGAAAGATAAAAAACCCCTGCAAGACCATACGTAGTGTACCAAGGAAGGAGGAGGCACTTCCCAGAGTAGGCAGAGGATGAGTTCTGCTCTTCGTTTTTCCTAGCTGTGAGTTATGACCTCTATAGAGAGACGAGAAGAAATGTGAGCTGTGGCACATAATTGGCAAGGTGAGCTGTGTTTTCCATCTTTATGTTTTCCCAATCATATTTCAGCTCATGTCACTGCAGATAACTCCCTCTCTGACCCTTTGGCTTTAAATAGCAGAAAATACAACCCGTGTTTTCCAGTGAGATAAACAGAAATTTGTCTTTTTTTTTTATTTCACAGCTTAGTCAATTTATGAGGGGACTGATAGGGCAGGCCAGGCTGTTTAGAAACATATTCAGATCCCAAACTGCTGAGCACCTACTGCCTTCCTGCAAGGAAATCCACTCTGTATCTTGCAGCATTAGGCTTTCTTTTCCAAGCAACATCAAGGTGTTGCACCTCTTTTTAAGTGCCCATTTCTAATCTGCATGAATAAAGTTTTTCTAAAAAAAGTTTTTTCATATTTTAAGACTAAATTTCAAACAATTATGAAGTTAGCTGAATTAAAACCAGACTGCAGACCACTCTCTGCAGCTGATAGGCTGATGTAGTTGCTGATCAGCCAAAACACAGTCTAGCAAATATATAACAAATATATAACAAATATAGCAGGGACATGCACGTGAGTGTTTGCAGGATTAAAGCTCCAAGGTGTTCATGGGTTATGTATAATTATGCTCAGTGTTAGGAGAGCCTCCTGTCCTGGAATATTTATGTTTGCACTTTCCTCTGATGCTCTTAGTGCTTGCCCTTGTGACATCTGTCACTCTGCGGGGCTGGTTGACTGTGCAGAGCTCAGAGACACAGTCACAGACAGCTTGGGAAGATGTGTTGCCCACAGAAGGGTCTCAGGAGAGGACTCCAGGGCTTTGGAGGATGATTTCCATCAGCAGAGTGGAGCTGCAGAAATTGTGGAAGCCATCAATGCCAAGCTATCTGCCATCACAGCAAATGGAGCTGTAACACACTGCAGACCTCCCAGAATTGTAGGATCATTAAGGTTGGAAAAGACGTCCAAGATCATCGAGTCCAACCTTCGACCGAATACATGCCACAGTACTGGAGTCCCCAGAACTGCTTTCTCTGCAAAAGAGAACCATTAGAGGTGGAAAGAGGACATTTTCCATGACCCTCAATGCCTTTTGAACTCATTGGGAAGAAAAGAACAGGGCGTGGAGACAATCAGAGAGAAGACCTGCTGGGTGGCAGTGGAGGATGAGGCTCAGTGAGTCCCTAAATAATTGTGCCCTAATACCTTACTGGAGCCCAGAAAAAAACAGGAAGAGCAGGAAGATATTTATGTCCAACACGTGAAGAAAAGCCTCTGTGTTCACACAGCACTGAAACACTTGTTGAGGCTGAGGACAGTGGAAGGTGTCCCTGCCCATGGCAGGGGATGGGATGAGATGGGTTTAAGGTCCCTTCCCCCTAAACCATTCTGGGATTCTGTGACAGATAACTCTCCAGCTTTCTCTGTGACTCCTGTGGGTCTCAGGGACACGTCATTCCTTCCTGTACCTGTTTACTCTTCACATTGGTTTATGTGCCCCCCTCGCAAGTCACTCTCTGGAAGACCCTCCACAAAAAGCTCTTAAGTTCACCCAGCACTTGGGATCGTGATTTGCACTGATACACCCAGAAATGTCAACTGATCTGTTCATTATATGCATTTATAAATTGTTTAGTGTTTAAAAAACCCCATAGATTAAAGCCCAGTTGCAGTTTAAGGATGGATTCAGTGGGAATGGCCTGAAAGAAGATTTCATTCCCGTGTCTTCACCCAACACGTGTAGCAAATGGGTCAGAGAATTGTTCAAGAGGCAGTTTGAGCAACTCCTGCCCATCATTCCATTTTATTTAACTCTCTCCAAAAGGTCTTTTCTGATGCCAGTTCTGAAACCATAGTTTACCAGCTGTGGTCTGATATTTCTAGTCATCCAAAGAAGGTGATGACTGCAGATCAGGGTTTTCCACACTCTTTCAGTTATGCAGAAGAGCAAACCCCTCGATGTTACCCCCAGCCTACTGACTGTTTCTGCTAGGAAAGAATTGATGCTGGTCATTGGCCAGAGTGGGCTCTGTGTCTCACATGGGGTAATCACTGCTGCCAGGTCTGGACTTTGCTTATCCTGGTTTTGGTACCACATCTCCTGCTTAGCTAAATTTCTTTGTCTTGCTGAACCAGAAGTGCTGTACCCGTCTATGAAGTATTTTGGGATGCTGCAGTCACCATCCCCTGCAACTTAATGTAAATAAGAGAGGGTTTCAGTAATGTTTTGTTATCAAAGTCTTATCTTATTCTAACGCCAAGATCCTTAAATTTCTACTACTAAATTTTCAGAAGGAAAGTAAGGCACAGGTCTAAGTTGGCTGTCAGGTGTACTGGAAAATTAAACAAGAAAATAAAAGAAGGTCATCTCAGGTCATTGTTCGACTTTGGGAATTCAGAAGTGATGAGGCTATGCCCTTCAACCCCCCATATTTTGAGATGAGGCTGAATGTGGAGCAGTATTTCCTTGGTCAGCCTGTTCTGGAGCATCAGGAGAAGCTCAGAGAAAACAAAGCAGTGCCTGCAAGGAGCAGCTGCCTGACCATACCTTGGCATGTTTCCCTCCAGGCATTTCCACTGTCTGCTGAAATCTGAAGTAGAGGAGTTGTATTGGCTATTTAAAAGTGGCAGGAACATCCTCATGTTTCCCAGTTTGGTTATAACCCCCCCATTCCACTCTTCTGGTGTCTAAAGCCCTGTCAAGGAAGAGGCTTGGAAGGAAGCAGAGCTTGCCCCCCATGCTGACATCTCTGTGAGCCAGACAAGGGTAATGAAGCTTAAAAAAGTGAATAATTTATGGAAAACAGGAACAGTTTGATGTAGATGTGACAAACCCGTGTCACTTTATCAATACTGAACAAGTGCCAAGGTACTTCCTGCCCAGATCAATTCTGCCAGACACTTGCTTTGTGTACCTTGTAATCTCCTACATTTTAGTTTTTAAAAACTTCTAAACTTTACCCCTAAATAAGACAAACTTATAAAATAATTTATGTAATATAATTTATGATCAAGCTTGACATTGGATTCTGATTCTGCTAGTACCAACTAGTTTTATATTCTCTGTGTTGTGTTTTTTTCCCCTTTAAGAAGCAAAAGAGCTGCTCAGTCTACAATGTCGAGTGTCTCAGATTAAAGTGATCTCCCAGTGGTTTTTATTCTAGATCTTAAAAATAACTTGTGCTTGAACAGAAATCATCCAACCAAAGGGGAAAAAAAAAAGAGCCAGCTGAAAATTTCAACTCAAAACTTGAAGTTTGATACTTGACAAGTTTGATACTTGTTCCTTAATAAATACAGTGCTTAGCAGGTCCAGTGGGAATATTGCCTATGCCAATAACAGGGTATGAAGTTGGCTATTAACAGCTTGTGATAATGTCATCTTGTTTTCCATTTTACTTCCTGACATAAGGAAGTGAGCATTTTTCACTGAAAGCAACAATCTAGATCATATATGTGGAAGGGATGTAGCCAAGCTTGTAAGGTTTCTTTCCCAAGCTATTATTTTTTTTGGTGAAATCCAATAAACAGCAGAAGTGGGCTTGTTTCATGTATAATAAACTATTGCCAGCAGCTGAGGTCTGCCAGAACTGGAGAAGGGAAGCAGATCTTCCCATCTGCACTCTCCTAATTAAGAGCCTGATTCTGATCCTATTGATGTAAGGGTACGTTTGGTCATTGGAGAAATAAGTTCTTAGTTTGGGAGATCTGAACATTTGTAAAGGGCTGTTTGATATACATGGGCAACCTCTGCAAACCTCCCTGGGTGCTGAAGAGACCCTCTCTCAGCACAACTGGTTCCAAAGTCTCACAGGTCCTGTAGGGCCCATCTGTGGGAGATCCACACACCAGAATGCAAGAAAACTTCAGGAAGATCACTTAGATCTTTGATTCAAAGTGAGAAGCCCCCTCTCAACAAACAGAAGTCTGTCATTAGAGCCTCACTGCACAAAATGGGATTGGTTTAAAGTCTGCCTCACAGCCCTCGGGTGAGGCTCTGCTTCACCCTCCTTTGGTCGTGGTACCTACAACAGGTCTGGTGGTTTTTTTCCATCCGGTGAGAAATTTTGAAATTAAACCCAAAACTTATTTCATTGAGTCAGTGCTGAAAAGTTTGTGACACAGTGTGAAAAAAACATCCCAGTTCAGTTAAAATGCTTTCAGAACAAGATGCCCAACAGAGCTGGTTTTACTGCAAAAAAACCTTTTAGTGAAGAATTAAATTTCAAAATAAAATCCGACTTCTGAGCTGATTCCAGGAAGTGTTTGGATGATGCCCTGGGGCACATGGTGTGACTCTTGGGACTGGTCCTGCGCAAGGCCAGGAGCTGGACTGGATGATCCCTGTGGGTCCCTTCCAGCTCAGAATATTCTGGGATTCTGTGACTTTTTTAAAAAGTTGAATACGGTTGTTTTAGTGATTTCACCCCCAATCCCACCTATTTTGTTTTTCTTTCTGTCTTTTTTAAGCTAGAGCCTTTGCCACCCCACCCTTTTGCTATAAAAGCTTTAGTTTGACTACTTCTAATACTATCTGGGAGCGTATAGATGAAGTTGCCTCAACAATACTTTATCTCCTCCTCCCTCATGTAGAGCTTTTGTTTTAGAGAGCGACCATCCACCCAAATCAATACCTAGAAGAGCAGAGACCTGCTTGTGCCTGCAGATTTACAGCACTTCTAAGAATAACTCCTGATGTTTGCCCCGCAGGAACTTGCCTGGTTTTCGAACTCTTGTGATAGCACGTGTTTGTGGCAGTGTTTAACGTTCAGGTATCATGTATTTACGGCAGTTTTTAACTTTTAGGTGCCACATGTTTATGGCAGTTTTCCCATTGGAGGTATCACGTATTTATGGCAGTTTTTCCCTTTTAGGTGTCATGCATTTATGGCCCCTTTTCCATTTCAGGGAGCAGAGAGGCCGCGTTCACCTACGCCATCATCGCGGCCGGGGTGGCCCACGCCATCACAGCTGCCTGCACACAGGGCAACCTCAGTGACTGTGGTTGTGACAAGGAGAAGCAGGGACAGTACCACAAGGAGGAAGGCTGGAAATGGGGAGGCTGCTCTGCTGACATCCGATACGGGATCGGGTTCGCCAAGGTGTTTGTGGACGCCCGGGAGATCAAACAGAACGCCAGGACGCTCATGAACCTGCACAACAACGAGGCTGGGAGGAAGGTGAGTAACCCCTGCCCTCCCATCTCCATCCCGGGACTGGAGATGGGCTTCCATCACCTCCAGTGCAGGGGGATCCAGTGCTTTCATGCTGGCATCATTTACAGTAGGCAAGCAGGCACCTCTGCAAGTTAGACGAGCTTTTTGGACCATCTGTCCATCAAATATTTGTCTAAATGTTGCTCCTTCCAGCTGTAAAGGGAAGAAAGCAAACGAACATTTTATCTGGGCAGTCAAATGGTACTTATGATAAAAAGCTGCTACTGGGTGGGAGAGCGGGGTTCTCGTCAGGCTCAGACATGACCTGCAAAGGGATCACTTGCAGCCCCACTGCTCCAGCCCAGCTCTTGGTGTGAGCACTGCCCCTGCAGGGGGAGATGCCTCAGCAAAGGTCCCCACGCTGCTGACACCAGGGGTGGAATCCCTGCTGCACCAGCACACGGAGCTGGGCTTGGCACAGCAAGATTCCCACCCCCTGCCCTTGCCCGGGGACTGGGGAGCTGAAAGGAGCTTCAGAACGGGTGTTGGGGCAGGCAGGAATCCAACAGCTCCCACACAGGATCCCTGGGCACTCTGGATTTGCTGCCTTGGCCATGCTCCTGTTGCAGGTGCAAGACCCAAGGTGATCTGTGCTCCTCAGATCCCTGTGGATCCAGCATTCCCAGCAAAGGGCAGTCCCAGTGGTGCTGTGGTTCCAGCTGGGAACAGCCAGGGGTGTCCCTGTGCTCCCCATACAGTGTGTGGGTACGTCCAGCAGTGTTTTCCCTGTGGGAATGACCATTTTGCTGATCACATCCTGCAGGAGGAATGTCAATCCTCTGCTTCCTTAGCTCTCTGTTGTGCCTTCTCCCATTTGCCCTCCTGTGCAATACTCCTGATTTCAGCATTATGTTAGTGTGACTTAGAAGCAAATGGGAGAAGGAAGTTAGGAACAGCAGCTAATTTGTGGATACTATTTTTGTTGTGGTAATTACCTGTAGACTCTGAGACATCTCTACTTATGCTGGAGCCAAGCAGATTGTATTGAAGAAAAGCCATTTCCACCCCAAACAAAAGCGTAACCCTTCTTTAATTTAATGCTACTGTAGTAGTTTTATAGGTGAGATTAAGGGTTTTACCCTGTGTCGTATCCCAAATGCCTGTGTATGGCTCTGGGGTGCAAAAACTTGTACTTCAACACTAGCAAAACTGAATTCTGATAATAACTCAAGGATTAACCATTAATATTTGCTAAACAAATGATCTGAGATCTTTATTACTTAGCTTCTGGTAGCTGAAAAGCTTGGTAAGACACCAACGCCCACAGCCTGCTCTGCTACATGAGCACAAATCCAAGGGAAGTGAAAAATAGCAGAGGAGTTTCACCTTTGAGGGAAAGCCACTTCCCTGAGAGTATTTGACAGGTGCTGGCAGTAAAAGATTCCCAAGAAATGACACACCAGCCCACACCAGACTGCAAACACAGATGGAACTGCCTACTGGCTGGGATTCTCCCCCAGTGCAGAGCTCAGAAATACAGACAAATAGAAAAGTTGCATTTTTTGTCTCCGTTCTCACCCAGGTGTGGACCTTGGGTAGAGGAGGGCTCTTGGTCCTGGAGCTGGGCTGTGGGAAGGCAGAGCACTCAGCAGCCTCCCCTTGAGGACACGAGCTCCTTGTGCAACTCACCTTTCTGAGCACAATTTGCTGTCCCAAGAGCTTGTGCTTGGAGGATTCAGCTCCCCTCATTGTTACCTGGGAGAACAGTGGTGTGTGCTATCTCTGGCCATCTGCCATTTCTCCAGCAGGCTCAGGAACTGTTCTGATCTGGAGATATTCCTGCACTTCTTCCTGCACCCCTCACAGAGCAAAATTACGGATCTTTGTTCGAACAAAGCTCTGAAATCTTCAGGGGAAAGAAAGAGTACCAGGACTGAGAAGAGGCTTGTTACTCCACTGTCCTGTAGAGAATGAATAAATGATGTTTTTGCTGGAGAGGTTCCTTTCAGGCTTTGCTCTTGTGTGAAAGATCACAGTATTTAAAGACAATTGGCGGGGTGGGGGGCACTCTGGGTATTTGGCAAGCCAAGTCTCTCACAACCTCACTCTTTCACAACAAAGACGGTCTTGTTGTGAGGTGGTACTCTCCCTTTTGGAGCAATAGGGATCTTATCAGCTCCACACAAGCTATTCCTGCTGCCTTTCCTCTGGGCTACGAATTCTTGTCTAGTTTTGTTTGCCCATGGCCAGGTTTTTTGATGATATTTATGCGCTTAGGAGACAGACCGGCACCTACCAGGCTTCCAAAAATAAGCTAGATGTTCAGTTCTTATTGATTTGTTACCTTCACCTGTAGGCACCACTACACCATGCAAAAGTCAGTCCCCTCTACTTCTTTGGTCTTGCAATGTGAGTCTGTGCTTTGTGTTTGGTCCACTCACCTCTGAAAAGGTCCTTCTTCAGCTGCAGGTGGTTCAGGATGCACTCTAATAAGGCACAGATCTATCATTATCTAGTTGCCTTCTTAAGAGTCACTGGTGAATTCATCTGTCCCATCTTGGTGAGTGAGAGGGGACAGACTTTGCACTGCAGCAGGCAGGTCTGCTGGGCTTTCTGGGGAAACTGGGCATAGGTAGGACTGTACAGTATAAAGCAACAGAGAACCACCTGATCCAGGATTTCTGGAGGTCTCAGTTCAAGGCTTTCCACCTTCTCATAGTCTCGTTCTAGGCAGATGTCCCTCTGCTCCCTGCAGTGCCAATGACAGTCTCAGAACATACAGACTGCAAGAGCAGTAGTACAATTATCCTGGGCAGTGGGCATGGCCCCAAGGCTGCCAGAGCTCAAGGAGCATTGAGACAACACTCTCAGGGACAGGGTGGGATTGTTGGGGTGTCTGTGCAGGGCCAAGAATTGGACTCGATGATCCTTGTGGGTCCCTTCCAGCTCAGGGTATTCCGTGGTTCTATAATGTGTCACTTCTTTCTGGAAATGAGACAATTGACTGTGTCAAATGGGGAGGATTTTAAAGGTCATAGGTGGAGAACAACCATGTTCCTTTGCTTAACAGCTTTGGTGGTGCAGTGCTTGAAAAACAGTCGTGTGCACGCCCAGGATGCAGAGAGGAGCCCTCCTTGGGACCAGGGGGTGGGACACGTCCCCATCTCCAGCTGCTCCCACACCACCAGCTAAAGCCAGTGGTGCCAGTGGGGCCTGCAGCCATCAGCAGTTTTCCTCACTGTTGAAGGACAGGGCTCCACTCTCAGTTTCTCTCCCTGTCTGGGTGACAAAGCACAACTTCAGAGTTCCCAGCCCGGGTGGAAGGGAGGGGACAGAGTTCAGGACAGGGGTCGCATCCACCCTACGAAACTGGCCCCGAGCAGCCCGAGAAGCCTCACCTCATTTGTCAAACCTATTGGAGAGCAGCTATTTCTGACCTTCAGAAACAGAGTTGAGAGTGTCTTTCCTCTTTGAATTAGTATTTCCTGAAATGCTGATTCACTGCAGGAAGAAGCAAGAGTACAGGGAGAACAGGAGGAGAATTCATAACAGCTGGGTCAGAAAAGAGAGATAAAACTTCAATTAATTTAAAGGCATAATCCTGATTTGCCCTGAAAACTTCCATGTGAGGGGTTATAATTGCAAGACTGAATTGTCTGTTAGCAAATTTGTCTTCTCAAGTACAAAGTTAATTAAATTACTGTAAGTAACACAATAACATATGTCTGAGAGATATTTATGCTCTAGGAAATAAAAATGTTATTCTCCAAGTTATCCTGCTAAAAAATAGCAAAGTAGATATTGAAAGGTTCTACATATTTTGGCTGTAAATTTTCGTTCTGACAGCACAGCAAGGTACATGACCAGACTGCTCTCCCCTCTCTTTTTCTCTGTGACATTGAAATTCCACGAATGGCATCTTGCATCAGCGTTACATCATATTAAGTATAATGCAATATTATGAGTCATTGTTATAAATCATGGGCACAGGCTGCATTAGAAGGCTTTTGCAATTCAAGAGCACATCAAGGTGGATTTTTATTCAGTGTTTCTCTTTGGAGGTGCACTAACTTTGCAGTGTGTCTTCATCCCCTGAACCAGGAGCGTTTCAGTTTCCCCCTTCAGCTCAAAGGCTCCCAGGGGATGTGCAGGATATGCCCAGCAGAGCTGCTGCAAACACCAGACAAAGCTGGGAGAACCCAGAAGGTGTTTCTGAAGTGGATCACGCAATGTTCGTGATAGACTGAAGTGTTCAGTGTTTTATCCTTTAGGGCAAACTGTAATAATGCTGCAGTGACACACAGGGAGGTCAGGAGTTCTCCCAAGCTGTCCTGAAAAGCCCACATTCATGACACTCTTTCCTGGCTACGTCTCTGAGCTCAGGAGGATGTTGCTGCCATCAAACTTTCCTGAACGTCTTCCTCTCCCTGCCTAGTGTGCAATCACCACTGCAAGAATTAGCCATCCTCAGAGGAGACAGCTATTTCTGTCTCATTCAAGACACCTTTCTCTTTAGGTAGCCTGTGAGCCTGACCACCAGAAGCAGCACAGAACAAGCCCTCAGAGATGAACCACTTGGAAGGTTGTGAGCATCGTGTTAGAAAAGGGACAAGGTTAATAAGAGGCTGCCAAACAATTTAACACTTGTAATTCTTCTGAACATAGGCCTGGAATTCTACAGGTTTAATAGTTCTGCCTGAACTAAATCTGAAAGCACATGAAACCATGGAACTATTAACAGAATCACAGGATATGCTGAGCTGGAAGGGACCCACAGGGATCATCCAGTCCAACCCTCAGCCCTGCACAGGAACATCCCCAAGAGTC
>JAWWTY010000022.1:20330631-20343006 GCA_035222235.1 Margarornis squamiger | reverse complement strand
GGCAGCCTTGGGGCTGTGCCCACTGCCCTGGGGAGCCTGCTCAGTGCCCACCACCCTCTGGGGGAAGGACCTTTCCCCGAGATCCCCCCTGACCCTGCCCTGCCACAGCTCCAGCCATTCCCTGGGTGCTCTCCCTTGTCACAGAAGATCTGCAGTTTCCCGCAGCTTGTGTGTTTGCAGCCCTACTGGGATGGCCCTGCCCAAGGAAGGCCAGTCTTCCAGATGGACCCCAGCATTCCAGCAGCTCCCAGCAGGAGCTCTGCTTCCCAGAGACAGTCAGGGATCTGACACATGCTGCTCGGCAGGCACAGTGCTAACGGGGTACACTTGGTGTGCCAGGAGGACACGGGGGCCAGGGAGGAGCCAAAAGATTCCTTCCCAGGTAGATGTCCCTGCTGGGACCTGGCCAGGAGCAGACCCTGCCCACAGCCCAGCTGCCTCTGTCAGGGCCAGTGTCTCCAATGGCACACACACCCCACAATAAAGCTCGCCTGTGTCTGGAGCTGCTCGAAATTACCATCGACTCCAGAGAGTCTTGGGGAGCAGCTCCGAGCTGCACAGAGCTGGGAGAGGCTGCCCTGATTCTCCTGGCACCAGCAGTCGAGGGATATTACAGTATCAGCAGCACAGCCACGTTTCTTGGAGTTCAGAACTGAGCAGTTGCAATTGCACTTCACATTTTCCAACTGTTTTTTGGTTTTGGAGTTTTTTTGTGGGCACAAAAATGTTTTTGATTTTTCTATTCAGAAGCTTCTAGTTCTTATTGTTAGGGATGCTCCTTAAATACACAGCTGGTGAAAGGCTTCCCTCTTTAGTGGCAGATGCAACCCCTTGTGCAATGAGCACAGCTGTGGCACATCCCTGATTTACTGTGGCTTGCAGTTGGAAAGCCTTTTTCAGGAATAACTTTCTACAAGTTCCTGGGAGGGGTCCTGAGGTGATGAGCGTACACAGGACTAGTTGTGATGCCCCTTTGCTCATGGGCTTGTTCATTTACACCCAGCTGCCCTCAGTGCTCCCTCACTTGGACCTCCATCGTCAGCAGACATGTTGAGTGTGTAAGAGCAACAAGCACAATAATGCTTGGCCCAATGCTGGTCCTGCAACACAGAACTGGCCAAGCCCTCTCCCAAGTCCCTTGCCTGGCTCATAAGAGACCAGGAAAAGGCCTCCTACGTGTCCATTCCTGTAGGAAGATGGGGAGCTCAGTCTGTGTGCCCCTTGTTGGTAGTGGCAGTAACAATTGTGACAGGGTTCAGCTCCAGCTGTCACACCTCTGACAAGATGGGCTTGGTGGACAAGTTGACAAGGAGCCTGGCAGTGTAATGGAGAGACAGTCATGCCTGACACAGTGTGCAAAGCACCTTCAGCCAGAATGACACACAGCACCTCCACCCACAAAGCAGTGGTAGTCTTAATGAATAGAAAATGTGCTTCCACTGCTGAAATGTCTTGTAACATCCAGAAAGTCTGGTGTTAGGTGCAGCAAATATGCCTGTGTAGAATGTCCTAGCGGCTGTCCTGGCACAATATTTTGCCTAGATTAAAACCAGGCAGAGGGAGAAGGTTTAGGAGAAGGTTTTACACGGGGCTGGCACCTCAGTGTGACCAGAGAGAATGTGAAAAAGTAACTTCTAGCAAATATCACTGATGTGGCTGTAAGGTACAGGCAAAGAGGAGCATCCACCAAAGACCTGGATCCAGTTATAGCACGTTATCCGAGGTAAACCCAAAGCCTGCTGAGTCCCTGCCTTCTCTCCAGGCTCTGCAGCCTCAAGGCCTGGCACCACAGCTCTGGTTCAGCGCAATTAGAAACGGAGCTTTAGAGGCAACAAAGCCTTTCCTGGCAGCTTCCTCACCACACGTTTGCTGGGGGGCAGCAGGATTCCCAGAAAGGCCAAGCACTGGAGTAATTGCAGTTCACTGAGTGGGAGAGCTCCCACTGAGGTTGGTGGGACCACAGGACGCAGCTGAGGGCTTCCAAAAATCCCACCCAGCTGAGTGTTTGCAGAGCACAACAAAACCCTGCCGGGCAATTTCTGAGGTGTGAAAAAAAAATATGCAACCTGTGCACTCTTCCAGCATTTTGTTTGTGTTTGGAAGGATCTATTTTATGGCTTTCCTACTTTTTTTAGATAATAATCTTAAAACAAGTCCAGGCTTGACAGACAAGCTCTGCATCTTCTCAACAGCCCAGGGTAAAGATAAAGGGAACATTAATGTTAGTCTAAATTATGAGAGGGAATTGGACTGCACGAGAACTGTAATCCACAAGAATGAATTTTCATTCCACTTGTCCTCCACTTTCAGCTAATCAGAAATGGTGATACATGGTCCCACTTGTGTTTTGGCTTTCAACTCCCTCCTATATGTCATGTGGTTGAAAACTGAGTTCCTGATTTACGCTGAAGATTAGGGAATGATAAATGCTATCACTTACCTGCAGCCGCAGTTTTAGAGGATTCTGGCGTGATGAGCAAAACATGCATTTCATGTATATGATTCCTGGGGCTGACAGTCTGTCATGGTGCTGACAAAGGTAGCTGAGACTCAGGGCCAGGCTCTGTTAATAAATAACAAACATCTCAAATTCCAAATTTCATATCATGCACCCTTTATAACCGAAATAATCAGATGCTTGGTCTGATGATTCATGAGCTTGGCAAAGCCACTGGCTGGGTCACACATTTCTGGACAATTTCTAATTTAATTTGGCCTTTCCCTCTGGACAGTTTGCAACACTTCCCATGGGGCACACACTTGTCATTCAATGCTCAGAGGGGAACATCAACTAGACACAAATAGGTGTTCTATAGCTTATTCAGTTCTCCCAGTGTTTTCAGCGCCTTTGGAGCCTTGGTGGAGTCCTTGGTGTCTCTCCTATTGCAGAACAAAAGCCTGAAGAGAAATTCCTGATTTGAAACAACTGCAGCTATCACAGAGCACAGTCACCTCAGAGCAGGTACCTGCTGTGTTTGGGTGTTGTGGAACAAAAAAAAGGGGTTGGAACTGGATGATCTTTAAGGTCTCTTCCAACCCAAACCATTCTGTGACTCGGTGAAAAGTGGTAGGAAAGGAAACATAGCACCTGTTATCCTTAACTCTGACCTGGGAGCTTGGCTGTCTTACATTATTTCTATTACCCTGTGCTTTTTGATGTTTTGTTGAGAAATTTAATCAGAATCCCAGATTTTTGAGTTTCATACCTAAATTTAGGCCTAAGTTACTGAAAAATTCTCAGAAATAGCTGATGAGCACTGTTCTGCTTCTTCCAGGTGACATTCAAATTCAGGTTTCCAAACCTAAGATTGATTTCCTTGAATATAAATTGACTCTTCCATGTCCATATTTTAGCAAAACTCAACAGAAGACTGGCATTGGCCAAGCTAGGAGGAAACTCATGGTTAGGCCAGGCTGGTCATTAAGAACATTTTTAATACAGAAATAGGCCATGTTTATACATGAAGTTTACACTGAATTATGCTGGAGATCTTGCACTGTGCAGTCTCACTCATTACATCTCTGACAAAGTAAACCCATCCAGCACCTATCTCTGGGTTTGTGGGGCTGAATCTCTGCTCCATCCTGTGTCAACAGGGATAGAAACTGGAATCTCCTGCAGTTCCAGCCCAAACCTCTGGACTTTGAGCTGAAAGTGTGCCCAGGAACACCCCCAAGAGCCTTGCAGTGATGGGTCAGTGACATGAACTCAGCTGGGCTAAGCAGAGGTACCTGCAACAGAGGTTTTGGTAAAGCTGAAAGTTAAACCAAGGGTTGGTTCAAACTTGTGGTGGCAGAAAACTATGAAGTCACAAAGCCCCAAACTCCCACCAAGAGCAATAATGGCTGGATGTGCTGTACAAGTGGAACAGACCTTTGCTTTAATGGAAGGAGTTTCCAGGTATTTTGAAGTAAACAATTAAAAAATCGATTAAATGAAGAACAACCTTTTAGTCCAAGGACACAGACAAGGCGTGTTGGTACTGGGAGGATGCAGGATGGATCTATTTAAGGATATAAAGGTTTCAGGGAATTGCAGAGAGGATGCTTGGTCTGCATGTCCAATTAGTGCCAGAAGGCAGGAATATTAATTTGCATCAGAACTGCTTATTGAAATCACCCTGAGCCTTCTGGTACTTCAAAATGAGCTGCACCTAAAGGGGGTCCTCTGGGACAAACAGCAGGAATGTGTCAGTAGGGATGGATTCCAAATGACATCTAAGGCAACATGTGCTGCTGGTGCTCCAGCCATAGGTTCTGGTGGCCTGCACTAAGGAAACCAGTCTTGCCTAAAGCCTTCCAGATCTTTCGCCAAATATGAGACCACACACAATTAGGAGTGCAACCATGTGTTCTCTGGCAGAGCCATTCCCACAGGAGATTTTAATTGAATCACAGCACATACTGTTATCTTTGGGTATATAAATCCTGCAGTCATAAAACAATTAACTATTGAGAGGGCACAATAGTGGGTAAATAAAGAAGTTCAGTAAGAGTCAAGAGTATGTGTCCCAAAGACTTGGATTAAGACTTCACAGAAGTTTCCTCACAATGTCTACCCTTTGTCATATCTGGTTGAAATCCCTGTAAAGGTGCAGCTGTTACTGGTGGGACATGAGGAGGCAGGAAGGCAGAAGGGAGCCAGACACCAAGTGAGTGCTTAGGCTTTGTTTTCCCAAGGAATCAACCTGAGAATCTACCTTGTTACACTTAGAGCAAAGGTGCAATCAAAGTCTTACAATATTTTCTAGAAAATTATAGTTTTAATAACTATGCTAAGGAATACATTATTTTTAAAATAACGTTTAACAGAATTATGCTTTATATTAACGCTCCCATTAAAGAGAGAGTTATAAAATTAATGTCAGATCAATACATTAAATACAATAACTACAGACATGGATGGTTTCTTTTGGTGGTGGCTTTATGTACTGGTGAGACTGGTGTTTAGCTGTAGCATCCTATGTTCTTCTGAACTAAAGACCAAGAGCAATTGGTTAACACTTCATCAAAATACCAATCTAGATATCAACATTCACTTTTATACATGGCTTATAAAGAGGAGCTGTTGATGGCAGTGTTGGATGCTGCTGCTGAACTTGGATATAAGCAGTAAACAGGAGATGTGTGAGCAAAAGGCAGCAGCAGTGTCTGGTGTGGGGGATGAGCTGACCCCGGGCAGTCCCGTGGATCCATAGAGCAAACCTCAGAAGGGAATTTCTGTGATTGCTTTGTAAGACAAGAGCTTCAACTGTTGCTTAAAATCATAGAATGACAGGATGGTTTGCATTGGAAAGGACCTTAAAGCCCATCCAGTGCCACCCCCTGCCATGGGCAGGGACATCTCCTACCAGCCCAGGTTACTCCAAGCCCCGTCCAACTTGGCCTTGGACACTTCCAGGGATGGGGCAGCCACAGCTTCTCTGGGCAATCTGTGCTTAGATTGCACTGGGCATTATACATGAATTTAGGAAATTCCACTTTCTTCTGCATAGGAGGAAATTTTCATTGACAGCAGGCCAGAAGATCCTTGTTAAAATTCTTGGCCTGGGTACAGATGTGCTGATCTTGGCAGCTGTGAGGCTGCAGAGATGGGCTCTGCTGGTAGGATCTTATCTCTGATAAGTGGAAGCTATTTGAAAACATGGAGGTGTGGATCTATTGTCCCAGCTGCAACTGGAAGGGAAAACATGCATTGAACTGAATTTGAAAGTCACCTTTGTGGAATAATTACTCTCCCAGGATTACAATGAACACCAAAATCATGTTATTTTTTAATAATATGAATATTTTGAATTGTAAACGTGAAGTGTGTGGAAATCTCTTCCCAATACACAGTGTTTTGTGATCCAGTTTTTGCCTTATGCCAGCTAACATAATTGCCTGCTGATTAGCTGGAGGAGTATTGGGAAATTTCTCTTAAATGACAAGAATAGCTCTCATTTCCCTGAGCAGCTGGTGCTTGATGTGCCAGCCTGGTGATGCCCCAGCCAGGGTACAGCCATCCTTGGCAGTGGGCTTGGATCCACAGCCTGGGTGGTGTTCTCTCCGTGAAATAGTGTGACTGAGGGAATGGACATGGGTGGGAGGTGGCTCAGGTGCTCCTTCCAGCTGGATAAATGGCAGGTGGGCAAAGCAGGCAGTGGGAACATCCCCAGTGACATTTGCTGAGTTGTGAATGACAGGGTGTTGGCATTGAACCTTGAATGTCTCTCTGAGAATCAAACATGAACATGCCTTCTGCTTCTTTCTACACCAAAGAAGTTAAGGAAGAATAAGAAATATTGTATTTTTATAAGGGCAGTAGTGGAAAATCGATGTAGAATTACTTTGAGAGCACCTGAAAAGCTTGATAGAAAAGAAAAACATCCTTTGTTTACTGACACTACTGGCTCGGAGAACTAAAATTTATAGACAGTCTCAGCCTGAGAGATATGCCTTCCACAGTATGAGTGCTGAGCACCTAAGGGTTAACTCTCCTGGTTTGGTATGCAACTAAATGAACCTATAGTTAACTCTGTGTGGGTATTGCTTGGGAATAGTTGGATGTAATATGAAGGGATGTTATTTTGCAGCTCGTACTCCTGCCAGTACCTGGCTTTATTGCTTTAGCACAGGAGGTGTTTTCTGATTAGTTGTCTGGAACCAGTGAGGCTGTTCTTTTGGTTTCTATCACTCTTTGGAAACTCTTCCCTTGACAGCTTAAGCATTTGTCCAAAAGCTCTACGTGGTGGCTCCTGTACAATGCCAGCCCCACTTCATCTGGGTGCTTCCCTACCGGTGGGGAGAGTGACACGGAAGGTGCAGTTCAGTGGGAATGAGTCAGGCCTGGGCCATTCCTCTCTGTGTACCTTGGCTGTGACAAGGATGAATTCCAGCTGTGTCATTTCTTGTTTTCCCTGCATCTTTTTTTTTTTTGTGTTTGAAGAATGACTCAGGCTCTGTGACAAAGCCCAAAGTGAGGGGCAGCAATGACATCTCTGCCTGAATAACCCCAAGACTTTAACTCATTGTGTTCCCAAACCGAGGAGTGTGGTTTAGTTTGGCTCTTCTTATCCAGGGGTGCTCCCAGTTTCTTCAGAAATATCATGCTGAAATAGAAAATATAAGAACAATCACTCTTTTAATGCCACGATCATGCATTGACATTTAGAAGCCCAGAGAGTGGATGAAGGTCTGTCCCAAGATCAAAACTAAAAGCAGACACACTGGGCATAGGATGCTGGAGGAATTATATTGACTTTGGAGAGGTCAAGGTCAGCAGACACCACTCAGTTAAGATTTCATTGACTTCATTCCTCTGCTCCATACACTGACTGCAGGAACGAGCTCGGAGGCTGGAGCAGGGATTTGGGAAAATGATGTTTTCAGCAATGGACATTCATCATGATTTTAACACATGGCCAAAAGATCACTATTTTAGACAGTCCTGATTCGAAGTACCACTGTTTGAGAGTGATTTTCAGTTGCTGACCAGAATGTAAGGAAGGTAGATACAGGCAGATAGGTCTAAGAAGAAATGACATGTGGGTACCATGTACACAGGCAGAAAAACTACTGTCTCATTTTCTTTCCAAACTCTCTCAGTGTCAGTGAACACCATGTTGTTTCTCCATTTCCAAACCTCCTCGATCATCTTTTATTCACTTCTGGCATGAACATTCTATCCAGTTATCTTTTTGGAGGGGAAGATACATACTGTGGAAAACTTATGTAGTGATAGGAAGGTAAAGTAGATAAACATAACCAACATCTCTATCTGGGATTCTGTAACAGCATCCCCCTCCCCAGTCTATTTCAGCTTCATCCTACAGAGTGCTCAGGTAGGCCAGACAACAAGACTGTTCAGTATTTCACAAGCTAAAATCCATCACGTCCACAGTGTCAGTTTTGCTTGGACAGCAGCAAATAATGATCTGAGATGAATTTTCCCTTAATCTCACAATCCCATTTCAGTAAGGGGCTAGGAAATCACACTTTCACTTAAATATAGACTGTAAAATAATGTGTTGAATGTCTTTAAGACAATTCAGCTGTATTCTAATAATAACAAGTGAAAGCACATTAAAAGAAACCAGGTTTTTTTCCCCGAACTATTTTTTCCAAGTTCCTTTTTATGACTGATCTTTAAACTTCCTACATGATGACACTTACTTGGCACTGCATTGATCCAGTCTAATCTCGGTGATAATAGGTCTCACAAGAGTTATTTTTTAAAAACAAGTACTTTATCAAACCCATTGACAGCTGTGTTTTCAAATTATTTCCATTTTTTTCCCCCTGTTAAAGTATTTGCCTTGCTTTTAAATAGAAGAACCCACCAAACCCAAGGGCAGGTCAGCCCAGTGTTGCAGACAGCTGTACCAAGGAGCCTTCACAGCATGTAATAACTGTGATTACAAATAATCTGTCAATCCAACCCTCAAGTACCGAGCTTTTGTCATCAGCAACTGAGGAAACACAAAGTGCCAGGTCAGGAACCCCCATTTCACAGCTACTTGCAGCAGATAGTGGGAACATGGCACTTTCAGGCTATTTCCTGATATAAAACTTCCACCCACACAGAATCACTCAGGAGATGCTGAGCTGGAAAGGACCCATGAGCACCATTGAGTCCAGCTCATAACCCTGCACAGGACCAGCCCCAAGAGTCAACCTCAGCAGTGGTTTGGAGATTTGTAGTTGAGAAAAGCTTTTCTAACAGCACTTCCTGCAAACAGGAGGAAGGGTTGGGTTTTCCATTGACTATTATACAGCAAACATTGTCATCCACCAAATCCCTCCAGAGAACCTGAAACCCAAGCTGAGGCTCACAGCCCCAGCTCGTGAATCAATGGGTTTGATTTGCATTTGGATGCCCAGACACAGAGACCAGAGTGCAGGCACTTTCTGTCTGGGGAAAACTGGAATGCATTCAGGGGAGATGTAAGAAGGCAAGGAATCCCAAGGTCTTGGAGCTGTTATCAGATATGATGGAAAAGGGAGAGGGTGAGGGAGAAGAGAACACCTGGCATGAAACCCATTTTGGTGAGGGACCGTCTGACCCGGCGGGGCAGTGTGGAGTTCTGAGGGCATCGTTCCTCTCACAGCCCTGCCAGACCATGCTGAACTTCATCAGGTGTTGCCACATCATGCCCACTATCTCTGCAGGCAGTATCTTGATGAAGATAAATCAAAACTTAAGAACCTTATTTGGCTTTCATGGGCCGTGATTAGATTTGCAGAGCTGTCAGGGAGAAATACTGAGGACTGAGCCAGTGAGACACACTCTGAGCCACATACATGGAATCCACTTTCACAGGGACTTTTGGAAAACTGAGAGGGTTTGGGCAGGAGTCTTTCCTCAGGTGTTCTCCTAGAAGGACCCCTCAGTGAGAGAAAGCTGAGGAAGAATTTCAGGAAGAATTTCTTCCTGGAAAGGCATTGGGAGGGAGGTTTGGAGTCTCCATCCCTGGAGGTGTCCAAGGAAGGACTGGATGTGGCACTCAGAGGTCTGGGCTGGGGGACAAGGTGGGCATCGGGCACAGGGTGGACTCTGGTCTTGGAGGTCTTTTCCAACCTCAGTGTTTCTGTGATTCTGAGATATTCTGACACCTTGATTTATTCCACGTAACAGTTCATGCAGTTTGAAAAAAGGCAAGTGCCTTATGGTTTGTGAAGAGCATTATTGGGTTGTGTGAGAGTGTGTCTCATTAGATCCCTCTTTTTAAAACCAGTTATGTCCTTTTTGTCCCAAGTTCATCAGTTCTTCAAGAATAACAATTATAAAAGCATTCTGTGAAATTTATTTTCTACTGCTCTTCTGCCTTTTGGACCCAGCAATGGTGATAAATTGATTTAGTACACAGCAAGTCATGAAGGTTATCAGAAGTGTAAGAAAAATATGCAGGAGAAAATACTTTTTGCTGCATTCCTCTCAGCTTTTACTGGCCTTGCTCTCAGAATTCTGTGTTCACTTGCTATTCTGCACAGTGTTACTCAGTGAATGAAGGGTACCAGGCCCTCTGTCCTCTGATTCAAACAGCAAACCTTCCCCAGGAGAACATCCCCTTCTGTGCTGACAGAAAGTCTCACTGCTATTTTTTCTTTACTTGTTTGATACACTGTGGAAATAGAAGCTGCCTTTTGAAAATAATTGCTGCATATGGTTCAATTTTTTATGAAGATGAAGTAAAGGCCAACTGATATTCCAGGCAGAAAGTATAAAAATAAATCTGCAACTCTATAAAGGGCATGTAAGAAATGGAAGGAAAGTCCTGCTTTGTGGTGGCACAGAGGAAGGTCAGAAATAGTACACAAGAGGTTAAACCTCCAAGAGTGTGAACGTTCTGAAATCTTCCTTTTTGAGGGTATCATGACTTTGAATCTACCAAAAGTATTTCTGCTCTTTAAAAGAGGATATCCCTTAGTGAAGGTGGATGGTGGTGTTGGGAAAGATCACCCCTCTGTGGCATTTGGGGCAGTATGTCATTTATCAGCATGTCCTCATAATTAGTCCCCAGACCAACATGTTGCCTGATTTTCTTCAGACACCTCTCCCAAGGAAAGTGCAAAGGTGATCTGATTGATGTAGGTCACATGCTCTGGTGATTTCCCAGGCATTTTTTATTTCAAACACGAAAATTCTTGTCATGAGAAAAATGGCTCAGCCTGCCTGGGGTAGCAGTAATTCTGGGATAGTCACAGCTCACGGTGTTCAGTAGCAAATTTGTTTGATCCTGACTTCAGATCTTACTCTTTTGCACTGATTTACTTATCAAAAACATGAGAAAAAAAGTCTCTTTTGGCTGTGCTTAATAAGATCTTCATAATATGCTCAACTGAGTTATCAAAGACTGTCTGGAATGAGTCACTGAATGTGGGACACAGTCGGTTCCAAACTCATCCCCAGCCAGTTTGCCACAGGATACCAATGCAAAATGTGTTCCACAGAACATATTTTACAACAGCTCTGTGAATACTTTTCTTTCTTTTTCCCCTGTTTGAATATGCCTTTGCTAATTTTAAACCTGCATTGGAGTGCTTTTTTTATTATACTGTTTCTCACATTTCTGGAAGGTTTCATAGATTTGTCTCTGACAGCAGTGTTGCTTTTTTTATGCTCCCTCATGTTCTTTTTTTTTTTCCTTCCCATCAAAATCACCAAGTATTACTTGTACTGTCCTCAGATTTCAGAGCTCTGGTGTCAGAACAGCCCTACAATTTGCTTAAACAGTGGCATCCTTTTGAGATTGCTCTCACACTTGGATAAAACAAGTGGCAGAGACATTTCCTAGTCATTTTAATGAGATATAGTCCTTTTACTGCTTGTCAGTGTTTCATATCCATCCACTGCCCCTTTCAATGCTTAGTCTCCCTCTAGACCTCACTGCCAGTTGCTCTGCATATGATTTGATTCTCAAGAAAGTTATTTTGTTGAAAGACTAAATAAGACATGGCTTTATTGTTTAAGCTCAAAACATTATTTTTATTCAATGAACCCTTTTCAAAAGCAAAAAAAAATTAATATCTCAACATCATTCCTGAAGTTTGAGTAGCTTTGTCTTATTTAAGGAGCTACAGTTGCCTCTGTAAATAATATAAATCACAGATACTCATCTTCCATCAGCTGAAAGGAGCAGGTTTGCATCTGAGCATCACCCTCCCAGCCCCCAGAGATGTTGTGACCTCTCTCCAAACCCTGCCATGTTCTTCTCCAGAGTGAAACTTTCACTCTTGTCTTGCCAACAGTTGTGTTTTCTTTGATCTCTAGTAAAGGTGTGTGTGCAGGCACTTGTAGGAGACAGGTATTTCCTGACCCAGGGGATCTGATGTCAGAAAAATTAGGCAGGATTATGGCCTCGGTGGGGCAGGAGTCAGTGCCTGTTGTCTCACTAATTGCAGCTGCTTCCCATGTGGAGGGGAGCCTGAGTTATTTGGGATGAAGCAGTCAAGGGTCCCTGGCCTCAGGCACTGTGGCATTGATTTGGTTTCCGTGGGAATCCTGATGGGGAAAGAGAAGGCACTGGAGGTGTGATGGTCGCTGCATGTGACACTGAAGGTCCTTCAGGGCAGCTTTGGCATCGAGAGCTGTGGAGTCCTGGTGGCCAAGCCCAGGGCTGTGCCAGTGCCTGACCCCACTGGGCAGGAGGGGTCCAAAGTGCCCTGGAAAGGCAGCTGACTTGGGATGCTTTGGATGCTGGAAACCAGTGGGTAAGGTGGGCAGCAGAGCCACTGAGCTGGGAACACCCACTGCAGGAGGTGACCAGTGTTTCACAGAATCCCATATGTCAACATGCTGGGTTGGAAGGGACTCACAAGGACCATCCAGTCCAACCCTCAGCCCTGCACAGGAACATCCCCAAGAGTCACCCCCTGTGCCCCAGAGCATCATCC
>JAWWTY010000022.1:20319078-20330531 GCA_035222235.1 Margarornis squamiger | reverse complement strand
TCTGGCAGCCTTGGGGCTGTGCCCACTGCCCTGGGGAGCCTGCTCAGTGCCCACCACCCTCTGGGGGAAGGACCTTCCCCTGAGATCCAACCTGACCCTGCCCTGACCCAACTCCAGCCATTCCCTGGGTGCTGTCCCTGTCCCCACAGAGCAGAGATCAGTGCCTGCCCCCTGAGCACCCACAGCTCCCGTCCCACCACCTGAAGGGCACAATCCCTGCAGGGCAGCAGGACCACCCTCGTGAGCCAAAGCCACCCCAGCCCCACGTCACACTCTGTGCAGGTTTCTCTGAGCCAGCCCCTGCCAGGGCAGGACCACCGTGCTGGAGCCAGCCCATGCAGCGTTCTCCAGAGCCCCAGATTGCCACCCTCACATGGCCAACCCTTCGCATTCCCTGCAAAACTGAAGGTGAAGAAAAAACATGTTAAGCTCCTAATGGCAGTGCCCAAAGGTACTGCATCTGAAGATAACATCAAGAGAGAGAGCCAGCACGAGTTCTCTTCACACAAACTATTTCCCAGAGGCGAATGGCAAGGGGGGAGAGAGAGAGGAACAAGTACTGACAGTTTACTGTAGGAGCTCAAAGAAAAAGTGGACAAAGCTAAAAGAACTCCAGCTCTTTGTTCACATTTAATCCAGTTCAGGGCATTCACTGGTGCATGCAGATTTACTGATGGAGCTGGGTATGGTCATTTGGTAAGAAACAGAGGATCTAGGATTTAAATTTTGTGCCCTTCAGGGTCTTGTGTTTTAGGAAAAGTCAGTCTGTAACATACATAAAGTTTTAATTCTAATATAAAAAGTATGAGCTGCTGGATAATTCCTTTGAAGAAACAAGTGTTGATCCTGAAGGGTGAAGAACACTTTCTGGTTTTAACACAGACCGAGTTTTTAAGGGGCAGGCACTGCTTTGGGCTCACAGGAACCAAGGGAAAGACCAAGGCCTGCTGTCCCTACCCAAAGAATCCCCTATTTTATTTTCTTCCTTCTCTTTGCAACTCTCACCCTGAATTTATAAAGGCACTGATTTATCAGAGGATACTGGACTAATGCAACAGTATTAAAATACCACCATCCACATATTTTATATTTTATATTTTATAAAATAAATAGCCCAAGCACCTGATACCACAGTACAATAAAACTCTCAGCTGCAGGCCTTTGCTTTTGCTGAGGACAGACAGTTCAAGTTCCCTGTAGCCTGTTTTCTAAAGGCTGGAGAGTCGATTCATCTCTGGCTGAATTTGCAAAACAGGGTATTGAAAGGCAGCCCCAGTGAGGAGGATGTGTGTGCAAGAACAGAACCAACAAAAGGGGGTGTGAGCCAGAGGTGGAGGCGCTGGGCCAGACAGGGCAGATTGGGAAGGGAAAGCTCAGTTGCAGAGTGCAGGGGACCTACATGGGCCAGATGAGCTGGAGAGATTTTAGCACAGCATGTTGGAAGTGCATGTCTGACAAGTGCAGAGGGAAAGGCAGGGGCAGCCATTAGATCTTGGGAAAATACAAAAATAATAAATGCTAAACTGGACAATAAACATAGCACAGAGTTAAAAGTCAAAACTCTTTCTCATCTCTCTGCTCCTTCCCGTCCCCCTCCCAGAGGTTTTCAGAGCTCTAGGAAGGACCCCTGGCACTTGGGCTCAGCTGGTGTTGCTCAAACTCCTCCTGTTCAGGCAAAGGCAGACCTTTTTGTCCCGACTGCCCTTAGCTGAGACCTGGAAAGCAGAAGGTGGTTGCGTTTGGCGTCGTGTCCCCAGAGCAGGAGACCAGCACGTGACACTGCCCCAGCCGCTGGCTCAGCTCATTCCCTCCGAGGCTGCTGGCTCTACATGGGATGGTAATGAAATAAACCAAAAGGCAATTTAGGCTCCTTAACTACACTTCAGGAAAAAAAAAAAAACAAACCACACAAAAAACCCCTACCTGGCTAGATGACACATGATGTATTTTGTATTAATGTTTCCAGTCAGTTTGGCAGGCGAGTTAGAAATATTTAGTTGCAAGTTTGAACATCGTACCAGGGTATAAGGCCAGGCACTTCTGCAAGAACAGTGATTGAATTAGGGCTGAGAAATGTATGCTGGCTAGTTTCAAATTATTTATTAAAAAAATAAAAAAGGGAGCTTTTAAAAAGGTACAAATGAGGCTGAAAGAATTTATGTTATTTTTCCGGTTTCTGTGCTATAACTCCTTTTTCCAGCTCCTCATCTATCTTTGAAGAGCACTACCTTATGAATGAGAGAGCAATAAAAGAAGTATGCAGTGGCTGAGAGAGAAACTGAAGATAACAAGATAAAGCCAAAACTCGAGCAGAGCTGCAAGTCAGGATGTAGATCTGAATATAAAAGTTGCTCACCTCTGAGTTTTGGGACAGTCATTAGCTTGCCTGAGAAACTAATTTAAAACCAGTAGCACAAAGTGTGACATGCTAAGTTCACATCTTTCAAAGTGTTGGACCTATGCTTTCTAGGGTTTTTTATCCTGTTTTTAGACCACACGTGCTGACAATTTGCTCATAGACTAAAATAAAAACAAAGTTATTTCATAGAATCAGAGAATCGTAGAATCACAGAATGGATTGGGTTGGAAGGGACCTTAAAGATCATCTCATTTTAACCCCCTGCCATGGGCAGGGACACCTTCCACTAGCCCAGAGCCTAATCCAGCCTGGCCTGGGACACTCCCAGGGATGGGGCAGCCACAGCTTCTCTGCCCAACCTGTGCCAGGGTCTGCCCACCCTCACAAGTGGGAATTCCTCCCCAATATCTCATTTAAACCTGCTCTCTCTCAGTTTAAAGCCATTCCTCCCTGCCCTATCACTACATGCCCCTTTTGGGTACTGGAAGGCTGCTGGGAGGTCTCCCTGGAGCCTTCTCTCCTCCACGCTGAACAGCCCCAACTCTCTCAGCCTGTTGTTTTAATACCTTAAAATCCCCCTCTTCATTGAAAACGGGCAAAGGAAGAACAAGGAGCAAAGAAGAAGATACAAACTATGCCAGGTCAGGCAATACCAGTTTCTGTGCCAAGGTGACACAGGAACAGCCTTCAAATTATTTCTTTTAAGGCTGCCAAGAAGGGGGCAGAGCTCTGTTTGCCTGTGTGTGCACAGTTTGGGATGGGCTTTCTCCTTCCCACCCCAGTTTAGGCTGAGAATTTAGGCTTGAGGTCCCCACACATGTCCAGCCTTTGATCTGGACTCTGTTCCCCCAGTGCAGGCTCTGCTGTTTGCTGCTGGAAAAGGCCAGCGATGGAGTCTGCAGAGCGAGTTTTCCAAACTCCCAGAATGGAAAGGGAGGCTATAAAAAAGGGTTAATTCAAATTCCCATATCACTGACCTCCCCCCAGCCTTCCAGGCTGCCCAGGTTTGGAGCTGCACGAATCAGCTGGGTTGTCTCAGGGCGAAAATGATGTGGCCACTCCCTGAACCCTGATAATCCCTCTGGCTGGGCTTTCTAATGCTGGTCTCTGCCAGGTTAGGCAGAATTTCATCATCAAAATTGTTATGGTCTCTTTCAAGTAAAGAGCAGTGGGAAATTAATTGCTGGAATTAGGTATGTTTGCCAGTGTTAACACAGTGTTGCTGCTGAGTGAGGTCAGTTGTAGGGCTCAGGACACAGGGCAGGGACTGAGCTGGTCTCCAGTTTTGTTTGGCAAAGTCTAGGTTGGTAAACAGGAGGTAGAAGACACAGGAACACAGAGACAGACGGAGTTTCAAGGGATGTGAAGGTGGGAGGGAAGATGGAGTTTGTTTTCTTCAAAAGGAAAGTAGTGACAACTCAGGCATGAGAATCCCCTCCAAAGAAGAGAGGTTGAGACAGGATGAAGCAAGTCATGATGCTGAGGTGTTTAAAATGCTTTTACAGTGTTGAAGAGATAGAAATTTTTTAACCAGAACTTATGACAAAACATGAAACCAATTCCTCATCTTTACTCTTACCCTTTATGCTCTAAGACAGAACTAATTTTCTTGCTCTGTTATCCATGTGACAAGAGGCAAAATACTTCCAACCCTCCCAAAAGTCTGTTTGGCTAAGGTGTATCAAAATAATTCTTAGATTTCCAAATTGGAGCATTAACTTGCACCATTTAGAACAGGTGAGGCCTGTGTGACTAAATAATATTCTGTTCTATCCTGTTGATTAATGTGAAACCTAGAGGAGGATGAGCATTGATAGAGTTTATCTGCTGGTTCATCTCTTGCACCAGCTTATGTAATTTTCAGGTGCAAGAACTGAGATGCAGTTTATTTTTGAGCCTCTGTTTACAAAAGTCAAGCTCTGGCACCTGTAGTTGGATTCTGAAAGCATTCTCCATGTGACATTTTATGTAAAGGGGTGATTTTCTGCCAGCTCCTAATTTCACTGCCATGTGCCAAGCAATGCAAGACCAGACCAATCTGAAGCACTGTTCAATCATATTGAAGAAAAACTGGGGCTGAGGAGGGTCCCAATTTTACCTTTGGTCCCTGGGCTGTGAAATTAGGCAAAGTTATCTTCCCTGCTTGGCTCAAAGTGCAAATGGGGAATCAGCTTCACTCGGTTGATACTGATGAGCATTTGCTACCCTGGGACAACAGCGTGACCAGAGAAGCAAAACCCACAGCCTTGGTGGGAACGTGACCCATGTCTGGTGGCGGCTCTTACTGGAGACCAAACCCATCCCTGACTGTCACCCCACTACCCCTGCTTGTATTAACACATCATTCTTTGTTCTTCTGACACAGATTCTGGAAGAAAACATGAAGTTGGAGTGCAAGTGCCACGGGGTCTCGGGATCCTGCACCACGAAAACCTGCTGGACAACGCTGCCCAAATTCCGGGAGCTGGGCTACATCCTCAAGGACAAGTACAACGAGGCAGTCCAGGTGGAACCCGTGAGGGCCAGTCGCAACAAGCGCCCCACCTTCCTCAAAATCAAGAAGCCCCTTTCGTACCGCAAGCCCATGGATACAGACTTGGTGTACATAGAGAAATCCCCCAACTATTGTGAAGAGGACCCCGTCACGGGCAGCGTGGGCACGCAGGGCAGGATGTGCAACAAGACAGCCCAGCAGTCCAACGGGTGCGACCTGATGTGCTGCGGCCGGGGGTACAACACACACCAGTACTCCAGGGTGTGGCAGTGCAACTGCAAGTTCCACTGGTGCTGCTACGTCAAGTGCAACACGTGCAGTGAGAGAACAGAGGTCTATACCTGTAAGTGAGCACGTGGGCACGTCCCTGGCCACGGCTACCTTTGCACATGCACTCAGACGTACCTACACGAGGCTGCAGGGAAGACCTGCTCTCCCAGAAGAAATGCTGATGAATGGAGCCCTCTTTTCTTCTCATGTTTCACTGCTTGTGTGGATACACATTTCAGACTCACAAAGTCAGCCGAGAAAGGAAAAACAAACAAACTCCACCCTGAGCCATCGGACACACAACAGAGAGAGGGAAAGATCATCTCAGTTAACCTGCACCTCCAAGGGAAGGAGCATTGACTGCCTTGTGGAGAGACACTGGTCAGGGAGGGATCCCTGAGTGTGGCAGCTGACGCTTGGTTTGGAAAAGAGATGGTCAAACTCTTCCATGTGTACGGAGCAGGGAGGGGTAGGGGAGACGTCCCTAAAACAGGGCTTTGCACAGGGTGGGATGGACAGAGCCCTGCCCTGAACGGCCCTTTGAGTGTGTGGGTGACACAGATTTTGGCTTCTACACTCGTGAAAAGCTTCTGCTGGTCTTGCCCATCTTTCCACTTCATCCCCCCCTGCTGCAGCGAGTAGAACTGTTGAAGGTTTCTGTAGACCCTGCTTTATCTGCCTTTTTCGTGTGTGTGTGTGTGTGTGCTGCAGATTTTAGCACAGGGATTTGGGACACTCGGGCATAATAATAGCAATATTTAACAATTTATTCAGATAAAACTAATATTAATTTATTTAATTAAAAAAAAAAAAGAACTCTACCAACCTTTTGGGAACTATTCTGCAATTAAAGTAGATAGCTGGCTTTCTTTGTGGAATAATTTTGTAGGAACAGCCAGGAAAAACTGGAGCTGTACATATTATTCTTACCTAGGATGTTTCTATTAGTTGGACTGGCAGGATATGTTCTACAGTACTAGATGTTTAAGTACAAAAGCTGGCGTCTTTATATATATGTACATACACAAACACACTGTTGTTTTGGGGGGTTTTTTGTTTGTTTGTTTGTTTTCTCCTGTTTGCTGCTAGTTGTCTGGAACAAAAGTCAAGTGGTAGGGGTTACAAATCTTTACCAGGTTTTGTGGTTTGTTTGTTGGTTTTTTTTTTTTCTTCGATTAAAGAAAGAAGCATTAATGAAATCATGTTTGGAATATGTCTAAAAATAAGAAAATCCAGACAAACTTCCATCTTTTGGAAAAATCAACCATAGGATAAGAGAGTATATTTTGTAAGAGACTATTTTTATATAAATATTTTATTTATACTACTTCTGCTTGTTCAACCTGTACTTTTTCTCAAAACAGGCATACAATTTGTAATTCTTAGGCTATTTAACAGAGAGAGGGTAATTAGTTTGTGAACACAGCAGCAGCAAGCTGCAGTTGGTGGATGTGTCAGAAAGCAGAATGAACTTTCTCTCCGGATGTGTGTACAAACCGGCTCTCCTCCCGCAGCTCAATTTGCAGAATATGCAAAAGAAGAACAGGGTATGTAGCATCAATTTTGTCACATGGCTTGAATTCATGATTGGTATTAACTGGATGCTCATTTATCCCATTCAAGAAAAAAAAAATGCGAATTAGCTTCCCACATGCGTCAGTCATTAAACGGTGGCGTTATGACTCGCAAATGTGCTGTGTGTGCTGTCAGTTAAACCTCTGCATTGTGCTACTGTCAAATGGCATTTTAATCAGTGCGAGACTGTAGACTGGGACTGTAAAAACTAGCATGACACACATAGTCTGATTCTCATAGATAGCATACAAAGCTTACTTTTTGTCCAGCTCTTTTTGGCATTGACATTATTCTTTTCCCCGCAAAAGGCCAGAGCTCAAAAATCCAGAAAAACATCCAGGCAGGTTTAAAGAGGCAAATTTAAAGACTACTCACTTGTTTTTCAGAGCCATTTTGCATTGCCTTTATGGTATTTCCTTTTTGTCACTGCTAATTTCTTCAGACATTTGAGTGGTAAATATTTCTCTGTGTTTTTAGAGTCATTCTCTTCCCCCTGCTTGACTCATTTGTGACCGATAAAAGAAAAAAAGTCTGATTTTAATGTTGTTTTTCACTGGTTAATAAACATGGTCCAGTGTTACTGATGATACTGCAAATTGTCTGGGACACACCAGATTCTTTCCTGCTTCCAGACCACAGGATCTCCCCCCTCTAATGAGGCTCAGAGAGGCATCAGTAACAAAAACATTTCGCTGACTCCTGTTGAGAGCAGCGAACATTACAAGGAGTAGATGATACAGGTCTGTCTTGTGCCCACTGATAATCCTGGGGCAAAACTCCCACCTAAAACAGAAGAATCCCAAAAGATGTTGCAAAGTTTCACAGCCTGACCTTTTAGGGCTCGCCTGAATGGTGGGGGTTTTGACTCACTTCTTGTATCTATATTATTTATGTAAGAACACAAGCCCATGCAGTACCTAATCCTAGCAATGTATATTCAGGCTTAATACACAGTTTCTTTGCAGACCTGCCACTTAACACAGAATAGAATTGTTATTCAATTCAGACACTAGAATGGGACATCAAAATAAAGGTATTGACACAATTTCATTTCGAACTGTCCATATAAAAGTAAGTTTTTATTGGTCACTGAGTCACTGCTCTTAGTTCTTCTAAATTCCACACATCAAGGTATGAAATGCAGCCACATACAGTAGATACATTCATGACAACTCTATGTTATGGTTAAATAATTCAGATCTAATATTTAATATTGGAATCTCCCCCCCAGTTTGTATTGGGTTTTGACTTAGTGGGTACCATATAATAGTCAAAAGTGTGTTTTCTTCACTGCTTAGAGTAATTTTACAAATTAGTACCTTTGCAGCATGTTTTTGCCATAGGAAAGTAACCTGTAAAACTCCTGCTGCCTGTATAATTCCGTATGCAGTGATGTGCTGTGTACAGTTAGCAGAATAATTATTGAAGGACAAATACCTTTCAACAGTTTTACTCAAAATAATAAAAAGCTGGATGCACAGTGGAATGGATTTGGTACACATTTTCCCTGTATTTTACAATATTGCTGGTGAGAAATTTGAGAGAAAATTAGAGAAAGTGTCAATTTGTTTGATAGCTGGAATAACAGGTTGGGAACTAGGAATTAAAGAGCAAAGGAAAGCAAATGCTGCATTCAACTCGAAAGCATTTGGAAATTTGGCTGTGTCATCTTAGGAGAAATCTGGCCCATCAGAACATGCCATGAGTCTGGAGTTAATTGGTCCTTCGCAAATGGGCTTCAACGGCACGAAGGATAAACAGGAGAAGGAGAAAGATTTACGGGTTTGTAGCTGTTCCTCCCCCCGACAACAGCTTGTTCTTTGTGCTCAGGGATAGAAAAGCTCTGTTTTTCCTTGGTGGAGGAGCACACAATGGCAGTGAAATGCACACAACTGCACGACAATGCGGCTCTCAGAGGGAAATACATCTTTTCATCTGCGCTAGCGAGGGCAGCGCTGCATTGCTGGGCACAGGAACAGCCCAGCCAAGGCCTGGATAGAAAACAGCTGAGGAGAGTGAGGAAAAGCATACCTGCAAGTTGGGAAGTTATTAATGATGAAATCTTGGATAGTGGAACCCCAGTTCATGGAAATGAAGCAGCTCTGCCCTGGGATTCCTAAGCAAGTTTTAAGGATTTTGCCTCTCGGCCCTTTGGAAAGGACAGCTCATCTGAATGCGATTAGCTGGATATAGAAGCACTTCCATAAAACATGAATCGGTCAATGATTAAGTTTTCTTTGCCATGTATGCACAAAGCTAATGGAGATATGTCTTTCAACAGTGATAATTAAACTGAAAACATCCTTAAAATGTACTCTTAAGTGGCTCGTTTGGTAAAGTTATTGTAAGGGGGCACAGTAACTTAGGAGAGGAAAATAAAGGGCACATACCAACTGCATAAGGCTCCAAATGAACTCTCCTGTGGATTACAAAGCTGTTTGGAACCGGCCACACTTAAAAATTGATTTGTTGGATACAGAAACATCACAGGCTGCAGTCAGGGGCACAAACTCAAATTAAGTATTTCTGACAATATTATTACATTTACCATTATAATAGATCTGAGGAAATACACTCTGTGAATGCCCCAAATGTGCACATTAAGTAATACAGTCCCCTGACCCCAACTTGTAACCCCAAGACGTCCACTGAACAAGAAGGTCTCAACTCTGATGTTGGTAAAAGGACTGAACTGCAGACTCAGGGGCTGATAAGCCCGGTCCGGGCTGTCCAAACCTGGCAGACATTGCTGCCAACCAACAGTTACAGCTGAGTCAGGCTTGAATGTTCCAAAACTATCCAAAATTAAACCAAGAATAGAGTTTTATCTCACAGCAGAACTTCAGGTGATGAAGCTCGTCTAGATCCAAAAGCATTCTCCCTTATTTCCGTGGTCACTGTAGCAATCAATGTAATTTCCTAACCCAATTCGTGTTCTTTTCTGGTCAAAATCATACCAAAATTTCTCAGAGGTGGACATTTTGATCTTGAACAAAAATTAAGGGAATTCCTCCTCTGGAAACAAACAATTGATAACATATGAAGGGATGTCCGTGGATCTGGAGGACTCCAGGTGCTTGAAGGAGGACACCAGAACTTTGCAATTCTCCTGTCCAGAGGTGATGTTGTGAAACCCTAAAGGTGTCCTTTCATGCTTTTGGGAAATGACTTATTTTTCTGTTTTCTTCTTGTTACATATTAATAGAGTCACTCGAAACGACTCCCAGAGAAATCTCACTTAATTGTAGCACAATTTTTTTACTCCTGCTGTTAGCAAAGTTGCCTCCCCTTGTCCCCAGCAGTCTGCCTGCAGTCCCTCTACTTGTTACCTTATTTTCTCCAAGCACTTGGAGTTCTGGCTCTCTACAGAGGGTTTATAAGCTCTCTGATCCATTCCCAGCCACTGAGGGGTTGTGTGGTTTGATTTTTGGTCTGCACGGGAGGCTACGATACGATAGAGAAGGAGGACACTCAACATGAGTAAACATTCCTCCTTTCACAGAATATCCTTAATTTTTCAGACCAACACAAGAAATATGGAATTACTCCACCATCTAATACACCAAGTGCTCCCAACTCACTTTCCAGTACTATTGAGAAAGCTGCACTGGTGGATTTTTGAAACAAAGCTGGAGAGTGGACTGGAAGAGGTTTTTCTCTACTTAGCTAAACTTGCATAAGAAATTGTAGCAAAACCCTGTAAAGAAACAGTGCTGAGTTTTGTTCTTCATCAATTTAGATGGGACTTCACATGAACTGTACCACAGGTAGTGTTTAATATTAATGGAAGGAATTCTTTACCCATGGAAGGAAGCCTTCCCTGTGAGGGTGGGCAGGCCCTGGCACAGGGTGCCCAGAGAAGCTGTGGCTGCCCCTGGATCCCTGGAAGTGCCCAAGGCCAGGCTGGACAGGGCGTGGAGCAACCTGGGCTGGTGGAAAGTGTCCCTGCCCTGCTCATGTCAGGGGGTGGAATGAGATGATCTTTAAGGTCCCTTCCACCCCAGACCATTCTGGGGTTCTGTGATTATCACTAAATGACATTTACTCATTCTCCACAACCCTTCTCCCGTTGGTAATTTTTTTCATTCTCTCAATGCTTTGCTCACTCACACAAAGTCAGCAAACGCTGCTTTAACTATTAATGTTTTAAAATTACTTTGGCAGATTCCCTCCTGGATCCTTTATGACATTTGCCCTTTTATCCTGAAATCCTTTTATTATTTAAACAGTAAGAAGCCATAAATACCACAAAACTCTTAGCATTTCAATTACAAAATAAAAGACAACAAAACCCCAACCCCAAAACTTATATTTTGGTCCCACAGAGTTTACAAAATAAATTAAATCAAAATCCATTAGTCAGGTTTCTGGTATTGTCCCAAGGGTTCCATTTTTCTTTCCCACCCTTTGACTCATTCTCAGCTGTGGAGCACAGAGATTCTCCAAGTGATGGTAACAGTGTCTTGAAGAAAAGTCATTTCTACCCAACTCCAATGGATTGCTTTTCAGCATGGGCAGAGAAAAGCAGTTCATTAGATTAGACCTTGACAACTCAGTGGGCTGGGCAATCACCAACTGTATGAAAGTGAATGGAGACAAGTGTCGGATTCTGCCCCTGGGATGGAGCTACCCTGGATATCCAGAGAAAATGGGAAGGAGATGCTGGAAAGCAGTGCTGGGAAAGGGCCCTGGGGGTCCTGGTCAGTGGCCAGTTGGGCACGAGTCAGCAGTGCCTGGAGCCAGGAGGGACATCCC
>JAWWTY010000022.1:20288773-20309408 GCA_035222235.1 Margarornis squamiger | reverse complement strand
GGTGACTCTTGGGGATGTTCCTGTGCAGGGCTGAGGGTTGGACTGGATGATCCCTGTGGGTCCCTTCCAGCTCAGCATATTCTGAGGTCCTGTGAAAAGTCAAAAGAGGGTTATAGATATTTTTCTGCTTCTCAGAGGGACACTCAATACCTGAACAAAATACTCAATAACTCTTCAATTTAACTTTATAGCTACTTTTACCTGTAACTATCTAAAAATCTACACAGAATTTCAGTGGACAAAGCAATTTTTATCTTACTAGTAGTGGTGATGTGCAGCTGTAGGAACTTTACCCCTGTAGACTGTGCACCTTTTGTCTTGTACATTAAGAATGGTGCCATATTCATGACAGAAACCCTGTTGTAGCTCAGGGATAAATCCATGGCTGTGGATCTCAGGAAGCTGCTGCTTCCCTGTGACACAGCACAGCAGGACCTGCAGAAGGCAGTGATAAAGTTTACACCAAATGCATGCACAGCTTTCAGGTCCCAGCAGTGTCTCAGGACACCACCAGTGTGTGTAAATTCGTGGTGGTGGTGGCAGAAGTCTAGAAATGGAAAAACTTTAACAACTTTTTCCAAACAAGGTTGTTCTTGTGCAGTTCAGTCGACATGGCACATAATTTAGAGCTGCCTTTCACCCTGGTGTGCAGAGACCTTCTCCAGATTACCAAGTTCTAGATCATTTGCCTTATTTAAAGGTACACAGAAAACTGACTGCTTGATTATACAGAACCAGGTAAAGTCAGCCCAGTAAAGCAAACCTGCTCCCTGCTGCCAGTGTATCACTGCTGAGTCAATTATTGTCTTCTAAAAGCTGATGTAGTTACACAAAGAAAAAGTCATTACTGAGTTGGCTCCAGATCTGCTCATTCATCTAACTCCTCAATAGTTGGTTCAAGAATGCTAATTAGTAGCAGTTTATCATTAACCAGCTTGCTTTATTTACCAAGATTTGTTGTTGGCTGGCCAGGGACAAGACTGCTGAAATTCTCTTCTGTTGTCTGACTTGCATCTTGTTGAACAGTATAAGCTGGATTTATACTGTATGTAAAGATGAATGGGGATTGAGTCATTTCACATATTAGCATTTCATACTGGCTGAAACAGGGCGATTAATTAAAATAATTTCTACAACATGTGTAATTGTTACTATACATCTTAGGTAGGGAAATGCTACAACTTCACTATGTCATAGTAAGCCTGAGCACCCAAATATCTTTTAAAGTGTTATGGGAGATTTATGATCATCCTCTCCTTATTACTAAAATTAGGCACTAGCATATGATGGAGGTGCCAGCACCTGACATATCCAGAACAACCCTCAAACCCACACAGCAATGCCCCTACACTGCAGCATGTATGCTCTTACACAAGGGAGTCTTCCAGAAATTGTTTTTCTCATTTTGTAGTTCCTGGAAATATTTGTTACCAATTCAATATAGTTCAGGAAAGCATTCTGCTGTCAAACATGCTTGCTTAGATTATGCTGCCAGTAAACAGGGAACAGGGGGCCAGTGAGACCCACAAGAGGTAAAGTCTGTCTTTCCTCCTGTGCTACAGCACAGGCAGTTTGGGAATGCAGGAACCACGCACTGGGAATGACTTGTCCAACTGACTTTTCTCCCAGTTGCTAAAGGTGATGAGCAGGATACAGCAGCCAGTGAGACAAAACCTGACAATTCAAAGAAAATCAGAGGCTCTTCCCAAATGTTTAGTGCCAAGTGCCACTCCCTTTCTGGACTACAGCAACCAGGGAAACCTGCTGCTTCCAGGAGCTTCACACACTCCCTGGCCCCTGCTCAGCTGTGTGTGTGGGTACTGTCAGCAATCTCTGTGTTTTGGGCAGCCTCAAGCAGCATTCTATTCTGGAGCAAGCCTGGAGCTACAGACCCCTTGCCTGGAGCTACAGACCCCTTGCCAGGAATTCAGAATTCCTGGCAGTCCCCAACCACTCCTTCAGCTTCCCATCTCCACATTCTTGATGCTGAAGCACCCTGAGCTCCTCCCTGGCTCACTCCACGTCCTTTCCACAGCAGTGTCTGTGTGAAGAGCACCTGCTCAGATTGGTATTCACAGCACAGTATTTTGAGGTAATTACAATAGATTGGTGCCCTCCCTCTTCAGTTATTGCTTTGGCAATTAAAAAACATTAACTAACAAAGTCAGAGATTGGTAGGTTTACTGAATGACTGCATATTTACAAGTATATTCTACTTCAAATTATTCCTCAGCTTTCAAGAGAAACGATTATAGTGTGCATTACTGTATTACATTGAGCACTTCCTCCTATTAGATGTAAGAAGATAATTTTCTTCCTTCAAGAATAGCATTCACCAACAGAGGAGAGAAAAACATTTATTCCTTTCTTCTGTGGGTTATTTGGGATACCTCTGTAGTTCATTCTTACAATTCATTATTAAAGAAGTCGGCAGTTCAACTCAGCTAAGCGGACTGAAATCTCACACCAGTTTGAACAACTTCAGTCCAAGTGATGCTCTGCTACATTTAATGATTCAACAATGGAAAAATAAATAAAAAATATAAAGAGCTCCACGTCCCCAGATCCCTACAAAACACATAGTGTTAAAAGCTACATTACAATGTAAGATTTCAAGGCATGTATTATTCAGGACAGCTGAATTCACACAGCCAAATGTCATTAAATGATAATTATATTACTTAGATTTGCATTTTGTGGGGGGCCTATTATTTCCTGGTTTAGAACACATTGTCTTATTCTCTAAGCTATAAAACATTACAAATAAGATTTGCAGGGTGGGTGTTTGAGTTTTTAGATGAAAACTTTGCTCTAAGGCAAGTAAAATGAAGAACTGTCCATGTCTGGGGAAAGAGGGGCAACAAGTACAGCATAACCATGACCAGCTGAGTCCTACCAGATTTCTTCAGGTTGCAGAACTCTTTGGTAGAAAGACACTCCCTGAAAACCAAGAACAAGCCCCTTCTCAGTGAAATGGACCTCTAGTGTAAGGCAGCATGTGCAAATTGTTAGTGTTCTCTACAATGGCTAAGGTCACACCTGAAGAGCACTGTAGAACCTTCACTACACCAGGACCAAGGGAAGGACTTCCATTCTGCAAGACCCTAAGCATGGCTTAGGTAGGAGAATTGTACTGGACAGCCTAATTCTGGCATGTCCTGCCCCACAGATGTGCCACAGTCTCATTTTCTAATTAATGAGCAGTGACGTGAACTGTGCTCTGGGAGGATGTACGCTCATGTATTTGAGATTGTCTCACACTGAAGCCTAAAAAACCTTCATTAATTGTCCTTTCTGTGCTTGTGAGTTTGAGCACAGCAGCCAGAATACTCAAACAAGGAGCTCTTTGAATTTTCCAGCCCAATTTTTGCCGATCCAATAGTCGTGTCACAGCCATCAACTGTCCTGAACCCGGACTTTCCGAGCCATTCTATCACCAGTTCTGGGGGCTGTGCTTTGAAACACACATAAAGTCCCTGACTAATGCTGTTGGGGACTAAAGTAAATGCAGGGTCTGTCAGGGCATTTTGAAATGCAGGATTTGGCTCAGGACAGATTATCTTCCAACATATAAACATTTCAGTCTTTTCTTGGATTTCATTGTCTGTCGTTTGTTGTGATTTAATCCAGGAACAGGGTCCTTTCGACCGGCCCCTTCTGATGGCTTCTCTGCCACATCACTCCCTATTCACCCTGTCACTTGTGAAACCACTAAAAATGCCTTTTGATCTCAGAGGCCACAGCAGGTCAATAACAGGGACCTCCTTCTCCTTGTTCCCCTATTCCATCCTACACCCACACCGGAGCCAGTTCGCAGTTCTTACTGGTTTTGCTGAAGTCCTTGACCAGTTCCCAAAACAGCAGCTGAGAAATGGCTAAGATGCTACTTTCAGTTTCCCTGGAATTACTCTGTTGGCTCGTCACTGTCTTGTCACTATTCAGGAGTAAGTAGGTTTGGATACCAAAATACTCTAATGACAGATTAGAATTTTATGAATTATATTCCTTCTCTTTCCCATGGGAGAGGCAATGGCATTCAGGAAAAGGGTCTGGCAGGTCAGTAAGTGGTAACAGCATCCCTGGTGCAGGGTTGTGGGTTACCCCAAGTTCTCCCTGCGCGCCTGAAGCTGCAAAGATCACCCCAAATTGCAGTGCAAGATGTTGAGGTCCCCTCAAATTATCTCAAGTTCTCCCTTCTTTCTGGCTCCCCTCTGAAATTCCTCTCCTGGCATCTCTGCCCCCCAGAGTCTTCCCCAAATTCTCCACTTAAAGAACTGAGCAGAGAGCACCTCTTTGGAGACTGATCCATTCATCTGCTGTGTTCCAACCTGCCCTTGTCTAACAAGATGTTGTATAAGATGTATGACAAGATGGTGATGCTCACAGGTTGCTTGATCAGGACACTTCTGACCAGGCTTGCACTTCTGCACAATGAACAGCTTGTTGGGGTAGTTTGGCTGTTTATTTCCTGGAGCACAGAAACACTAATCAAGGTCCACTCTGTGTGGGACAAGGGTTTGGTTATATGTTGCATATGTCCATTAAAACATCCATGTAACATGGATACATGTATTTTGTCAGTGAATATACCTATATGTACACACATCTCCCCTGAAATGACTGTTGCATGAAGGCTTAGATGTAAGTTCTACTTTTCCTGAAACCCCCAGAAATATGAATTTAGTGCTTGAGGACCGAATGCTGATTGCCAGAAGAAGGGAAGTGCTCACACCAAGCAAAGCAGAAGTCCCCCAGAAAACACATTCATGCTGTCTGCAGAGTCCCATGTGTCAAAATTTTGTTGACTTTCATTGCAAATCATGACTGGAGTCAAAATTCATCTGCTGAGCTGCTTTTCACATGTATTCACAATCTGCACACCAGATATCAAACTGATAGCAAACTGTTCAGAGCTCTCCATGTGAGCAGTTGTTGACTGACTTGGATTTGTAAACACTTGAAAAAAATTCTTGCAACTTAAGGAAATCTTATTATGACTGGGGAAAATTCCTATCCTTTCTCCTCATGCTAGGTAGGCAGAAAACAAGGATGCTTTAAATTCCTTCAATTTAAAGGAATTTGAGATGTGCTTTGAAACGAGAAATGTATTTCCTCTTCTTGCCTCAATTTCCATTTACTCTGAATGGCTGAAGTTGCTCCAAGAATGTTTTATATTTAACAGAAAAATTAACAGCAAACAGGTCAAACAGAAATTTCAGAACACAGGGTATGTTTATTCCTTCCCTCCCTCCTGCTCCTGTGCCAGTGATAAGACCGATGTGGTGCCACTGTGCTATGAAGAAAGTCCAAACCCCACCAACCTTCAGGTGTTTAGGAAAGGAGAAGGAACAGATGAGAGAAAATACAGTTCCCATTCCTTCTGGGGGTAAACCCCAGGATTTTTGCTTTCCTAAATGTGACAGCACACAGCCTTGGTGGGCACACTGACTCTCCCAGGAACCTTCCCCTGCCCCTCTGTTTTCCCAACCACAAGGTCACTCAGAAGCAAATAAACCAGAAAAAAAATCTTCTGGCGCTTCAGTTTCAATACTTTACAGCCAAGTGAAACAAAGCCCAGGTACATGTGAGCTACTCAGAGCCCCCAGAAAGCCCCCCAGCAGGGCCCAGGTGAGGCAGGTGCTGGAGCACAGCCCTGCCCTGGCTCCCACAGCAGAGCTCTTTGCCACGATCACAGCCCCAGAGCAGCTCTCGTGCCTGGCATTTCTAAGGGAAGCGGTTCTGACACTTCACAGAAACAGAGCCACCACTTGGTTGTTTTTCCTCTTCTCTTCTCTTCTACCAACAGGTGACTTTGAGCTGAATTAAAATGGGGCTCGTAATGAAAAATAGCCACTTTTGCTCTGCAGCCTCTAATTACTCAGAGCCATTAAGAAGCTCTCGTAGAATGGAAAAGCTGCAGTGTTATTTTCATTTCTCTTTTCCCTTGTTGGGAACCTACACAGCATCCAAGGCTCTGTCTTTGTGCACACTGAGCTGGATCTGTAAAACAAAGTCTGTACACCACACTCCATCTAACGAAGCTGTTTGAGGCAAATAACCCCCTGACACCCTTTGAGATTTCCCCTCCTCTTATTCCTTCTCCTTTTTAATTCCATCTCAGCAATGGCTGGTGCTGTGGCTGAATGCAAGCCCCTTCCTCTTCAGAAGCTGATTGTAGCAAGACTTAGATTCTACCCCTTTCGAAGAAAAATGCCTCTTGACAGCTCTTTGGAAAGCAGGGGGAGTTCCGTGCAGGGGTGACACTGGCAGAAAGAGTTGGCTCTCCCCGTTTCTTGGAACTGCATAATGAATGAAATGTTTAACAGAGGAGAGGATGTAGGGCTGGCAACACGTATTAGTTAAAGGGCTTTTTGAAGCCATCTGTCCAGCAGCTTTAGCACTCCTGAATGAAAATTCGTTCTGAAAGCAAAAGGGACAGACACTCTAATCTTCCAGCTCTTCATCCTCCACTGCAAGGCAGCCAAAGGCACTTGCTCGAGAAAGGAATGGGCTCCTCAGCTGAGGGAGGGGTGCTTTGCCCTCCTGCTAAATGGTTCTCCTCACAGTACTTATATCAGTTAACAGCATTTACAAATGCAAAGTCCCAGTAAGGACTGAAACAGCTGTATAAAAATCAGCTACCCTTGTGTGCACCTCAGAGGGCAAATTAACAGAATTTTAGATAAATCAAAGAGAGCTGCAGTCTCTTTTCTAAAAATAAAACTGTGGTTTAGTGCACTAGTCAGAAGTCCTGACTTTGGCTCCTTTCTTTAGTCACTGAACCAAAACTTCCCTGCCATGGCTGGCCCTGCTGAAGCTCAGTTTGGAGGTCCCTTTTTAATGATTTATTTTCACCCCTATTTCTGCACAAACTGAAGGACAGAACCATTCCTGTAATGTGGGGATAATTTGTGGTATTTACTCTTCACACAGCTTTGACCAAATAAAAAGCTTGCTAGTTGCTCAGTGCAAAACTGGGGTTTGCTAAGGGCATACAAACAGTTTATGTGAAAGTTTATGAAAGTACCAAACAACAGTGCAAACTGCAGACTTTAGGGCTCTGCATCACCCTTGGAAGCAAAGAGTAAGAGGCAGAGGTGGGTTCAGACACAACAGCACACGAAGACACACTTACTCTCTGATGAAACTCATCCTACTCGAGACCTGCTGTTGATTCAGTACAAAAGAGAATGAAACCATGTTGAACCACTAACCCTCGATTGCCCAATGTGGGAAAATGACGTGTTAATTTATGCAACAGGATCTGAAGAGCAATGTAAAAGGAAAGAAAACCATCCCAGCAAATGTCTTGGGTGCGCCCTGGCCTACTGGATCCGTGCACCTGGCAAATCAGCAAACTAAAGCAAACAAATGTGGGAAGTCAGTTCATGTTTCTGAAGAAAAGAAAATAAGACAATTTCCCTCGCCCCCATTCCAAGTTTGCATTATTGTACTTTCCCAGGGCTATTCCGTGGTAGTTGTTACCATCCTTCGGAGCTGTTGTTTAGACAGCTTGAGCAGTGGCTGCAGAAGTGAAGTAGATATTTATGCAGTTGAAACTGTAGCATACAAGTGCATCTTTGGTCCTAATTTCAGCAGGAAAAGAGAGTTAAAGCGGATATAAAGATGAAGGAAAAAATAAGTCCTTGAAAGCTTTGTCCCAAAATGTTAAAACCCAGCATTTGAACAGAGCATTCTCTCAGTGGTACCTCACTGTTGCACAGTTTGCTCTCTGGAGCCCAAACAGCTCATGCAAAATTACAACCTGGAGAAGGGACTGTGGAGCTCCAGCCTTGCCAAGAGAATCTTTTGCAATCGTCTTCCAAAGAGCCTCTTTGTGAATGACAATGTGTGTGTTTAGCAAGAAGAAATAAGGCACTTTTGGGCTCTGTTGGCAAAGCAGTGGGAGCCTGAGCATGGATCACATACCTGAGGGAGCTCTGGGACTTGGGACCTGAACCTCCCACAGGGATTGCTGTGATCCCATATGGGTGGGACACAAGAGGCAAAGCTGGGAGAAACCCCAAGAAATTCAAAATTAAGACCCTGTTGTGAAAGATCAACTTTTTTCTTAGGGGGCTGGAAAGCTGCACTGAGGGCTCTGGCAAATCCCAGCCCAGGCTTGGCTGGGAGAGCACCAACAGAGAGAAGGACTTTTGGAGCTGGGAATGTGCAGCCTGGAGAACAGGAGGCTTCAGGGAGACTTCTTTGCAGCCTTTCAGTACCTTAAGGGGGCTTATAGAAAAGAGGAAGAAGGGCTTTTTCTAAGGGCAGATAATGACAAGACAAGGGGGAATGGTTTTAAACTGACAGAAGGCAGGGTTGGAATAAATATTGGGAAGAAATTCTTGGCTATGAGGGTGGGCAGGCCCTGGCACAGGTTGGGCAGAGAAGCTGTGGCTGCCCCATCCCTGGAAGTGTCCAAGGCCAGGTTGGACAGAGCTTGGAGCAACCTGGGCTAGTGGAAGGTGTCCCTGCCCACGGCAGGGGGTGGCACTGGATGGGCTTTGAGGACCCTTCCAACCCAAGCTGTTCTGGGATTCTCTGATCTCTGGAGTGGTTTTAGGGAGGAAGCTGGAGAGCTGCATGGCCCAGAGTGCAGCACACAGGAACAGCTCACAGACACAGCACTTTGCTATTACCGTTGCTTTATTTATTGCCATCGATCAAAATATTTATCTGCAAAGCACAAGTTTATTGAAGAGCTTAGTCCTTTGCTGTACTCAGTGTACCTAATAATTACCAGCCTTTTCAAAACAGGACATTGCAGAAAAATAAGGGAAAAAAAATGAAGGTAAGAGGTAGCATGTACCAATTTGATACCAGCCTGAGTAGGGGTGTGTGTGTGTAGTAGACTGTAATTCACTGCTGGAAAAATGGTCACTCTGACCTGTGTGCTACTTTCTTCCCTTTATTTCATTTGAGCAGGGCTGGACAGAACAGATTAAAGCATAATATAATGATATACAGAGAATGTGCTTTGTCCGAATGGAAATGGAGTTTGAATGAACAGTCATATAAAACAGAATGTGTATTCTTGTTTATGTGAAACAAGTATCTACAGACTAAAATGACTGAAAAGTATCTATATAGGTCTATTTAAAACTGGAAAGAGAGAGGCAATTTGAAAAATAACTATTTTATCTGCTAGCAAGCTGATAAGGGAAGTGATGTGACTGAATGTTGCTTTTGTCTGAAAGCAAGCGAAAAGATAAGAACCAGAATCCTTGCAGGGATGTGTGGCCAGGCTGCATTACTAACTGGACACAGCTTAAAAAGCCCAACCCCTCACTAAAATGGCAAATTACTTACTTGGCAAATACAGAAACATAGCCCTGGCTTGTGCCAGCTGCAGCCCCAGCCCCACGGAGGCACCTGAACAAAGGCCTTTCAGAGCGCTGTAACCCAGGCTGCCCGTCAGGATGCTCAGGTGGATGGAGGGGCCTCCCGAGCGCCAGACAGAGACAAATTCACAGGCAGTAAGCGAAGCACTTTGCTGGCATGTGGACGTGGGTTCCGGAGCCTGTTCCCAACACAGAAGACAATCACTGGCAGGTAATAAAGGAGGCATTTATGCGATATGTCAGCGGTTAGTGCAAAGCTTAAAAGAAATGAGATCATGTGGCGAGATAGCATTCTCTGCCTCTCCCCTGGGGGAAGCAGCATTACTGTTATTACTGTGAGCCATTGTTACCGCTACTTCTTTGAAATAAAACGTGCCACAGGCCCGTCAGCTGATACTTGTGCGAGCGCAGCGATCCCGAAGCGCGGGCTCCGCGATGTCCAGCTCCGGTTACGCCGCGGAGCTGCCACACAAGTGTGAGGCTCAGAGACGGGCAGATGCCAGGGAGAGGAACCCCCCAAGAACCCTTGGAGGAGACCCCCATGGCCCAGATGTTGCTCTGCTCTGAGCTGGGCAAAGCTCAAAGCAAAAAGAACACGCTGAAGGAAGGACAGGTTGATACAACAAGTCTCGCTGGCTCTCTTGGCATAGGGAGTGTAGCTATAGCATTTCAGCCCAAGAAGGCCTAAAGAGATGAAGGTTGTCCCATTTAGACTTTATCAGGCTAATTTTCCTTTTATTTTCTGGATTTTATGTAGAAAAAATAGCTCTGAAATACGTCTCTCATTTGAAACACAAATCTATGCACTAGTGGTTCTTATTAGCACAGAACATCCTGAGCAAAGCAGCTTCATTCTAATTTCTTAGCAGGTGGAGAAAACATCATTTAATGATGTCAACACTCAAACATCTGAATGTATTTGAAATTTAAAATTAATTTTGATGGTTGTAAAAACATCAGGTTAGAAAAGCAACAGGAATGTTATTCTTAATTTTTTGAATTTAAAATGAAACCTACATATCACAACTCTACTTTAGAACATTAAACTAACAGGCAATTGAAGAACAGACGAGCACCTTCCAAGGCTGAATTGTTGTATATCCATGAAAAGTCCTGTTAAACCACTAAACATGGGGTTAGAAAAGCTCCCCCTGTCACACCATATAATAGGTCACTTCAGCTATGGCTTCATCACGTCCAATTAATGGTACAATCCCAGGATGTTTTGGGTTGGAGCGACCTTAAAGCTAATCTTGTTGCATCCCTCTGCCACTCTCCATCCCACCTTCCACTGGACCAGGTTGCTCCAAGCCCTGTCCAGCCTGGCCTTAGAAGGCAAGAAGGTTTAACCATGCCAGAAAGTATTAAGCAAATGAAAAAACCCCAACCAAACCGATGCAGAACAGTGCAAATGTTTGTACTTACCCCTCTGTGACTTGCACCTAAGGTTTCATCAAAAGTCTTCGCCTTTTTATTTTAGTGATAACTGAATGACATCATTTATTGAATGGAAATTGGTTTTGCTCATGGGTTCCAGAGTAAGGATTAGGAGGTGGGACTAAATTTCCAAACTGTGGGAAAAACAAACACTTACTTCCCCCTTAAGCACACAGAGTTGAAGTAGGTGAGTGTATAACACCATCAGAGCTCTACAGTAACATCAGGGAATAGAGAGACTTTCCCATAAGGACCCCAGGCCAATTTAGGAAAGAGTTTATGTTTAGTTTCTCAAATACTTTTGCGAAGACATTTCCAAAATACTCCTTGATTACCATTTAACTACCTGCCACGACTGGCCCCAGGGCAATATTTGTCACTAATAATATCTGGATCATCCTGACTTCCTACTTTCCTTGAGGAAAGCCAAATGTGGAATAAAGGCAATGTGCACAGTCACAGTTCCATTCTGTTGTTTCCCTGACCTTTGCAGTTACATGAGAGATGAGCAAAGAACATCCCACAGTCCAACAGCTACTGAGTTTATTTCTTTCCTCTCTGGGGAGCAGTTTATTGCACATGTAGAGAATGCTCCATTTAGTAGGAGGTCCTAGAGCTGACAGCCTTGCACAGCAGCCCCAAGCTGAAGTAAAGCTAAAGGTGAAGTGGACTGAAGCATCTATTTCCATCAGCTTAGATGCTGTGCAATATTTCACACGATAAAACCCCACCAAAGAAGCCAACAGGCTTTTATGTATATTAGAATCGGCCCCATTTTTCTAATCACACTTGGTCATAGTTTTCTCTCAGGACAGTTTAAAACCTCACAGTCAGGTGTGAGTGCATGGAAGGAGTGAACTGAATATGTTTATGCCACATTTATGATTAACAGTTCTTAGTCAGCTGCCTGCCAGCTCTGTTCACATTGGCATTTTATCATGGACCTCTCTGCAGAGGGAGATGGAAAGAGGGTCCCAGAAGAAGACAAGGTGTGGTGTTTGTGCATGGGATGTGTTTCCCAAATCAAGAGCATTCAGGTGCAGAAGGGCTTGCTGAAGAAACAGCAGGTGGTGTCTGGAAAGCAGCAGTGATGCTGGGCCCAAAAAAAAAAAAAGAAAAAAAAAAAAGGAGTTTTGTTGCTCACTTCAGTTGTTTCATTACTAATCTGAAATGGAGAAAACTGTGGGAGCACTTCAGAGCAAGAGGAAGCCAAAGGTAAGTTGCTTTACAATGACAGAGAAAAGTGTGTGTTCCTGCTATGACAAAGATAGAGGGAGCAAGGAAATATGAAATACAAACTGTGCAAAAGGGGGCAGGGGGAGACAGAATCAGCTGATTCATTTGGAGTTAGGTAGAATATGAAATAGTTAAGGAAGTGACAGAATCAGCTGATTCATTTGGGGTTAGGTAGAATATTAAGTAGTTAAGGAAGTGCAAACAGTAAAAAGTGAGGGTTAACAGACATGCCAGTAAGGTTGTGATGTTGGATCCTGGGTGAGGGAAATTAATAAGAAATTAATGGTTTGTGAGTGAGGGACAAGACCTGGCCGGGTGGGTGGGGGACTGTCTGAGCAGACAGCTGGGAAAGTTGAGGGAGGAAGAAGAAAACCTGCCTACCTTGGACAGAGGAAAGGAAGCAATCAGCAAAGTGAGTTGCTAACTCTGGTTAGTACAGCAGCGAGGGCGGGGAGATGCTGGGGATGAAGAGGAATTAGTGAGATAGGCTGTGAGAGATGAAAACATAAGAGCAAAAAACTCAGAGCAGAGCAATTCCATAACAGTGGGAGAAGAGTAACCACAAGCCAAGCAATTGCCTGTGTTCCTCATCTGTTGGGAAAGAAGAACATTGAAAATGAAACAATGGGCACAGTGGTGAGGTCTGTAATCCAAACTAAACCCTCTCCCTCCTAACCTGTCCTAATTTACAGCTCTATTATTTTCCTTGGCTCACTTCATTATGTTCAGCCTGCTTCATTTTGCTCATGGCATCTTAGACTGGTAAAAGTGTACAAAATCTATGACATGAGAGATTTTGACTGCACATGTTCCCTTAGGGATTGGGTGCCACTCACCACCATCCTTGCTGAGTCTGTACATGATGTATTAATGACCCAGAGGATGTTCATTCCTCCTACTGCCCTATCTCTTAATTTGGGGGTTTTCCACCATCCTACATATTCCATCTCCACTCTGTAGAGTCAGAGGTTCCACCAATATCTTCAAAAGCCACCAAATGTGAGGCAAAAAGAACCAGGAACTGCAGAGCTGTGTTTGCAGAGACAGGAGATAAGTGGCAGCTCCCAGTCAGCAGGGCTATCACCATGTGGGTTTATTGACTCCTTCAAGCAATAACTGCTTTAAATCTTGTGTTTCAGCCAAGCCTCTTGGGTTGGTCACTGGTCCCAGAGGCCAACCTCCTCAGTTCCTCTGAGACTGAAGCCCGAGTGCCAAAAATGAAAGAAGAAAATCCTTCTAATTCATTACTCATCAGTTTTTCAGTAGTTGGGACTTAACCCCAAAATTCTGGGGATGGAGAGGGAATTGCTGGCAAATCTCACAGTTTATGGCAATCAGCTTTGAAGGACTAGATCTTTGGGCAGTGCCAGAGCTGCTTTCTAGGAGGTCTTTCTTTGATTTCTTGCAGATAATGCTGTGGGTTTTGGCCAAAAGCAGGATAACAGAAGTCATGTCCAGTGATATTTGAGATTTGAGGTAGATCAGATAAGAGAAGTCTCTGTGTTGTATCAACTGCAGCTTCGGGAGAGAGATGCCCCAAAATTCCAGATTTCCTTTCCTGCTCCTCTCCAGCCATGGCCAAACTTTACCTGAGTCCTGAGAGCTGATTTGTTTGTTGGCAGCACTGCATAGCTGTTTCAAGGACAAGTGTTGCTCCAGTCCTGCAAGTCGTCTGACCTGCTCACTTTTCCACTTTTGATCTTTTCTTTGTCAAAACAGTCTTTTCTGACAGGCTGTAGTGACAGTCTTCCACTCTCAAAGATGAGTTTCTGGGACATGGGTTTGTCATTACACAGGGGGTTGGACTAAGAGAGCATTTCAGCCTCTAATCAAAAAGTAAATTTTGCCCAAGCCCAAGCAAGGTAATCGTTCCTGGTATTCCAGTGGGAGATCCCACCACTTGTCTTCATGAATATCATGACCTACAGACAGGACCAGCAGCTTGGAAAATGATGTGTGTGTATGTATTAGATTGCAACCATGTAGAGAGTGGCTGTTTTTTTCTCTTTGATAATATTGTCAATGAAATCTAAACCATAATCCCTAACAAAACACAAATAAAAATATTATGACCTCTAATTAAATGGATTTTTTTTTGTTGATACAACACATACAGAGACTTTTCTTATCTGATCTACCTCAAATCTCAAATATCACTGGACATGACTTCTGTTATCCTGCTTTTGGCCAGAAACCATAGCCTTACCTGCAAGAAATCAAAGAAAGACCTTCTAGAAAGCAGCTCTGGCACTGCCCAAAGATCTAGTCCTTCTAAAGTGATTGTCATACATTGGGAGATTTGCCAGCAATTCCCTCTCCATTCCTACAATTCTGGAAATAAGTCCCAATTACTGAAAAACTGATGAGTAATGAATTAAAAGGATTTTCTTCTTTCATTTTCTGCAGTCTGGCTTCAGTGGGCTCGAAGTAATTTTTAAAAAAATTGTGTATTAAAAATTAGTGTGAAGCCCACCCATTACTTCATAATAACAGATTAAAACATTCTTTTTCAAGATATAGCTCTATTAAACATTAAAAACTGCAGTCTGAAAGAGAGTGGGAAGCCTAATATGGACTCCCACACACCAGACTCCTCCTTGTCTCCTACAACAGGGTATCTGACCTTGATTTTCATTATGTTTTCAGCCTGGGACAGATAACTCACTTTGTGGTTAATTATCTTGCACTGGGGTCCATGACAGTGGTTTGAGTGTAGAGCTCTTGTGGGCACAACCAGATCCATTAGAGCCTCACCGAGGACAGGAGCAGACCTAAGCTTGAGAATTTACCAACTCACTCAACATAATTACTGCCAGCACGAGGCAGGCAGGCATGGAAGGAGGAAGAAAAGGATAAATTTTTTTTCCTTCTCTGAAAAGTGCCTGGTTATAAATGGGTGGCTTTGCTAAGGTGAGAACAACCTGAAATTCCTGTACAAGCTTCTGTAGGTTCCCAGTCTTCAATTTCTCCTTCATGTTTGTGACTTAGTAAATACCCGAGCCAACCTGCAAGTAATTAGTGAACAGTTTAAACAGGGTTTTTCTTTTGGAAGAAGTGGAAAGTTAAGGATGTGTTGTGCCAGCAAGGTAATGAGCAAATAATGGGGAAAGTGGTCAGAAGATGCGAAGGATACAATGGCAGGAATTGAAAGGTATTTCTGAAGCAGCGCTTGCAACACTGCGGACAAGTCGGAACAATGAGAGAGAATCCTAATTGCATTTCACACATATTGAAAGCAGCCTCGCAGTTTAACATACATACTGAGTGCGGTTGAAGTGCATGCAGAAGAGGCCAGCCCTGCAGGAAGGCAGGTTCCTTTGGCAAACACCCTGAGCCCTCCCCCGAGCCAGGCAGGAGCATCACAGTTCCAGTGCCACAACAGTGTGGTTGGTTCCACTGCTCCTGCCAGGGGACAGTGACACCAGGGGTGGCACTTCAGAGGTCCTGGCCCCTCTTGCTGCAGGAGAGGCTCTGCCTTTGTGCACGGAGGGGCTCTCAGAGGTCAGACCGTGCTGGCTGGAGCCAGGAACCTGCTGAGGAGCTGTCCATGGCAGAGCAGCCCTGGGGTGCTCAAGGGGAGCTACAGGCTTAGCTCCTGTCTCCAGCAGCACCCTGGTGTTTCCCCAAACCCACATGATAAACAGAATTACAGAATATTCGGAGTTGGAAGGGACCCACAAGGATCTTCTAGACCAGTTCTCAAGTGAATTACCTATATAGGGATCAAGCCCACAACCCTGGTGTTATCAGCACCCTGCTCTGACCAGCTGAGCTCTTAATGTTGGCCCCTTTTAGACACTTAGATGTAGGCAGGACTAGTCCTGCATTTAGAGTCTCCAAAGGGCCAGATCTACTGCAGTAGCTTCTTGGCTTTCTGATAGGAGCCAGTTTAATTTTTAGCCAGACTAGACAGATATATTGTTCAGAATGGCCCAAATGGGCTTGGCTGGTGCTTAGTGTTAACTTGGTGCAGCTTTAAGCTACCACAGTGGCACTTGTTACCAAATCTCCTTGTGTATTCCTCTACACAACAGGCTATTCTATCTTGTTCCCACCTGCAGATGACATTAAACTATTTTGTCTGGTGTAGGAGACCCAAAACATAACTACTCAATCAAACCTCTTTATCATCACCCACGTTGGCTGGGAAGAGTGCTGATTTGGGCTAAAAGAGGAAAAATATCAGCACAAACCCATATTCCTATGGGTCATCATACACTCCTTAACCCTTGTTGGGAAATAACAGCTTCAGCTTGAGAAATTAAAGAGCTCAAAGCAGTATTTGTTGTTCCCCACATCAAACCAAGTGCAATTCAATTCTGTGCTGCTGTAGAGTGTTGATGTTATTACGGAGCATAAGAGTTTAAAATGCATATTCCCTCAAAAATAATTTTAAAAAAAAATCACCTTCTCACAGTGAAATATTTGCCAGCCACTAAATAATCTGCAGATTCTCTTTAAAGAAAAGTGGCAGAATCTGACAGGCATTTGTTTCCAAGCAGATGTGGTCACCAAAGCCAGCTTGGGCAGATGCCACCCTTGCAGTCAGACAGCAGAATTCCCCAAACTACTTTTGGGGTTTGGTAGCACCACTGTGCACCAAGAGCTGCAATCTCAGCAGCAGAGGGTGGGAGGGAGGAGGGGAAAGATGGAACAAATCTGATCTTTCAGTCATTTTTCCACACCAAGTGAGGAGCTGTCATGAGGAGAGTGGATTTTATGGTCCTTGACCTCCTGTCCACTTGCATGTGCTTGAATTCAGAGGCAGGTATGACTCAGCTCTGAGTATTTCCCCACACTGTTACAAAGCATTCCCAGTGGGTTTCTAGCTGTGAGAAGTTACTCTAAGGTAAGTACTAATACTTGCTAATATTTGTACCAAAGTGGTGTTTTAATATCTGTATGAAACATTTCACACAACGAGCTGAAGATGCGCAGGCCCTGAGATTTAATCAAATCCTCATTAAATTTTTATCATTTATTTATCAGATTGATTTTATGATTTATTTAATTTGAGGCTAGGCAGGTCTGGGAGGTCTGGGAGAGGCCCTTCTTGCTGCTGCTGCAGGTTCCTCACACTGTGCTTTGCCCATTCAGCTCCAGCTCTGGGATAGCAGAACCAGCCAAGCAGCTCCCCCCGAGCCCCAGTTTGCTGTTTCCTGGGAGACTGAATCCCTTATTTTCAGGGTCCCTTCCTCTGTAGCCCCAAGAAGAATTCGTTCAGCGCTGCTCTGCAAATACTTTGAATATTCAGTTTGCATCAGCTTTATCAAAGGCTCTGATAAAGCTTTTCAACAGTTCAGCACTTGTCCAGTTTCACTTGGAATTTACTTCAAGTATTAAGAAGAAATTAGTGCAAACATGACCTGTGCCTATATAAATATTTGCCCCTATTTGGTAAATGTTTTTATATATATATAATTTCTGAAAAGCTCTTCTTACTATGGCAATTTCCAGGTTTTAAAAAGAAAAGAGGATCTTTCCTGCCTGCTTTATTCACACTGTTACAGGAAATCAGTGGTTAAGCAAACTTTTTAAAGAAGGCCCAACAAAGCACGTTTTGCAAGTTCCTTTAGTTTTGAATGAACTTGACAAATTTGGAAAGCAAACATCCCTGCAGTTTGCCTAATTTTGGAGCACCAGGGAAAGCCTCCTTTGCTGTTTGAATTTTAAAGATTGGCCAAAGTCTTCTGTCAGCTGCCTTGTTCTGCAGCCTGTCTTTGAATCCTCTTAGGAAAGTCAGGGATACCCACAAACAATAGAATTAAAATCTGTCTTTAGGACTGGCAAACCATTCAGAGCTCTGTCTAGCTGCTTAGCATAGACTGTGCTAGGCCTCAAGAAGAGAATAGGCCCCTAAAGAAGCAATAATTTTCAGATTGTTGTGTACAATGCAGTGATAAAGCTCCCTGTCACATTTTTCTTCCCAGTTACTGAAGTTCCCATTCAGATGAATTGTCACAGCTTCTTCAATCCAAACAAGCACCCTTCCGGCCTTGTTTGCATTAAAATGTGATAAAACTAAAGGTGACTTTAGCACAGCTGTGCAGAAAAGTGGATTAGGTCAAAGTGACAGCGTTTGTTAGGCCTTGCCACAAAGGTGGTTCAAGATTTGTCTAGAGCGCTAATGTGGGAGAAGCAGAAGTTTCTTAAACCCAGACATTTGTAATAAGGCCACAAACAAAAAATAGTATTTCTTTCATCCCCACGCCGTTTCCCAATGGCAGCAGGCCAGCCTGTTGACCTGTTGTCACAGCAAAATTTGGAGTGGCACTGCCAAACAAAGTGTCTTCTCTTTTTCTGTGGCCGCCGTCGCAGGAACCCGGAGCGCTGGGCAGGCAGGGCCAGCACGTCCCGGGGGACACCGGGGGCTCCGGGGCTCTGCCACCCCACCCCAGCCACGACCCCAGCCCCGCACTGCTGGGGGAGCAGCGAGCAAAGCCTGCTCTTGCCATTTGCTCACCGCTCCTTGGGCCGAGAAGGCGTTTCCCACCTCACCACCTTTTAAACCCCTGTTTCGGTTTGGTTTTATTTTTAAGGGGAAACCCCACCAAAGGAAAAAGAAGCCATGGGAAACAGCACCCTTTGCATGCCACCTGCTGGCAATTTTTTGTATTTGGCTGAAATGGGGGCAGAGCATCATTTTCTCCTTCACAAGAGACACTTCTTGTGCCAAAGGCTGGAGGAATAATCACTGTGAGTCCCCTGTTGGAGCACATCGGGGTGTCTGAGTGGAACCAGGACAGGCCACCAACACCCACCTTCTCCCCATAGCTCTGCTATTATCCTTCAGCTCCTTTATGGTTTCTAACCCAGAAGACAGAGATATGCCTTTGATCTATAGAGTGACAAAGACTCTGTAGAAATACACAAAACTGTTTGATAGAAACACGGTTTATACCTCATGTTCTACCTGATGTCCTTTCACTACACATTTATGGGCTTTATTTTGAGCCCAAATTTTACAGATAGCTGTCATTATTTCCATGCCCTGCACTAATGTGACTTCCAGGAAATGTGGTCCCTCAGCAGGGATGTTCTGGGCCACAGGATGCTGCCACATTACATGGAACCAAGGGCAACCGCTGGGTAAGGGAGCCCCTCATGAGGCTGAACTGAAGAAAAAGTAATAGGGGGCACTTCAAAGACTTTTGGATAAGTTATTAAAGTAAGAAATGTCGGAAAGAGAAAGCTCTGTGTCAGGGAATCCTTGTCAGCAGCAGAAAACACTCATTTTCTACCTTTATTGGAGCATATTAGGCATTGATCTGCTCTTTTGATGTAGATCACTCATTGTACAGCCCCAGTGAATGCAAAGCAGAGGGATATTATTATTTTTACACATCTAAGCAAAGTTAACTGTACACAGCTCTCCTCAAAGGTCTCCTTCAGTCAGTAAGAGCAAGAGCTCAGCACATCCTACTGATAGAAGCCCAGCTCTTCCCAGCAGGGAACACACACAGCACCACTGGTGCTTGAGCTGCAGGACCTACAGTGGTTTATTCGAAACAGACCCCAAGAGTGAAAGGTTCAGGCATCTTTCAGAGGCAGCTATTTAATATAAACTTAGACAACCTATTGCACCTGCAAAAGTGTCTTCTGCCTCTGCAGAACGAGGTGTCTGCAGTGCCATCCAGCCTGGCTGCTTTGGTGGGAAATTCCAGGAAAGCACCATCCTACAGAGCTGGTTCCCAGCGGTGCAGTCTCAGAGCAAAAGGCAGCAAAACAAAATCCGCTCCTGGCTTACGACAGGGCTGCACAACTCTCGTGGAGAAAGGGCAGGCCTACGTAAAAGATAGGTCTGTCTGGGGTGGGGTTGACATTTTTGGAAAGAGTTCAGGAATTCTACAGGATAGAACCTCGAAACAGAGGGCAAAAATCCGACTAGAAATTAATATACCCTGGAAGCAAGAGTGCCTGAAGCCCAGCCAGATAAGGAGCCAGCTGACATTTGAGGAGCTCTGTAGCTTGGCAGATGCTCTCACAGCTCCCTGCACACTGATCCAAGGAGGGAGAGCCAACACTTCCCGCGGAGCACACGGGAGAGCAGAGCTCCACACATGGTCCTGCAAGGCCAACTGTGCCACGAGGCAAAGGCACAGGAGACAGATCTCAATGACAGAACTGTCTACAGTGTAAGATAGGAATGCATTCCCATGGAAATGAGCCACAAAACTACCAGTTAGGTACATTTTTCCCCCCAATTATTACCAGGGAACTGCACAGCTACTCTTGCATTTTTCTCATTTGCTACAGTGAAGATGTTTCCTCTACACGGAATTTATGAACTCTCAAACTTCAGGATCCTCCCTTTTTGTGACATTTCTCCCTGCAGAAGATTCAAGACTTACCCTCTTCTCGTCTCTTCAAATGTACTGTGAGGCCTGAGTTTGAGCTCATGTTAAATTACTACTAATTGACCTCAGCTCATTTAGGCCTTTGCAAACACTAACTGGGCAATCCACAAGGGCAAATATTTATCTCAGAACCCAAGAATGGTTTGGGGTGGGAGGGACCTTCAAGCCCATCTCATTCCACCCTCTGCCATGGGCAGGGACACCTTCCACCAGCTCAGGCTGCTCCAAGCCCTGTCCAACCTGGCCTTGGACACTTCCAGG